>JAVLUX010000035.1:25412500-25772500 GCA_032164185.1 Moxostoma hubbsi
TCAAACCTAAAAGCTTTCATCACGGCTTCATAGGAAGGCAATTGAAAAGGTGTTTATAAATTGATATTTGTGTCGTGCTTGAGAAGTCAGCGTAAATGGCATTTTTTTTATTCATCCATTTATTATTTATATATAATTTTAACAAATGTAGAGTTTGCTTGAGTGTGTTAAAGTAATTTTGCTACTTGTATAAAAGTTGCATATTCACAACTTCCTCCAACTCAGAGAGTCTATATACCACTGTAAACCAGAAACAATGCAACAATACATATTTATGTGTCATATAACAGCAAAAATCATAATATCATCCAATTACAGTAAGAGGATTTCACATAGAATTTAAAAAGACATACAACAGTGGAAATGGCATTAAACAAGAATTATTGAAGCAATGAAAATAGGATCCATTGAGATGGAAATGTGCAACGAATGGAACAGGTTTTCGGTGATGTAAGTAGGTCTGTGTACATTTTCTTTTGGTTCTGGTGCAGATGAGCTGTTTCAGGAAGAGGAACAGATGTTAATGCATGTAATGAGATCTCCTTCATCAGGATCAACCCTTGATACACTGTTTACGGCTGAAGCCCTTCACTGGCTCTCCATTTTTTTCTTCATGAGTTCCACTGTTTATTGACTGCTCCTTTACAGTAAACAATAATAATAACTCTTATTATATCCATTTAAAACTATGTACATGTGCACAAATATTGCCTCCCTGGTTGAACATTTCCTCTGGTACTTCTACTGTTATGATGACAAAGATGCTTGTTTTTACACTTTATTAATTGGAACTGGGGATGTAAATAGATCAAATAATGAATACTGATAAATTCCAGAAGTTTCGAGACATATATGAACAAAACGAACTAAATTTATGTACAATTCAATATAATACAATGCCACTATAATATACTGTAATACAATTTTAAAATAAAACAATAGTTTGTTGTCTGTGTGACAACAAAATGCGTGACACATTTGTTTGCATAAGTTAAATAAATATGACAAAACCTTGCTTTTGGGACATTTTGAGTGCATTTGGAAACAGCTGTTTATAATCAAAATAAATATTCTTCTGTTTTTCTGTATTATTTATATGTTTTTATATATTATTAATATTATTTATTAATATTAACTAGAATTAAAAAAGGGTTTCCTTTTAGGCTATGTTAGTATGTATTGATTATAATTATGCTTTATATAAAAAATAATTAATACATTATTTTGTAAATATATAAAAACTATTGCAGTGCGGTATGTCCT
This sequence comes from Moxostoma hubbsi, assembly GCA_032164185.1. Taxonomy (NCBI): domain Eukaryota; kingdom Metazoa; phylum Chordata; class Actinopteri; order Cypriniformes; family Catostomidae; genus Moxostoma; species Moxostoma hubbsi. Next base: position 25,413,764 of record JAVLUX010000035.1, read on the forward strand.
CACGCGCGCGCGCGAGATACGCATGCAGAAATGGGCGGCCTCTCGTGCCATGACAACCCCAGATTGACTTGTGTCTGCTGTATCAAGTGCGTTAGTAGTTTTGAACGTCAGCCGCTCATCCGGGGAAGAGGAGGGTTAGGAACTGGGCACTCAACTAATAACAGATTCTCGGTCTGTCTGTCGATACATTTGGTTTCGTTCAGGTATGTGCGTGTGATCGAGTGTTTGAGTTGTATGCAAGAACAAAAGAGCAGCAAAGAAACTCAGCCACATCCTCTCGGCATAAGGAAGAAGAGGTCCATTTAAAGCACTGCCGCACAGATGGAGCACATATGTGGGTCCAAACTTCCATTCTGGGTAAGTTTAGATCAACTCTCGCGTATTAAAAAGACCTGTAACATGAGTCTTACATGGCATCCTTCATATTGTTTTGTAGGTTAGTTTGAAGAGAATGTTTCAGCTTTAACTTGCACCGTTTCCTTGACACTAAATTAAGCGATTGGTGGTGTTGCGCTTATGTAGCCTTTAATAAATAATGCTAAAAAATCCTGACATTATCTCTTTTACCTATTATTATGACTTAGTAGGGTAAGATGGGGGAAGAGGCCCCCCGGGGTAAGATGACCACCCCACCGTAACTTTTTCTCTTGGCCATAGATGGCACTAAATCGCTTTGAATTTCAACATTTGTGAGATTTATTCCATCCAAACAGTTTGGAGGTTAAGTTATCTAATGTTTTGTCATTGGGAAATAGTGATGTGTTACATTCTATTATGTTGGATAAGTTTTTATGTGTATTTGTTAACGTGGGATCTGTGGACACACTGAAGTATTTCGTTAAAGTTAGACCATTGGAGTTATACGTTTACCTTCCAGATAAACCCTTTCACTGGATTCTGTTATTTGATTTGCCTGTCATTGTGTAGTTAAATTATTCAGCTAAATTGTGAAAATAAAGAGTTTCATAATATATATAATTTTATATTTTACTTTAAATTTCAAAAATGCATCACTAAGAATGATATCAAATGTATTTTATACATTCTGTAAAAATCACCTGGGACAAGTTTACCCTGAGGGAGGGGGCTTCTAGCCCCAGAAGTGGGGTAAGATAGCCCCTTTTCATAATTTTTTATTTTGTGCCATGTCAACAAAATTAGTTTCTATTTATTTCCCTTGATAATATGTTGGATGATGCATCATCGTCCTGTACATGCTAAAAGTTTATCTACATACATTTTAAAAGTAAATCTTACATCTTACCCCATCTTACCCTCTTGGAATTAATGATTGTAAGTGCTTTCCTGCAAAACAGTGAACATGAACATCTCTGAAAAACAGATACACTGCTTTGCTGTGTTTCAGATGAAACGGAAGTTGTCATCGGTTGACGTGACATCTAAATATTATGACAGCTAATGTCTGATTTGGCATCTACTACTGTAAATAGTATTCTTGTAATTCACATCTATTACATCCAATCACATATTAATAACCCGCTTTCTCATGTCTAAATAGAGTGACACTTAAAGGCTCACTTCTCTGTTGATACACTGTAGATTTATTCACTTAGGGGGCGATCACACCGAACTCGTCCTTGAGGCAAAACATAATAAAGCAGCACAATGAATGTAACAGAACGGAGTTTTAAAAACAGAAGTGTTTTTAAAAGTTGACGTACTTTTAAACCCGAAAGAACAGCAAGACGTGATTTACATATCTTAAAAGAATGGGAAAACAGTGCACGATGGATGCATAACACGTTCGTAGTGAACGGCCCCTTCCATTGTAGCGTTTCACGAGCAATTTCAAATAACATCCCCCTTCACATCACATTTTCCAAACGGTATGACATTTTTGTGTTCACCTTTAAGTTGATATAGGTTTATTCAGTTATTCGCTCCACGTCACAGGTCCTAAAGAGGAATGTCTGTTGTGTATGAGGCTATTCACAGTAATGCCATCCTTGTGCGAGGCCTAGTTACTATGACAGACACAGTGTGTCTTATTCTTGTGGTCATTACACTCTCCGAGGGGCCCGTACAGTCGCTCAGCTTTACATTATGTTGGTTAAGAAGAAATGCCAAGGGATGGAAATTTCCTGTTTTGTTACCTGCTTGACACCAGTGAGTTTGCTAAACAGATCCACACCAGCAGATACAAAAAAAGAAAACAATGTCATTAAATATTTCTTTTAAACATGTTCAAATCTAGCATTCATTGAAGTTAAACCAAATTAAAGAGACAGGTGGTTTCAAAGTGATTTTCAGTTGCATTCTCACCACCATGTCCCATGAATCAGCTCAGTGTCTGCTGCTATAATAACTGGACAGACATACATGAAGCTTGATTATATTTTCATAAGAGTCGTGCTGTGAAATTAGGCCTATTCTGCAATGACTTGTTGTTGCAACATTGTTGATCAAAGTAAACGTAAACAAAAGTACAAACGATTAAAATAATATCCTGAATATTCTTGAAAATATTAAGTTAATACTACCTGTGGTTTTAATTCAGACATGTAAAGTAAATACATTTTTATGATTATTTGTTATTTTTACAATGCATCATCATGTTTCAATCCTAAAGTCTCTTGTCCTATTTATTTGCTAATTTGAGTTAATTTCAGTGGTAAATAAAATAAGTACATTTTACTTAACGTTTCGAAAATGTTGTTCCCAGAATGCACTGGACTTGAATAATTGATGAGCTTGCAAGGTTTCAAGTTTATTTACATAATTTGTATTATTGATTTTGTTGTTACGCTTATTAACTTCTTGGTTTGTGAAGTATGAAGATTCATTTTCTACTCCAAATTACCCATTCATGACCAAAACATTACCTGTTAATTGTTACCATCATCGTGTTTTGTGCATCAAGTGTTCTGGTCTGCATGCGCAGCTTCATACTGTGATCCCATTGTGATTCCAAGGAGATTTTGTCTAATAGACTTCATAGCATGCATGGAGCTTTCCTGCGGAAGGCTTTGATATGCCATGTGGTACATTATTTAACCCGTTAGTGGAATGTGGAATGTTCTAGTAATATATTCATTTAAATTTTACTAATCTTAATGAAATACCATATACATCAGATTTGTACATAAAAGTTACTGAAATGTTTAAAGGGATAGTTCATCCAAAATGTAAAAATCTCTCATCATTTACTCACCCTCATGCCATCCCAGTTGTAATCCCCAAAGCATGACTTTCTTTCTTATGCAGAACACAAGATTTTTAGAAGAATATTTCAGCTCTGTAGGTCTTCACAATGCAAGTGAATGGGTGCCAAAATTTTGATGCTCCAAAAAGCAAATGACGGCAGCATAAAAGTAATCGATAAAACTCCAGTGGTTAAATCCATATTTCGAGAAGTTATATGATAGGTGTGGGTGAGAAACAGATCAATATTTAACTACATTTTTGCTAGAAATTCTTCTCCCTACCAGGTAGGGGTCGATATACATGAAGAATGTGAATTACCAAAAACACAATAAGAAGAATGTGAAAGTTAAAGTTAAAGTGAAGATTGACTGAGCAGGGATTAGATTTTATAGTAAAAATTGACTTAAATATGGAACTTTTTCTCACCCGCACCTAACAATTTGCTTCTGAAGATATAGATTTAACCTCTGGAGTCGTATGTATTACTTTTATTCCATTCTCCACATGTGACCTAAAAGCCCATGTGATGTATTTCACCACCCTTTACCTCCCCCAGTCTGGGCAGGTGTGGTCTCCGCTGGATCTTTCCCCCCTGAAAGAATAGGAAAACTGGGAAAGAACGCCTTCCCCGATGCGTGTGATAGCGTTAAGATGGCCTCAGCCGCTTTAACTCAATGCGAGAAACATAGAAAGAGAAAAGGCGCGGCTAGAACCTAGACGTTCTGCATCAATGCTATGGAGCTAAATTCATGACTAAAGTCTTTGAAGCGTAAAAGCATGTTGAATTGCTCGAAAAAATAAATGCATTGTATTATCAGTGCTTGCATTCAAATGTGTTGCATTTACAGTGCTTGCATTTAAATGTGTTGCATTTACAGTGCTTGCATTTTGGGAGGCTGAAATTTAACATGGTTGTATTTTTAAGCATTGAATATTTCATTTGGAAACATTTCACAACTCATTTTATTATTAAAAATTAAACAATAAATATTCACTTTCCAAAGTTATTTCCAAAATATTCAGTTCATTTGAAAATACCATCTAGATTTTTCGACATGTAAAATTCAGCACGTTCTATTTCGCTTAACAAACTTCACTTCCTCAAATTCGGTTGTAAATTCAACCTTCCACATCAGGAACTGCAGGAAAAGCAGCAGAGTACCGATGCACAATCTCAACCTGATGCTATCCGTTCTCACCAGTAGGTGGTGCAGTGCGATCGGGTGTTGAAGACCAAAGCTATTGGTTAGAGAGAACAGCCGTGTTTGTTTAGATAGTTTGTTTTTCAAAATTGTTAATAGGTAGAAAATGAATACATATTTGATTTGCACGTGGGTGGGCATGAAACGCATATTTCCACTGATTGGTCAACCCGCGTTATCATCAATTCCTCAATGCCGTGTAACAGAATAATTATCCACCACTGCTCAACTTTTAATGCAACTACATATTATCTCTCTCTCAGTAAGCAACCGGACTAAGGAATGCCTGTGACACAAACCGTACTAGTCAGGAAAGTGTCTATAGACAGGGCTTCATGCCAACATTCTTCTGTGTAGGCATGGGCTCTGCAACCTATGTCTGCCAGAGAAATATTAGTTGTCTGTTTTAGAAATAGACTATTGATTTTCCTCTAAGAAACACAGCCTGTTTTAATTTAGCTGTCAGCTATATTAAAAGGTGTGGCGAAGCTGTGCAAGCATGATCCACTGGACTGACGGAGCGGATTAATTTACACTGTAGTGAAATTCATGGGTTATTAAATAACTCAGATGTTTGAAGTGCTGATTGTTGTGAAGTAGTTCTTAATTTCTTTGGTGCGTTTCCCCAAAAGCATAAAATTAGTAAAGTAAAAACTAATTAAATTAACGAGGGCTTTGAACCGCTCTAAAGTCATAAGAGCAACTTAAATGTATTTTTCTTGCATTTTCACAGTTTATCAGAGAACAAGGAACATATAATAACTTGTATTGATATATTTGGTTAATTGGAAAGCCATAGCCAGAAACAAGGCTTTGGGTGTGCCAAGGGAAAACTGTGTTCAGAACTGAAGCACAAAAAAGCACAACTTTTCTTTTTTATTTAGCCCCATGTTATATTATAATGTATTTATTAGCCTAAACAAATTAATGACTGTGACAAAGAGGAGGGTGGAGCTGGGCCATGACAACGCACACACAGACCCAATTGGGCTAATCAGCTGAGGAGAGGGATAAATGCGGCAGAACGGTGCAGTTTGGGAGAGAGAGAGCTACAGGTAGCTGTCTTGTATGCGTTTGTGTTTATGTATATCTTATATATCTCTAGTTATAAAGTTGAACTTATGTGCTTTGTTATGGAAGCTGACCAATCCAAATGGTCTCTTTGGCCAATATGTCCAGGAGTTTGTAATCTCTAAATGAAAATAAGGTGAAAAAACTGACAAACATGGACGTTGTTTCTAACCTTGCCAAGGTGCCAACATTTATTACTTAACTATTACAGAATTTAAATAAAGAAATTAGGCATCATTATGCATCATGCAATTTGTTACTGCTTTATAAAAAACTAAATGTGAGCCGATTTGAAACAGCGATTGGAGGAAGGAAGAAGAGGAGACAGGAATTGAGAGAGGGAATCTCTCACTGCACTCTAAAAATGATTTATTAAGTCATATTTATTTAACTTTTAAACTGTTTGGCCACATTACTCACATGTCTTCTTAAATAATATGTTTAATATGAACATATCGCCTTTCTATTGCCATTACAATTATGCCATTATCAATGAAGACTAATATAATTTTGTACTGTATTACATGTCTTGTAAATTTAGACCTTTCATGTTGCATGTGCAGACTGCGGAGAATGCCTATTGATTTCATAAGGATTTTTTCAACAAATTTTTTTTATCCTTGTAATAATTTACAAAAGCTTTCCAATTATCAAAATAATAAAATGTATTAAATGTCCCATTGACTTTGATAAACTGTGAAAGATTCAAAAGTTTTAAATGCTTTTGGTAAACGAGACATAGAGATTAAGTACTACTTAAGTGCTACTAATGTCCTACTTAGTGTTTCGGTTAACCAAGCCAAGGTTAATAATAATAATAATAATAATAATAATAATAATAATAATGCATAACATAGCTATATAAATGGATGAATAGATAAAATAAAAATAGAGAGAGCAGAAAAATGTCAATGACTTTTCACATCGTCTCCTCTTCCTTTCTGACACCTCAAGTGTGCTCTCGCCCACACCACGCTTTGAGCAGCACCACATTTCTGTCACCGTTATCACCTCTAGGAGTAAAGAGCAGACCTCTCGATTGGTGAAAGTCCCTAAAGCGCAGGTTTATATTTCTCCTTGTTTGGCACTCTGCAATAACAAGGTGAGTTGTATTCAATTAATGTCATTGACAGGACTATACCTGTATTGCCTCCACTGTGTTCATTGATCCTGGAAGCTTTCATCTCGAGCCACAGAGTAATTTGTGAAAACTAAACATTATAAATGCACATCTGATGAACAAAGCATTGATTACGTAAAAGATCATTTCATATTCATATTCCTGTTAGAAAATGTAGTTAGACAATTGTTTTTATTTCAAATAAGAAAATTGATATGGTTTTGGTGAATTGAAATGGGTCGTGTCGTGCTTCTCACCGAATCGGTTTGTTATGCTCAGTAGATAATTGATCACGTTTTGTCTCTTTCGAAGTAGACGACTTAATATACAACACACAAACAACAGCCTCATTTAGGCTGGCTGCATCCTCTTTTACCGAAGCCTGTCCTTTTTTTCTTCTTCTGGTCAATTGTCTGGCATTATCAATGTTGCTGACTTCACAGGAAGCATCACTCTTTGTCTACACTGGATACGCACTGCGCAGCGACGGCTTGAAACTATCTACACTGGACCTGTACGTCAAAGCAAATGTTCTAAAGGCCGTGACACACTAACAAAGCTTTAGAATGTTCACTTTTAAGAGTTTCTAATTAAATTAAATTTAATTTAAAAAAAAACCGCAAATCGCATTTGAAAGCGGTACGGAGGCGGCGAGCAAACGGCGCTCATGCACCCAATATCCTGCCGCTTTCACGTGCACAATTCTTCACGACAGGCGACGTGAGAGGTAAATTATATTTTCTTTTTCTAAGCCTCTGCAGCTTATTATTAACAGCCAATCATACAACAATTTACTGAGCTCATATCAGATTGCTGATCGAAGAAAACTTGGAACATGGAAGAAAAGATACATCATTAAAATTCCCGAATGATCCTTTGAAAATCTCATAAAGTGATTATTTGAAAGCCAGGGCTTGGGAGCATATGAGTGCACAAGTAGATTTGTCAGGTTCAAATAAATTGCAAAATGAAACCTAATTTTAAAATGAACTGATATCAATGGGTGACATGTTGTCAATGCTAATCATAAACCATACCCACAAATATTTCACTTAATTCTTATGAAATTATAAACAACAAATAAAAATAAATGCCGTGCTGAATTTGCATCCGGTTTTCTCGTAGGCAAATCAAAGACAGACTAATCAACAATAAACATAAGTGCTGTTTTTATTTTATCATTTGTTTACCTCATGTAACAAATGATTGTGATTCAACTGACTTCTATTATTTAACTGACTATCTGCTGATTTTATTTAACTACTATATTAAGTGCAACAGTTAAAGAAACAAAGTGAGCCCAGTTTAAAATCTGTGGTCAACTGCATCTTAATTAAAGAGTGTTGACAGGGCACTTCTCATTGAGATAAGGTAAAACAGATCCAAAAATACTTTGGATAATGAAATTACGTAATATGACAGGGCGGAGGGCGGGGCCGGGTCGTGATTATACACACCCGGTCCCTTATCGGGCTAATTGAGCCTCGGAGAGGGATAAAGGCTGATTGCGGATGGTGGTGCGGGAGAGAGAGATCGTTTACGGACGTGTCCGTCATGTGTGTGATTGTGTCTTTTGTTTAAGTTTCACATTAAACTATTATTTATATTGTCAAGCCGGTTCTCGCCTCCTCCTTTCCATTGAACTGCTTTACATGTTGGTTTTAGTAAATACAAATATGTGTATGTGACTTGGAGCAATGAAGTTCTTGTTCACTGTAATATGGCAATGGCTGCCCCTGAAACCGCAACGTGAGCACCGCATTCACTTCACAAACGCATGTGTAATGAGGGAGCGTGCTTTTCTGAGAACTGTGGGTCTTAGCTCTTAACAGTGTTCTCTACATGTGAAGTTGTGAACGTTCTTGCCCTTTTACTCGTGCGTTTCCCAAACCTGCACTTAACATGAACACGCAATGCACTTTGAGTGCTTCTTTGCTGTCCATTGTGAAGTGCTGAAATATGACCGCATAGTGTCGCTCATTCAAAGATTTGTGCTTAAACTTTCTAAATACTTGTAATTTAGCTTGCTGAAAAATTTTCACATTTATTTTCTTAAATAATTAAACTAATTCCTACTAATTTACTAATTTCATTTACCATCTGTGGGTCGACCATCGGGGTGCAAGCTTCTATGGTCTATGAAGACTATGTAAACAGTATAAAGAGGTTAACGTGTTAGCAAGAATATTTAATGTGCACAATAGGGCAGTGGAAGCACAAACATAGGGTAAATGTACAAACATTAACCGATTAAGCGGAGATCTGCGCTTTGTGGCCAAACTGATCATCAATGCATAAAAATGCTCGTGTGACAGCGCGTCGGTATCAGAGAGGAAGATGAGAGTTTGTAAAGAGAAGGGATGTGGGAAGATGTGCCAAGGTAGACAATTTCCCCGTAGATAAAGTATAACATCATCATCATTCCTTCTGAATTTAATATCAAACGGCCACTTCCAATTCCAATTCATGCACAAAGGTAGGCCTATTGTTTATTGTTTTATTTATTTATTAATTTATTATTTATATTGTAATATTTAATTTTCTTGTTTTCTTGTTTCTACTTGTTTCTATTTATTTTCAAATTAAAACTTAAAACGTACATGACTGTTCTCTCTACCTGTAGCTTTGGTTTTCAGCAGTCAACACCCAATCGCAATGCACCACCTACTAGTGAGAACGGGCTGAATTTTACCTGTCGAAAAACCTAGATGGTATTTTCAAATTAAATGAATATTTTGGAAATTAACTTTGGAAGGTGAATATTTATTTTTTAAATTTTAATAATGAAATTAGTTGTGAAATGTTTCCAAATGAAATATTCCATGCTTAAAAATACAACCATGTTAAATTTCAGCCTCCCAAAATGCAAGCATTGAAAATGCAACGCATTTAAATGCAAGCACTGATAATTACTTTGTCGATTAGAGCAATTCAACATGCTTTTATGCTTCAAAGACTTTAGTCATGAATTTAGCTCCATACAAAGCTGTTATTACTGTATATTATGTATTTTATCAAAGCTGGAATGCTGCATTGACCATTGCGAATCAGTGACCGGAACTATCAATTTTAAAAAACCTAGTCTCATAGAATGAACATTACTATAACAACATTTTTGCAAACTGACTTTTATATGTTGAATTCTACGTTTCAACACAGTTTCCATGTGAAATGTACACTTAAGGTGATTTTATATACTTACACACAAATCACAAAAACAATGGCTGATTATGACTTAATAAACACTTATTTTCGCACTATTACTCACACACATATGCAATTGAAACACTTTTACCATAACGCATCATTCGAAAAACTATATATTTTAATGCTTGTATTACAAATCACATACATTTACACATGTAATCCAATGAGATTAGCTTCCGCGGTAGCTCACCTGATAGAGTGTTGGACTTTGGACATGGAAGAATGCGGGCCAAGGCCAATCAAACGCACAAGCTGACACGTGTGACAAAAATGTCATAAAAGCGACACCAGATGAAGTGATTGCATCAGAAAATGTGCTTTTCATTTCGCATTTTGTTTTTGGACACTATTGGTAAGGTTTATGTGTTGGTTAAAGGTAAGGATGGCTGTTTTGTGCCTACCTCTCATTTCATTTTAGATCACTATTAATTAGGTTTAGGTGAAAGTTTTAGGTTGGGGAGGTACATTTTATTTACTCATTAAAATATTAATGTAATATTCATGACCTTTCATCAAAATTTTGCTTACTTTTGACACCCCCCACTGGACATTTCACTGGGAAACTGCAGCCAAATGTGTAATAAGGCATGTAATTTCGTTTTGTAAAAATGTTGTAATGGCCACGTAATGTGCATGAGACCAGTCTGGTTTTATACTAGATTAGAAATCTTATTTCAAGCTTTGAGCATTATATAGTTCCTATTTAACCCAACATATTGAGCACATTGACACTGCAATGAACCCTTTTCACATATCTGGATTTGGAATGTAGAAGTAAATGAAAGCAGGGTAAACTTGTATAGTGGTGGATGAGAGACCAAAGCAAATATAAATTATTTTTACACATTTGCTCCAACAGCAAAAAAAAAAAGAAAATCACTTACGTTTTCACAGCTTTCTAAAAGAAGAAATAAAAGGAGTTCCTGGGTTGATTTGGAGTCAAAGTGGGGTACCTCCTTAAGTCAGAAGTGGTTGATAACCCCTGATGTAGGCCAAAGCTAAGCTGTGGTCAAGCTTATTATGTTCTCTCAAAACATGTGCTGCCCTACTTCCAGTTGGAGGAGTGAAAAGGTTCAGATCCCACGGTCTGGTTGCATTCAGCTCATTTTATTCTGCACACTCAGATTTAGATTAGCTTGCTCAAAAGCCACAGGGGCATGTAAGGTATCTGGCAGCTGTCTCTCTCTGACTGCAGTAGAGGATGCTGATCTTTTTCATGAGACACAGTGAAAAACATTTCTGTTCCACTCTTTTTTCTTTATTTCTCTCTGATATTGCTCGCTTGCTCTTCATCCACCCCTCCTCTATGTAGCACATGCTACCCATGTCCTTAAATGGCTTCTTTCATACTGCCGATGAAAGGAGTACAACCACACTGCTCTATTTATATGTAAAGCAAAATTATGTAAGCAAAAAATCATTCATATTATCAATCAGATTCTGATATTTTATTGCATTTTTCCAGTGTCATTTCGATGATTTTTAACAATATGTTTCCCAAGAACTTATGTCTATTTCATCTTACCCTGTATTTCACATTGTTACATCTGTACAACAACATTTAGATCAATGAAAGTTGGTGTGCAGATGTAACAACATTAAAAAAGATGTCCTAATTTGGAAGCGCTCTTTATCAACTGTAAGCCTTTCTACTCGCAGTTTCTGTGAGGATATGTGCATCCCTACTAGGGCTTATTTAACATAAAGCAAGGACAAACCATGGCTTACAGCAAAACACTTAGGCAGCTTCATTGGGCCAATGAGGATGCTAACAGAAGTGGGGATAAAATAGTGTACAATTAGGCCAGAAACACACTGAAAAAAGAGATTAGAATGGCTAAAAGAGGCTACTCTGAGAAGCTGAAAAGAAAGTTTTCAGCTAACGACCCTGCATTAGTTTGGAGAGGCAGACATTACTAACTACAAGACACCATCCCCTAACTCTGTAGGGAATCAACAACTGGCTGACAACCTGAATGTGTTTTACTGTAGATTTGAAAAGCCCAATCTCACACCCCGCACCTTCACAGCACACAAACATTTAGACCTCCTGCCACCACCCTCCTCCCATCTCCTGATTCTCAACATGCACTTAAGATCTGTGTAGAGAATGTGTGCCAGGTCTTCTGGAAACAAAAGGCATGGAAAGCACAGGGACCAGACGGTGTTCCACCCACTTGTCAAAAATCCTGTGCTGACCAGCTGACCCCCATCTTCACACAAATCTTCAACAGATCACTGAAGCAGTGTGAAGTTCCCTGCTGCTTCAAATGCTCCACCATCATACCTGTCCCAAAGAAACGCAAAATCACAGGAATTAATGACTACAGACCCATCACTCTGATGTCTGTGGTCATGAAGTAATTTGAGAGACTGGTGTTGGCCCACCTGAGGGACATCACTGGACCCTTTCTGGATCCCCTTCAATTTGCTTTTTGAGCAAACAGGTGTGTGGTCGATGCAGTCAACATGGGATTGCAACATATCGTGTAATATCTGGACAGACCAGGAACATATGCAAGGATCTTTTTTGTGGAATTCAGTTAATCTTTCAAACCCATCATCCCAGCTATTCTCTAGACTAAATGTAACCAACTCTCTGTTCCCACCTCTATCTGTCAGTGGATCACCAGCTTTCTGACAGATAGGCAGCAGTTGGTAAGACTTGGGAAATTCACTTCCAGAACCTGTATGATCTGCAGGAATGCGTGCTCTCCCCACTACTCTTCTCCCAGTACACAATTGACTGCACCGCCAGGGACCCCTATGTCAAGATGTTGAAGTTTGCAGATGACACTACTGTCATCAACCTCATCCAGGATGACAAAGAGACTGCATACAGAAGGGAGGTCGAACAGCTGGCTGTCTTGTACAGTTAAAACAACCTGGAGCTGAACATGCTTAAAACCATTGAGATGATAGTGGACTTTAGGAGGAACACCACAACATTAACCCCCCCCCTCACCATTCTGAAGAGCACTGTGGCAGCAGTGGAGCCATTCATGTTCCTGGGTTCTACCATCTCACAGGACCTGATATGGGAAACCCGCATTGTCTCCATTATGAAAAAGGCCTAGCAGAGGTTTTCTGTCCTCTGCACTTCAATATCTGTATGGTTTGGTTCAGCTATGAAATCAGATATCAGAAGACTACAAAGGACAGTTTGGATTTTGGTTGCCCCCTGTCCTCCCTTCAAGTACGGAACAATTCCAGAGTGAGGAAAAGGGCTGGAAAAATCACTCTGGACCCCACTCACCCAGCCCACTACCTTTTTGAACTCTTGTCTTCTGGCCGACACTTCAGAGCTCTGAGCACCCAAACCGTCAGGCACAGGATGATATTTTTCCCTTAGGCTAACCATCTCATGAACAGTTAAAACTGTCCCATTGAGCACTAATTATGTGCAATACACAGCTTAGTCTATTTCTATGTATCCAACGTATCCTACATCTTCTGCCATTACATTACCGTGCACTGTATATAACAGATTTGTATTTGTACATACATACATATATATAGTCTTATATATTTGCTGTTTATTTTTATTTAATTTGTTTTAATGATCTCTTTCTTGGTGTTGTATTTTTTTGTACGCTGGACGCTTCTGTCACCAAGACAAATTACTTGGAAATAAAGCTGATTCTGATTCTGATTCTTTACTTATAGGCCATATAATTGATTTCATGTTTCATATACGTATAGGTACAATCCCTTCCATACTGTAAAATGCTAATGGGTCAGTCATAGCAAACTATTTACTCCAAAAAAAATTGCGTGAGGGCGTTAATGTCAGCGTCAAATACCACTTTGATCTCCACATGAAAAGCGTTGCAGATAACCTTCTGCTTTTTCATGATAGTTAAGACTCTAAAGTTTTAAAAAATTAATGCGTTAAATTTTTTTAATTAATCAAATGCGTTAACACTTTAATTTTGACAGCTCTAATAATATAATATTATATTATCTTATATCGTTTGGCAGTACTGCCAATAGCTCCAAGACTCTGACCTGATGCAGGGATTATATCAAAATGTCTCTTTCTGACTTTTTCAGTTTTCTGTTTCATACATTCTAAGACTTTCTAAGAAGTTACAATTCTGTCTGTGCACAAATATTTTTCTAAACAGAGAAACTTCTAAATTCATATATTAATCATTAGTTGTTTGACCCAAGCTCGCAAGCTATCTAAAGTTTACTTCATAGAGTTGACAACATTGAGTAAACTTAGCTTGGAAATTAACCAGCTAATGGTGTGATGATGTACAGCTGCTAGTCATCCCACTAGAACTACACTGCGCTTACATTTACTAACTCATGTAGTTGAGCAACATGTCAAATGGTTTTGGTTGAGCAAGCGGTGCATGCTAGTTTGTTACTAAATTATATAAACAGATCATTACTCACACAACTCAAATTAGCTACATGAACAAATATTTAACATAATAAAGATTTAAAGATACTGTTTATACATTTTTATGGCAAAATTATTTTTCCATCCCAGCATAATGTACAGAGACATCTTTAAGTAACTTTATTACATTTAAATTAAGTAAATTTATTTAAAGTCATTTGTGGGTTGATTTCCCTGGAAAGTGTAAATACTGTGGCTTTAAAGCAGAGCAATCAAAACTGAAATTCCAATGTTCTAATGGGTCGTAGGGGTTTGAATGACATGAGGGTGAGAAAATAATATAAGAATGTACCTGTGTTGACCTAAAATAAAAACACATATTACAAGATAGTGGATAAAAATAGTCCCTAACAGTACAAATGAAGATGGGAACATTCTTGCAGTTTCACTTCTACATGAAAGCCTTCAGAATTCCCCCTGATGCAGGCAATAGCTCTGCAGTGCCGATTCAGAGTCTTATGATCATTAGGGGAGGAAATATGCTGCGGAATACTATTTGGAAAGCAAAAGTTGTATCACACTTCCTGTTGTAGGTAGCTTTTCTAGTCATTGTCTCAATCTGAATGCATGTTTAGATTAGTCAAAACCTGCTTCTTTTGTTTCTACTGAGTGCATGTTTAATTTAATTATATATCAATGAAATATAATCAATGACTGAGGCCATACTTTAAACAACTCATTATAAATAATACAACCTCATGCTGATTGCATCATTAATGGCATGAAGGCATAGCTTCCTCTTGTGCAGTAATATAATTCTGCAGTCGTATTGCCATGTGCGTGATTGCAGTGTAGATCTCACGCAGATACTTGTTGATATGAAATATATTTGGTAAGTTGAAAATGTCCGGAGACGTGGTAGGCTGTACTTCATCTAACACTATTTTAACCTCCTGACAGCCGAGCGTGACTACTGTGTGCAGTTTCCATTTCCCTTTTTGATTTGGAACTAGTAGCACATAATAAACATGCAAAAAAAAAATTCTAAAGCAAATAGTTTCCTAAAAATTGATGGCATCATATGTGGACATAAGTTTTTATAAAACCAAGGTATAGAAAGTCAGCGTTTAATCAAATTTTGTATTACATTTTGTTTCCAGGAGTGTTGGTTATTCATATTTTTTGAGATGCTACAGACATTACATCAGAAATTAGCATAAATAATTCTGATTCAAAATAATGGCCATCATAATGTAATCACTGCCAACCATGTTAAAATAAAATAATTCTGAATCTATGTACTGATTACCATTGTCTCATGTCTGCCAAACATGTTGAGTGGTCCAAACATCATCTGCAGCCTGAAACTGAACTTTTGATTGGAAGTTTAGACTGAATACACTGCATAGAGAGCTATAGGATGCTCCCTTGCCCCCTATATAGTGAATGACTTAACCTCCAGTGTGCTGATTATCTGGACTGGTCTCAAAACAGTTCAAAATGACCGTAGTTTCATCCTTAATCATGTAAAGTCTCTGAAAGCAAAATGTTTCATCGTTTGGACAAACCCATTGATTCTCATTGTGATAATGCACAGTAAATAGGATTTCTCAGGAAGAAAATGCTTTGAAGTACACATTATTATACATTGGGTTTAGAAGTGTTGCATTTCTGATAAATCGTTCAAATTGTAAAAATGGCATATCGGATGAAACCAGAGACTCTAGAGAAACTAATGATTTGACTCAAACAGGTTTCAGTGTAAAAACTTTATTAGGTTTCTTACCAGATGTAGTTTTGTTGGTGTTTCTCCCAAAAACAAACTCTGCTGCAATCGGCACCATGTTGTTTTTTCACATGACTGTCACATGTGTCGAAAGTTAAACCCATTACTGACAGTGCAGTCTTCTGAATTTAGATCAGTCGGTTAAATGAATTTAAATTATGCGCCGCTTAGAGCGAAGCCAAAAACAACATCCACGCATGTGTAAGCAGGGACACGTGATATTAAACAGTATTTTGCTATTTCTACAATCATTATGGATGCATTATGACCTCATACTAATTTAGAGAATACATGGAATATTTGCACTTAAAAAAAAGTGTCATACTGCAGGACCTCATACAATGAGCCATTGAAGGGAAAAAGATGAATAAAAATGGTGAAATGGTGACTTAAGATATACACTTTCCCTTATATATTCATATGTATTTTAACCTAAAATCTTGATGTTGATGCAAAAATATCAATTGACATGTTATGCATCAACAACCCATATACAGTACAGTATATTACAATTGTAAGATGTACACAAAATTACTGAATTTAATTGAACACTTATTTTACTGTAGTTTTCTTTATAAAGTTTCTATTGACAATATCCATTTAGTAGATTTTGGAAGTGATAAATAGGCAATAGGATGACCTTCTGTTAATTGTTAATTGGACAATCAACAAACTGTTACAGTATCAGCCACTGCCTGTGATTTCTGAGTACTGTCCAATATATTAGTATATATCACTAGAATATAAAGTGTCTGTTATTACAGCCATCTTGCCCTTCATCGACTGCCCAACACTGGTGTATATCATGTGTGTTGACAGCATGATGAAGTAGTTAAATTCTTAGGCTAATTATTAACCATTCTTTTTCTATTACTGTGGTTTGAGTCTTTTGAAAACAGCCTAAACACTTGTGATATTCAAACAAACTTTTTTTCAAGTACACAAGGGTGTTGGTTGTGTGTCAAACCAACTTGTGATAAGCTTGGCGTCTCGGTATGGCACCACGTACAATTTCAATTTAGACAACAGACTGTCTTACTGCAGGA
Source organism: Moxostoma hubbsi (assembly GCA_032164185.1). NCBI lineage: Eukaryota > Metazoa > Chordata > Actinopteri > Cypriniformes > Catostomidae > Moxostoma > Moxostoma hubbsi. The sequence goes on from JAVLUX010000035.1 coordinate 25,430,712, forward strand.
CAAGCTTTCACAGGATTGGTCAGCAGCCCCAGAAAACTTTAGGGAACCAGGAAAATAATGTTTTGCATGATATGTCTCATTTAAACAGATATTCAACCCATCTTAAACTTCTCAGAACTGGAAAGCAAGATGTTCAAAGATTGTATGTGAAATTACTTTGAATGTATTAGTCCTAAGGTTGTAAGACACAGGCCACCTTTCCCCTCCTTTCCCTGCTGTGGGCTCAGTTCGGGTTGATGTTACTCAGTGGGAACAGTTTGTGGTTGTCAGCCAGTATTTTTCGAACAAAATGTCTGTGAACAGCTTGCTGAGACCTGTAGCTGCTGAGACTCTGCAGGGTGGGGGCAGCTGATTGGTGGTGTGTATTCATACTTTACCACTGCCTAATTTTTTTTTACTTATTAAAAAAGAAAAGACTGAAAACAAAAAAGCTTGAACAATAGCAACTTTTTTGCTCAAAATCACAGTAGAATTGACTGGTATTGTAAATATGAACTCAACCTGTTTTTGATTCACTGTGGAATGACTCTGCTGTTATTATGCATTTGGCAGACGCTTTTATCCAAAGCGACTTACAGTGCACTTATTACAGGGACAATCCCCCCAGAGCAACCTGGAGTTAAGTGCCTTGCTCAAGGGCACAATGGTAGTGGCCATGGGGTTCGAACCAGGGACCTTCTGATTAGCAGCTCTGTGCTCTAGCCACTACGCCACCACCACTCACAGTTTATTCTCACCTGGTTATGCAAGGAGAAATAATCATTTTGAAAAGAACTGAATAAATCCTGACAGTGAATACATCTTCATGCATAATATACTAGAGAATTATTGTCCCACCTTTCGAAATGTTTTCTCTCTTGCACTGCAGATTAAATCCATGTACATAATAAGAGTGGTATTCTCCAGCAACAAAGAGTCCCTTTTGAAGTGCCATCAAAAAGCTCTCATCTTCATAGCCTGAAGGTGCTCACACAATGTACAGTGTGTTCCAAAGTTCTAGTAAAAAATTTTTCTAGTAAAAATGCTTCTATTTTGCATTCTTTCTAATTTATTAGATTATTAGTATTTTCAAACAAATCAAGGCAGACTTTCCCAAAGAACTAAATAGAACATTAGTAGCACTTAAGTACTACTTAATCTCTACGGCGCGTTTCTCAAAAGCATCCTTATCTAAGTAGCGCTTAAAAGTGTTTGTAATTTAAAAAGAGATTTGAACCGCACTTAAGTCAATTTAAATGTATCTTTCACAGTTTATCAGAGGCAAAGGGTCATTTAATAAATTGCGTTGATATATTTTGATCATTGGAAAGCCATTGTAAACTATTTCAGAGGATAAATAAAGTGTGGAAAAAATTCTCCCATTTTCTCCCCAATTTGGAATGCCTAATTTCCAATGCACTTTTAGTCCTCGTGGTGGTGTAGTGACTTGCCTCAATCTGGGTGGCGGAACACAAATCTCAGTTGCCTCTTGTGCGTCACGTGGCTTGTTAAGCATGTTAACGTGGAGATGTAGCGTGTGTGGAGGCTCACGCTATTCTCTGTGGCATCCACGCACGACTCACCATGTACCACACCGAGATCGAGAACCACATTATAGTAACCATGATGTGGTTAACCCAACGTGACTCTACCCACCTTAGCAACCGGGCCAATTGTTTGCTTAGGAAGCCTGACTGGAGTCACTCAGCACACCCTGGATTTCAACTTGCTACTCCAGGTGTGGCAGTCAGCGTCTTTACTTGCTGCTCTACCCAGGCCCCCAATCTGCTGTTTTTTAATAAAAGTAATTCTTGTAGCACCTCTAGTGTTTAAAAAGTGCTTTTTATCTCTCAGCAGTGCATCAATACAGTTCAGAACATATCTGCCACCTATAATATTCCCAAGGATTTATAAGGACTGCTAAAATGTTTCACTTATTACTCCAAACGCAAATATATGGAGCATCTGTGTTCATTGGCACTTTTTCTTTTCCTTTAAATACTTATCTGCAAGACAAAATGTAACCATAGTGCACCAATATAACCAACCTTACACATTTCTTCCTTACATTTATTTTATGTTTTGGTTACATTACACATTTAAGGAATGGGATGAGTACTGACTCTCAGCAAATTGTAAAGGTTTTGCCATTTCATTGTACATAATTAAGCTCCCCAGTCAGTGGTGTATTAGTATACATTGATGTGTTTCTTGTGAAAGTACAGAATTAATGTACTATATACAATCAGATGGTTAAGACAAGGCTTTATGCTTGGTTCTATAGTGCTTTGTGGCTTTTATTTCAGAAAAGCATTTGTCATTCTCTGACACACCTTTTCATGTCAACACATGGCTTTAGGTGGATGGTTAAAAGATTTAAAGAATTTATGATAAGGGTGTATATGTGCATTTGCGTGAATTCGTTTTATTAGAAACACACTACCAGTGGAATGTATCTCATAGTCAATTTGAGAATGTTCCAAATGGATGTGCTTCAATAAAAGCAAGGAATACTGACCTTTTGCACAAATAGTTTATATGGTCAAATATCCTATGACTGTGGCAAACCGCTAATGAAGTAGACTGATGCAGTTAACATACAGAATGAGTATAAACACACGGCATATAATAGTTATCATGTTTATATTGTATCTCATGTCATTTTAGCATATCCATGTGCTCTGTAAACTACACTCATTTATACACACCAGTTTAAATTATGGGATGTCCCTTACCTCAGCTAGCAAAGTCTTTCTCGGTTGCCATGTTTGTTGTTTACAGAAGCGTTGCGGGGATTACATTGCTACGGGAACGCTGCTTTCTGATGAGCTGCACATATATGAGTGTAAAGTGTACACCGCTTATCCAGTACATTTAAACAGGAACCAGCTTTCTCACAGTAATCGACATTCTCACAATAACCCGCTTATCTGGTGTACATCTGAACATACTGACAGAACCGTTTGCTCATCAAATGTGATCAACTTGTGTCCACACTCAACAGCGCCACCATTCTGTTATAACTGCCAGTTTTAGTTTGCGTGTTCAGGATTTAATATGCATCTCACTGTACATATGGCCAGCAAAGCACATCTTTGCTAAATTCGAAGAAATATTCGAATATTCGACTACTCAGCTCCGAGCAGGGACGGATTATGACGTGCAAAGACCCTGTGGCCAATTATCTCCAAGGGCCCCAATCCACCCAAAAGGAGGTTCGTTGTTCATGCCCAAAAGGGTTTTCAAGCGGGGGAGTTCACCAAACTAGATTGTGCAGCCTTAAAGCCCAGGGCAGTCAAGGGCCCCTGTGCACTGGACCCATTGGCCCGGTCGATAATCCGTCACTGGCTCCGAGGTGAATTACAACATTACAGACTTTGTTTTAAGGCAAAAAGTATTTTAATTTCTGACAAAAAGACAAAGTTACAAGGCTTTGTACTTACTGCTTTTTATGAGGGCACAGACTACAATCCAATGAAGCATTGCAAATGACGTAATCGAATATAAAATTATGGGAATATATAAAACTATTAATTTTAGGTTGTTGATTATAAGTATACAATAAAAACAGTATATTTTACATTTATTGCGAAATTTTACAAAATGCACAAACAAGTTTGATAGTGCAAGTAGATTCGCAGTGCATCATTGGAGTGGGCGGTTGCTCTGAGACATGTTTCACAGGCTTTGTTGTCTGCAGTTCTCTGATTGGTGAAGCTTTCAATGTTGGACCATGGGTAATGTAGTTGCTCAACAGGAATTCCTCTATTAAAGATGATCTTTATACAATGAGGTTGAAATAACGAAGACAGATAGCTTCAGCGGAAGCACATACCATCGTTGAATGACCTCGGTGCTCACAGTAGTTCTATCGGGAAGACACGCAGGCTTGAGTGAGGTTTAAGATGCATTTATTGGATGAATGTAGAACAGAAAAGAAATGTCTCTCTTTGGCGTAGGCCCCGTCTGGCGGTCCGAGGTAGTTGTACTCGGAACCATCATGTCCTGCCGGAGATAGGAGGCAGGGGCGAGGAGCCTACCCCCCCGTGGGACGGGGCTCAACTGGTGGTGGTGGGGTGGTGGAGGTTGCCGTGTTAGTACACTGAAACAGCAATGTGGTAGATTGTGAGCAGACTTATAAAGCAATGGCTTACCTGCGATTGGCTGGGAATTACCCAGCTAATGGTGTGATGGTGTACAGCTGCTAGTCTTCCCGCTAGAACTACACTGCACTCACATGTCTGTCTTTAAAGTTTTATAAGTTAGGGTTGAAAATCTGTTTGTCCATGGAAGAAATGAATGGGATTTTTACTTCTGGAACCAAACTGTTGTGTCCTATTACATAACATTTTACCAGTACAGTTTATTAAGGCAGAGGCAAGTTAAGATCATTGGTTACATTTAAAAAGCACATTCAGGAGTGTTGTTTTGTGAAACAAGTGTTTGTAGAAAATGATCAGAGTTGAAGGTTAGTTTTTCTTTTACAGTTTAATTGAGATGAAAGTGAATCACTAAAAGGTGTGTCGTGTGGAACTGAAAAAAGTGGGTCTGCTGTGCTCACACCGTCTGTTCCAACACTGAGGGATGAGGACAGCTGAATGTTTAGACATGGACAGATGGGCGTCATTTTTGCCTGGAAAACATCTGGGTTAAAGTGAGGCAATTAGGCCCCGTTTCCACCTTGTATTAAGATGCGTCTTGGGTAATCCGATCACATGTGGTCAGATGAGGCACATCGCTGTTTACACCTGGTTGCTTAATGTGTCTTCTGTGACCACTTGTGTTCAGATTTGGAGGGGAGGGTCTCTGTTTCATGACGACATCAATCACTATGTCCGTGTGTTACTGCATGATATTAAAGCGCAACAAAGCCAGAAAAGACAAAGAAAGTGTGAGAAAAAATGGCACGCTGTTTCTCACAGATAAGGCTGATATTTAATCTAAGCACAAATGTAACATTTTAAATAGAATTAAATGTTATTTTAGTGGATTACCTGTATTAAAGGAGCTTCAGGTGTTTGTGCTTGTCGTCTGTGTTAATATCAAAGCTCTCGTGAAGGTGTATGTATCCTCTTTTTTTCAATTTTCCGATTGGACTGTTATTTCCTTTAAAAAGCCACTATTAAACGGCAAAAATGTTTTAGCGCAGCGGTTGATTGACAGGTGAGGGGTGGTGCTTCACTGCTGCCGGGACGCATACTGGACGGATTAGCATTTACACCTCAAATATGATGTGTTCACATGCATTTTGTCCACATTCGTATGTGGTTTCCGTGATCTACTCAAAAAACGTTTTAGATCCCATTTAGACCTGTATTTAGGGCTTAATGTGAAAGTGAATGGGGCTATTCTGTAAATGTTAAAGGACTCACTGTTATGTGACCCAATAAAACCTTTAATATTTAAATTAAAAATCACAATCAGCAGTCCATGGTTAACTCTGTACTACATTATTCAGCGGCTAAATAGACAAAAAAATTGGGTTGCTGTAGTCCTAGAGATCGAATATTATCCGTACACTTCTGTGGGTATAAGAGGAGTTTAACAAGAGCATGCTTGAGGGAGAATAATTATTTTAAAGGATCTCATACCAATTAACACAACTGAATTAAACTACTAGACATGTTTCAGTAGAGTTGGCATAATTATATCTGAAACTCATCAAGGAGATGGCATTGTTATATAACTGTTTTTTATTTGTGCATGTGATCAACAGACTGACCTCATAACCATGACTAAGTTGGCACAGTGAAGAGTGTCTTCCCTTTTAACCACAGACCACATCCTGTAAGACCACTTGACTGTGCTGTCTCATGGTTCATTGGCACGTGGGTCGTTTAACACATTAAACAGATGGAAAAAAGCTATATGCCAGACAGTGTTATCTTCCGATTTAAAAGGATAGTTCACCCAAAATCTAAATTCTCTCATCATTTACTCACCCTCATGTTCTTTCAAACCCATTACTTTCTTTCTGCTGTGGAACACATGTTAGACAGATTGTCCTCCGTCACAATTTACTTTCATTGCATCTTTCCATAGAATGAAAGTGAATATAGGTTTATAGGTATAGATACATGTTTATATGCGTGTCTGTTGTTATTTAATGTCTAGACACTGGGATGTATGTTGGATTAAATATGGATTAAAGTTGTTTGTTAGTTCATAATGTAAATGTAGGCTACTTTTAAATCTTTAGTAGTATGAGTTGAAATTAACATTAACCACAGTTAATAAATGCTTTAAAAGGATTGCTCATTGTAAGTTCATGCTGTTAACTAACGAATACAATGTTTTTTTTTCTTGCTACAGTATTACACAATATGTGTCAACACTGTCAGAAAACTACATTCACTGAGCACTTTTTTAAGAACACTGTGGTCCTAATAAAGTGCCCGACATGGTCTTCTGCTTTTGTAGTCCATCCGCCTCAAGGTTGTTCATTCTGAGATGCTATTCTGCTCACTACAATTGTACAGATTAGTTATCTGATACTGTAGCATTTTTGTCAGCTCGAACCAGTCAGGCCCTTCTCTCTTGACCTCTCTCATCAAAAAGGTGTTTCCATCCACAGAAGTGCCCCTCAATGGATGCTTTTTGTTTTTGGCACCATCTGAGTAAACTCTAGAGAGTGTTGTGTGTGAAAATCCCAGGAGATCAGAAGTTACAGAAATACTCAAACCAGCCCGTCTGGCTCCAACAGTCATGCCACGGTCGAAATCACTGAGATCACATTTTTCCCCATTCTGATGGTTCATATGAAAAATAACTGAAGCTCCTGACCAGTATCTGCATGATTTTATGCATTGCACTGCTGCCACACGATTGGCTGATTACATAATAGCATGAATAAGTTGGTGTACAAGTGTTCCTTATAAAAGTGCTCAGTGAGTGTATATAAATTGTACTGTCATGTAGTAAATATTGACAAATCTAGCATTCAGCTGTGATGAAAGGGATAGTTTACTCAAAAATGAAATTCTGTTCCATTTACTTCTCTTCTCCAGGAGACCAATCTCACCCTGTACACAGAAATTCCCGACCTCCCAGAATGCTTTCAGCTGTCAGTATTGCCTTGGGCTCCCTGTATCTACCTGTGGGTGACTTCCCCTTTCTACATCCTCTACCTCAAGAAGAACAACAGAGGCTACATCGTGATGTCTATATTAAACAGAATCAAAACGGTAAGAGATTTTAAGCAGTGAAAGTCTCCATTGCAGGGGTGTCTTCATGGTTAAACTCCCTTGTCATCTCTTTTAATGTTTGTTTATGTCTGTGTGCAGGTTCTGGGTTTGATATTGTGGATAGTTTGCTGGACAGATCTTTTTTATGCATTTCATGAGATGAACCAGGGTCACCCTAATCCCCCAATATATTTTGTGACTCCATTAATAGTTGGCATGACAATGGTAAGTGAGAAGAGCATCCACGTGTGTGTGTGTGTGTGTGTGATTGAATGTCTCTGTCTCTAAGGTTTTTACTATGATAAATCAAATTGTTCAAAAGGAGCATTTATTGAAACCAAGCTGCAAACATTTTGGCTAATTTTGTATTTCCGCAACTTTGTGATTTCAGGGCGGATTGTTTCATGAATCTGTCACAGTGTTATACAGTACATGTATTGCAAAGCAACTTTAGTAGAAAAAATAATCATACATATGTATGATATGACCCCTTTTATAGTGTTTGACAAGAACACAGATAAAATAATACTTTAAAATTATGAAATACTTTTTTAAAATGAGTTACTTCATTGTTACTGTAAATGTTCCTAGCAATGCAATTGCAGTCTTTTTTTTTTGACATTCATTGTGAGCTATCTGTGAAGGATTGTAGATCTCTATGCTTTTTTGCACTTTTTAAACAGTGTTCTCTCTCTCTCTCTCTCTCTCTCTCTTGTTTTTCCCAGTTGTTAGCCACCTTCCTGATCCAGTTTGAGAGGCTGAGAGGAGTGCAGTCATCTGGTGTGCTCTTCATATTTTGGACAATCTCAGTGCTGTGTGCCATTGTGCCTTTTCGCTCCAAAATCCTGCACGCCAATGAAGAGGTCTGTGCCAAGCCACCCAATTGGCAAATAACGATCTTAGTAGGGCTGTCAATTTAATGTGTTAATGTAGTATAAGTCATCTTAAAATTACTCGTATGTAAATTTGATAGTAAGAAATATACAGTACCTATGATTTTTTTGTGTACAAGGCAGAACAAAATAAGTAAGGAGCCGTTCACACAGGAAGCATTCTTTTATTCAAAAACTACTAGATGGAGTGCAACTGAATGGAAACGAATCTCTAGACATTTTTTAACTTCACACACCTTCTTACAATGTAACATTCATGGTGCGATCAGATAGTCCTCACGCCATTGGTTGAGTAACATTGTTGGGGCGTGTCTAAGCGGATCGCAGAGACAGTGTTTACAGTTTTCAAGGAAATTAACCAATGAATGGCTTACTTATGGTTACATCAGTTTTACCTTGAATAAATTTTATAGCAAACTAAAGCTTTTTGGAGAAGTATCTGCATCTATCTATTTAGTTCTAAATACTCATAAAAGTTAGTTTATTTGAAACATTTTACATAAAATTTTTTCCCCTACTCAATACAGTGAATGACTTTGAGCATTAGGGTTTACAGTGAGGCATTGTCTTTTGACTTTTTGCCAGTATTTTGCAGTTACCCACAAAGATTATTGAGATCGTAATGAAAACAAGAGAGGCTTGAGAGACACTGTCAGAAACACCCTCTGAAATTGTATCCGCTGGTGTTGCTGTTTGACAGAATTACTTTAGAAATATGACTGTTAGACACAATTTTTGTGGTCACATCTCATAATATTTCATTTGTTTAAATTATGCAGTTGTTTATTTTTCTTACCCAAATTTTTGAGGAGGCACTGCCTCCCTTGCCTCCTCAGGGGAAACGCCACTAGTATATTTACCATAACAGGATTCAGTGGAATAATGACTTTTTCAGGGCTCAAAGGTTTTTTCATGTGCTGTGTAGAGATGTTATGATTAGTTGATAAAGCAGCATTCTCTGTTTTTCAGAATGGGGTCAAAGACAAGCTGAGGTTTACAACATTCTACATTTATTTTGGACTCACCCTGATCGAATTCATCCTGTCATGCTTCAATGAAAAGCCACCTCTTTTCTCCAGTGTGGTTACAGATCCTGTAAGTGTGCATGTGTGTGCAGTGCCTTGTACAAAGACTCAAAGGCCAACAAAATTACGAGACAGGCCAGCAACTTATGAAAGATTTAATAGCCATAAACTTTATTTGATCATTGATTTCCTAGAACACCTCAAAGGTAATTGAAAAGTAAGCAAACTGAAGTGCCTGTGGTGTTTTCACTGGTATTTTGTATTGTTTTTCAGAATGTATGTCCAGAAACAACTGCTGGATTCCTCTCAAAAATGACCTTTTGGTGGTTTACAAGGTGAGTGTCACACTGGGTGTTAGTGTTGGGTTCGAGTCCATCTTAGTCGAGTATGAGTCTTTAAACAATCGAGTCGTCAGGGTTTTTAAACAGTCGAGTCCGAGTCAAGTCTGAGTCTTTAAACAATCGAGTCCGAGTCAAGTCTGAGTCTTTAAACAATTGAGTCCGAGTCAAGTCAGAGTCTTTAAACAATCGAGTCAGAGACAAGTCTGAGTCTTTAAACAATCGAGTCCGAGTCAAGTCTGAGTCTTTAAACAGGCGAGTCCGAGTCAAGTCAGAGTCTTTAAACAATCGAGTCTGAGTCAAGTCTGAGTCTTTAAACAGTCGAGTCAGAGTCAAGTCCGAATCTTTAAACAATCAAGTCCGAGTATTTAAACAATCAAGTCCGAGTCAAGTCTGAGTCTTTAAACAGTTGAGTCAGAATCAAGTCTGAGTCTTTAAACAATCGAGTCTGAGTCAAGTCTGAGTCTTTAAACAGTCGAGTCAGAATCAAGTCTGAGTCTTTAAACAGTCGAGTCAGAATCAAGTCCGAGTCTTTAAACAATCGAGTCCGAGTCAAGTCCGAGTCTTTAAACAATCGAGTCCCAGTCAAGTCAGAGTCTTTAAACAGTCGAGTCCGAGTCAAGTCTGTGTCTTTAAACAATCAAGTCAGAGTCAAGTCTGAATCTTTAAACAATCAAGTCCGAGTATTTAAACAATCAAGTCCGAGTCAAGTCTGAGTCTTTAAACAGTTGAGTCAGAATCAAGTCTGAGTCTTTAAACAATCGAGTCTGAGTCAAGTCTGAGTCTTTAAACAGTCGAGTCAGAATCAAGTCTGAGTCTTTAAACAGTCGAGTCCGAGTCAAGTCTGAGTCTTTAAACAATCAAGTCCAAGTCAAGTCTGAGTCTTTAAACAGTCGAGTCAGAATCAAGTCCGAGTCTTTAAACAATCGAGTCCGAGTCAAGTCCGAGTCTTTAAACAATCGAGTCCCAGTCAAGTCCGAGTCTTTAAACAATCGAGTCCGAGTCAAGTCTGAGTCTTTAAACAATCGAGTCAGAGTCAAGTCTGAATCTTTAAACAATCAAGTCCGAGTATTTAAACAATCAAGTCCGAGTCAAGTCTGAGTCTTTAAACAGTCGAGTCAGAATCAAGTCTGAGTCTTTAAACAATCGAGTCCGAGTCAAGTCTGAGTCTTTAAACAATCAAGTCCAAGTCAAGTCTGAGTCTTTAAACAGTCGAGTCAGAATCAAGTCCGAGTCTTTAAACAATCGAGTCCGAGTCAAGTCCGAGTCTTTAAACAATCGAGTCCCAGTCAAGTCCGAGTCTTTAAACAGTCGAGTCCGAGTCAAGTCTGTGTCTTTAAACAATCGAGTCAGAGTCAAGTCTGAATCTTTAAACAATCAAGTCCGAGTATTTAAACAATCAAGTCCGAGTCAAGTCTGAGTCTTTAAACAGTTGAGTCAGAATCAAGTCTGAGTCTTTAAACAATCGAGTCTGAGTCAAGTCTGAGTCTTTAAACAGTCGAGTCAGAATCAAGTCTGAGTCTTTAAACAATCAAGTCCAAGTCAAGTCTGAGTCTTTAAACAGTCGAGTCAGAATCAAGTCCGAGTCTTTAAACAATCGAGTCCGAGTCAAGTCCGAGTCTTTAAACAATCGAGTCCCAGTCAAGTCCGAGTCTTTAAACAATCGAGTCTGAGTCAAGTCTGAGTCTTTAAACAATCAAGTCCAATTGTTTAAAAAAAAACAGGGACAAGAAACAAAAACCAGGACTATCCTGTGTAATAAACCGTGACATCTGGTCACCCAATATATAATTAAATTATAAACAAAACATTTTGCTGCCCAAAATAACTTTGAAAAAACTGTAAAATATAATATTTTAAGCAGCTCGTCAGTGCTTTTAAAATAGAAACATAATAAATATGTGCTGTTTATTTGTTTAGAGTTGGTGTCTGATTTGGCAATAAAAAAAATGTCCCCCCGACTATTTACACATTTAAAAGTTAACTTTTAAAAGTTACACAGTTAATTAATCAAGGACCAGTTTAAGTTGAAAAGACCACAAGAGACTACAGATGCCTAAAGACTTAATATCCCAATATTAATAATATGTTTTTGAATTTTTATTTGTAGATTTTGTTTTAGTAAACTGTGAGAGACATGATGTGCGTGACTTGACTTAATGAAGTTCTTAACCACGACGAAACCGCAATGCGAGCACCGTCTTGGCTGCACAACGTGCGATTTTACCAGTTGTCAGATCCCGTGCCTTGTGAAACTGCCTTGTAGTTTATAGTACATTGGCTACATACCTGTCTTTATGTGTTCGTGGTGCCTGCCACCTCTGTAATCTGTGTTATACAGCAGTCATAGTCACATTAAAGCATATTGGTTGACTGAGAGTGCTGCTCTGCAACTAAACTCCAGGACCAGGGGGTGCTACAACAGCTTGCAGACAGAGTGTCCATTTATTTCTGTTTTGTTATTTTTATTTATTTATTTTGTTCATGGCATCACATATGAAATGCCATGGAGTCCCAAAGGCTCATTAAAATTGGACTCGTGACTCGGACTCGAGTCTAAGTCTGAACTCGAGTACCACAACTCTACTGGGTGTTTTATGATGCTTTTGGGCTATCAAAAACAATGTTTTTTTTCAATTAGAAAATATCTAAAAAAAGAAATTATTTTGGTCCGTTCGACACCTAAACAAGACATTTAAAGGAATAGTATTCCCAGTAATGGAAATTCTATTATTATTTACACACGCTCATGTTGTTCCCAACCCAGGTGAATTTCTTTCTTCTGTAGATTACAGATGGAGGCATTGAACACAAAAGGAGATGTTAGGCAGTATGACAGCCTCAGTCACCATTCACTTTCATTGTATGGAAAAAAGCTGCAATGAAAGTGAATGGTTTCTCCTTCTTTGCAAAGCTCTGGACTATAAGATGCCTCATTAATACCATTGCTAATATTTGAGACAGATATTTTGTTTGTGTTCTACAGCTTGGCTATCAAAGGCTACAAATCCCCACTAGAGAATAAAGACCTGTGGTCCCTTAACAAGTATGACAGTTCAGAGATGGTGGTCCCCAGTCTGCTCAATGAATGGGGTGTGGAAAAATCCAAAGCACAGAGGTATGTGCTAATACAGTCTGCATATGAATGTACAGTATATGCTGCATATTAAGTTCTCATATTTATAAAGCACCAGGTCCCGGAGAGTGAGTAATGTGTAATTATGTGAGTAAACCTGGTAATTGTTACAGTTAACATGAAATCCAATTTTACCCATATTTACCTTTTTAATACTTGTTTCTGGATTTATTGAACTGGACTGTAGCTGGACCAAATAACTTAAAACAACGCCTTTGAAACAACTTTCCTTTTCAACTGATATCATCTAGACTGCATGGATGGGGAAATTAATGTTAACCAATAATCATAAAGCTATTTATGCATTGTATTTGATACAGTTGTTGGTAATGTTGCCAATAGTCAACACACACATTTTAATGCCTGTTAATGTAGGAAAGATTACAGCAATAATAGCAAACAACAAATTATTTGAAAAAGTTGTACCATTGGCATATGTCGGGTTGCTCTTGAGGGTATTTTTGGCTAAAATGATTTTAATGTAAGTAACTTTATTTATTTTTCTTTTTTCAAAATATCAGTTTGGGTAAGGATTAAAATAGAGATATGTAGAGTTTGAAGTAATATGCAGTCTCTGGTCGTTCAAAGAGTGGAAGGGTTTTGAGTCAAGTCTTGATTTAGCCTAATTTCACCACTTATTCTGCTTCAATGAGGTAGAGTGCTGAGCATCAAGAAAGTAAAAGCAATGAAGAACATGCTCTCCCTTCAGATCTCACTCACTTTGATCTTTATCATGTTCATTTTTAAGGTTATTCAACACTGCAAGTGTTGCCACAAGATGCAGAGGTGAAAAATGAACTCTTTGTGAAACATTTCTCAGCCATGTTAGTTGTTTGGCTAGTTCTTTGACACAGTGACACTCACAGTTAACCAGCAGGTTTAAGCTGTTATTTTCAAATGGGAAATGTCATTTGTAAACTCAATTATTAGACTTAATTATTTCGGACCCACTTTTTAACGTGTTGTCTTTAACTACCATGTACTTAAACATTTGTTACAATGTAATTATTATAAACATACATGTTGTTGAATTGCACTAACATTTTAGGTACCTGCATTTAACAGTATCTGTATTTACACTGTTAACCTTACCCCGAACCCTAACCCTAACCCTACCTTAACCCCTAACCCTAAACCTGTCTGTATCTCAAGCTCAATTGCAGCAAATGTGAATCTTGGGAGAATTTTGTAGAACAACATGTAGTTACATAATTAGTACATTGTATTGTATGTATTTTAATGTTAGCAAATACTAGTTAATGACATAATATAAAATGTGAACATAATTTCTTTCTCAGCAAGCAGAGCATGAAGGAGCAGGCTACGTTTACAAAAGCAGGCACAGGTGCTGAGTCCAACCATGTGGGCAGCAGTCCTGAGGAGGTGGAAGTTCTACTGTCCAAACGAAAAGAGTCCCAGAAGCCCTCCTTTCTGTGGGCCCTGATTAGAGCCTTTGGCCCCTACTTCCTCATCGGCTCCGCTTTTAAACTGCTGCAGGATCTCATTACCTTCGTTAATCCTCAGCTGCTCAGGTGAGGCCTAAGGCTTTATTACTCACTGACAAGGAGGAACGCTATAGCTCAGTTATCATTTTATGATAGGGAAGTTTGCGATAATGTACGTGGAGCGGCAATGTGTCGTAATTGCCAGGAAAGCAGCCAGGAAATAACAGGTGTTATTTAATTACTCTTATCTACTGGTTCAGGGGTTTATATCAGGATGAGGGCTACGTTGTGCTGACTTTTAAAAAAAAAAGTTTTTTTATTGAATTATTCAAGGTAAATATTAATAAAATGTTAACAAATCAAGTAAAAACAATGGCTTGTGGCCTTCAAACATTTCTCAATTAATTAAACATGGCTTCTGATTTTAACGTAATTATTCAGGTAAATATAAATACACAAAATAAACAAAATAAAACAAAGAGCAGTGAATGATTTTCTCTTTTTCTTGTCAGTATTGTTCTTTGATTAATATAAATGACTCTTGACTATTAAATGCATGACATAACTGGACGTTAGAGGAAAATGTTCTCTCATTCCATTATCAGAATTATGTGGAATTATGTTTTCCATAGAAAGCTGCTAAATCATTTGCATAAGTTTTGTTGTAGTGTTTCATGCAAATATGTTGCTCGGTAGTGCTTTGTCACCATTTCAAATGTAGATGCTTTTTGAATGTCTTATAAAGATGCTACATGTAAATATAAACCACATCGCATTAAACAAACAATATTTTGAATACTCTACTACAGTATCATCAAAATGCACGTAACAGTTCTGTCAAAAAAAGTGATTTACATTTACGCATTTGGCAGATGCTTTTATCCAAAGTGACTTACAGTGCACTTATTACAGGGACAATCCCCCTGGAGCAACCTGGAGTTAAGTGTCTTGTTCAAGGACACAATGGTGGTGTCCGTGGGGATCGAACCAGCGACCTTCTGATTAACAGTTATGTGATTTAGCCCACTACGCCACCACCACCAATTTAACTCTCAATCTCTTTTGCAGGATGTTGATTAGCTTTACGAATCAGCCGGGCGTTCCATCATGGTGGGGGTACGCACTGGCCTTCCTGATGTTTGGCAGTTCCCTCCTGCAGACACTTATTTTACATCAGCACTTTCAGTACTGCTTTGTCACAGGCATGAGACTGCGCACTGGAATCGTAGGGGCCATCTACAGGAAGGTACATACTCAAACTCTATAAATTGTTGAGAAGACCAGCTTAGACTTGATCAGTTTTCTGGCTGGTTTATGCTGGTTAGTGGTGATACTGCTTTAGGGAAAGTAAAGCTATCTTGTTCATGTCAGCATAGTCTTTTTGGTGAGCTGGTTGACCAAAAGTTTTTTTTTTAAGCTAGTTAAAAAATAATCTGACCCTTGCTAAATAAAGTGACGTGCACGATTCAAATAAAACTGTCAGTTAACGGGAACATCTGCCGTGACTCATGCATCTTGAAACATCTTTTACATCGGTGGAAAATTTACCATCAGATGTTTATCTAGTATACCTAAATGTTTTTTGAACCCATTTTATATTATGTGTCTTTAACTATTATGTACTTAATAATTTGATACAATGTACTTACTATATACATACATGTTGTTGCATTGTACTTACATTTAAAGTACTTGCATTTATTTACATCAGTGGTTACACTGTTAACCTTAACCCTAAACCTAACCCAACCCTTATCCTAAACCCCTAACCCCTACCCCTGATCCTAAACCTATCCATTCCTCAACCTCAGTAGCAGTCAATTCAATTCAATTTTGTGAAAATTTTGCAGAACATAAATACATTGTATTCTATTGTATTTGTTTAAATGTTAGTTCATAGTAGTTAAAGACACCTAATATAACGTGTGATCCCCTTACCCTACCCTTAAACCTACCTGCACCTCAACCTCAGTAGCAGCAAATGTGAATCTTGTAAGAATTTTATAGTACATCATGTAGTTACGCAATAGGTCATTGTGTTGTATATATTTGAATGTTAGTAGATAGTAGTTAAAGACACCTCATATAAGTGGGACCAGTTAGGGTTTAGATTAGGGTTGGGGGTTAGGTAAGGGGTATGGTTTGGGGTTGGGTTAGGTTTAGGTTTAAGGTTAACAGTGTAACTACAGATGTATTAAATGCAGGTTTAAATGTAAGTACAATGCAACAACACATATGTACATAATAAGTACATTGCATCAAATGATTAAGTACATAGTAGTTACATAAACCTAATATAAAGTGAAACCAAAATACTGTATGCTGGTGATCAGCTATGCTGGCTATTTCAACATGAGTATTACACTGTTTAATGGGCATGTGTGTGAAAGTGCAGTCAGCCACTGTAGTGAAAAATAAAAAAAAGAGAAGCTAAATACTGATACTTGAGTTTATATCAAAGTTACCTTGCTCTCGATTTTGTTATTACTGTTATGGCTATATTGTTTTGGGTGTAAGAAACAAGAGTTACGTTTTACAATATAAACATTAAACCTCTTGCTGACTGTTGTCAGAAGGAAAA
This sequence comes from Moxostoma hubbsi, assembly GCA_032164185.1. Classification (NCBI taxonomy): domain Eukaryota; kingdom Metazoa; phylum Chordata; class Actinopteri; order Cypriniformes; family Catostomidae; genus Moxostoma; species Moxostoma hubbsi. The sequence continues at coordinate 25,447,293 of JAVLUX010000035.1, forward strand.
AATATTCCTCAATAAAATATTATGGCAGTAGTACTTCAAATTAAATACACTGCAAAGATGGTTCTTTGAAGCATTTTTTTAAAGTAAAAAACTGACCCACTTCAGAGTTCTTGACCTTCTCGACTGTATCCAACAATTAAATACATATAACGTCATAGTTTTGACATAATCTGTTGAATTGTTTGTAGTAAATACAAATATTTGATTATTAATTACATTTGACCTCATTTCACTGACCATTTGTTAAAATAGAATACAAAAACTAATAAAAGTTTCAAGCCCTATTTTGGACCTACAACACTTAAAAAGATGCTCGTTCTATGTTTGTAAGGTAAGAACAGCCACATGTACCCATGAGCTATAGCTATTAACAGTCATCAGCATGACTTTTTGTTTTATAGAAGTTAAACTGCATGAGTCACAGGTACAGGTGGCATCGATTTCATAAATAACTTCAGCCACTGGGAACCATGTGGCCTTTATTCTAAATGACAGAAAGGTAAAAGTAGTAGAGGTTTTGGTTGTTTTAGGTGTGGTACTGTAGGTGTGTCGGCCTGTTCACACATGGCTGTGCACTTTTACCCAGAACTATGCAATACTTGAGTAGACAAGCTTCAGTGTTCACTCATTGGTGTATACTCATTTAAGTGTATGCACACGATTCTGTCTGTTGCTGGCAATGTTCCCTAAACTTAAAAAGCAAACAATCTGTTGTGTCACCGGATATTACATTGCAAAAAACATTGGGAAACACTTTACAATAAGGTTTTGTTTACATCAGTTAACAACATTAGTTAACATTAACTAACAATGAACAATACTTTTACAGCATTTATCATTCATGGTTAATGTTAATTTCATCATATAGTAATACATTTTTTTTAAATCAAAAGTTGTATATGTTAACATTAGTTAATGCATTATGAACTAACAATGAACAATTGTATATTTATTAACCATTAATACTCTAAAACAATGTTAGTTCATGATACCTAATGCATTAACTAATGTTAATAAATGGAACCATAATGTAAATTGTTACCAAACATTATAATATATCAATATCAACTGAGTTGTCACCCTATTTAACTCCATATGACCGTTACAAAAATGGTGGGACTACAGTATTGCACCATGATGGTACTACCATGGAATTTTGATACATTCTGTAGCATCCTGAACGATTACAGTACTTGTGTAACATGGTCTTTAGATGGCTTTCCACACTGTAAAATCGAAATTGTTGAGTTAACTTAGGTTTTGTTATAGCAATCAGTTTGCATGCTTTTTTCTAAGTAAATATACTGTACTTATTTGGCTCAAGTAAACTGAACTTAAACTGAAATTCACCAGAGATAACACTAATCACCCTAATGGTGACTTCACACAAATCACAACTATCAGCCAATTACAACAAAACAACAACAAAAGTAATAAGAATTAAAACTATATACATTTTTAAATAACACTTCTTATTTTTTTAGTTCCCTTGTTTTGACCAAACATATAGTACGTAATTTATTAAAGTGCAAGGGCTTATGGGTACACAACTGCAATTTTGTACTTGATAATTTTGAGTTAGTAGTACTCTAATTTTATAGAACGTATATACAGTATTTGAGTTTTGATTCCAAAATGTGACATTTCAAGTACTGTTTAATTAAGACCACTTAAATGTTTTTATTAATGAAAAGGTTTAGAGAGTAATGTAACTTAATTAAAACTTGTAAGATTAGTAAAAAAATAAGCTTAAGTTGAGTCATTATTATTCTTTTATAATAATAAGAGTTGACTCACATTATAAGAATGATAGTTTATATGAGATAACTATTAGTATTACAGTGTAAGCTACTTTAAATGATTTTTTACATGTCCAGCAAAACATGGTAGCACAGTTTTAATCGGTGCAACTGGCAGAAATTATGTAATACTGCATTTTTATTTTTACAGTTTATTTATGTGACTTACAATGGGGCATGTGGGGATTTGCATTGCTGTATAATATGCTAAATCTGATGCTAAATACTATGTTGGATCATGGAAAACAACATGCTTTTTGCTTTCAATCAATGTTTGCAGTCACTAGTGATCACAAATGAGGCCAAACGCTCCTCTACGGTGGGAGAAGTGGTCAATCTGATGTCTGTGGATGCTCAGTCCTTTATGGATCTCACCACCTTCCTGAACATGCTGTGGTCTGCTCCACTACAGATCTTTCTAGCTCTCTTCTTCCTCTGGCAGGTAAACTGTCATATATTTGACTAAATATATTTTTGTTGTAGATATTCATTCACTCATAATGTTTCTTTTAAAGCAGTGGTTCTCAACTGGTGGATCATGACACAATAATAGGAAAAACAAGGCTGAATGGAACTACTCATGCAATTGTGCATAGTTAGGAGAAAACACTTTCCATATCTTTTGTTGTTGGCATCCAATCTAAGACAAATACATCTCTCACTTGGTGGAAGCTAGCCAAATCAGGCAAATGCCAACAAAGACAGGTTGTGTGACATGCCCTCTTCATCTAAGATCCTTGAACAAACCCATAGTATATTAAAAGAGGCAAAGATAAACATAGTTTGTGCCACCTACAATATCTGTTTTGTACTATGAAGTATTGGTCACCAAGAGAGCAGGAAACATCAAAATTGAGAATTTTATTATTCAGCCCGTGTCGCAGCTCTATCTGTTTAAGAGACAAGTAGCTGTGAAAGCTAGTTTCTTATTCTGTTTCTCGTTTTATCTCTTGTCTTCAGAATCTGGGTCCATCGGTGCTGGCTGGTGTAGCTGTGATGGTTCTGCTGATTCCATTCAATGCTTTCATTGCCATGAAGACCAGAACATTCCAGGTCAACTCTCTAATGCATATTTTCATGTGTCTCTTCGGCCAAAAAACAGATGCTCTCACACTTCTTAATATTTCCTTCTGGCCTGTGGTTTTCACAACTCGGTTTCAGAAGTCGTTTCAGGAACTAAACAGTTTAGCATATTTTTGTGTAGCTTTTAGTAAACCAAGATTTACCATGTAATTTGCCTAAAGACATAAAATTCAAATAACTTGTGAGCGATGCTAAACTACCCAAACTCTGTTTAGCAGTTATGTTGACCATCAAGTAGCAATGGTAGGAAAAATAGACATGAGCTGTGTCCAAAACCAAGGGCCTCGCTGCCTAGCCAGTCAATGTCTTAACATGCAACTCAACAGACATAGGTTCTTCCTAAGAAAACTGGTTTAAGGCACAATAGCATCATGTCTAATGATGTAACACAAATTCAAGTAAGCTTTAGAGAAATCCAGGAATATATCTAATGATGACAATGCTTTTTATCGGAAGAAAAGTAGACAGGATGTGATGTAAACATGCCACTTTGATGCCCTCCATATACTGCCTGCTACGGCAAAGTTTTGCAGGTTTTGGACTTGACATTCACGAAAGGTCATCATCTGATGTAATAATCTGTCTGTACTCTGCACAGGTGGAGCAAATGAAACATAAAGATGACCGCATCAAGCTGATGAATGAGATTCTCAATGGCATAAAGGTGTTGAAGCTCTATGCCTGGGAGAACTCGTTCAAAGAGAAGATCCTTCAGATCCGCCAGAAAGAACTCAACGTGCTGCGCAAGGCTGCTTACCTCAGCGCGCTCTCCACCATGGCCTGGATCAGTGCTCCATTCCTGGTAACGTATCTTTCCATTCTCTTATCTCTTACTGTGTGGTTTTATGAGTTTGAATAAAATGCTAAATGGTTTCTAAATCTTTGAAATGACAAATGTTGGTGGTAGACCCTTATCTAATTGGCCTCATGTTGGCAGCTCTTGTCACCTGTATCCGACAGATGAGTAACAGGAAGTTAAAACTGTTTTCGCAGAAAGACTTTTTGTTTTTAAGTGGGAGTTATGTTAGTTTTTACTAAATGAATAGTTCACTCAAAAATATTTACTCACCATCATGCTGCTCCAAGCTTATTTCCTGTTATTTATTTATTTTTCCCTTAAACACACACATACACAAATAAAAAAAACAAATTGGCGGCTTTTTCATACAGCGACAGTTATATATTAACCATGTCTGTCTAGCTCCAAAACTGAAAAAAACAAAACAAACAAACAATAAAAACACCACAAAAGTGGTGCATACAACTTGTGTGCTTTATTCCTTGTCTTCTGAAGCCATTCGATAGATATTTTTAGAAACCAAAATTTTAGTCGTTATTCACTGAATCTATCCAATCAGATATGGTGTTGTAAGATGTGTTGCACGGGATTTGACGTTTACATTAATTTCATTTGGTCACAATACAAGACAACCAAAGACGTTTGTTGTCACTGACGTCCAACCTGCACCATAGTGGCCATATGTGATTTAAGAGCTTTGGCGGAGGGGAAGATTTTCAGTAAATAACTTCAATTTCGATGTATTCGTCACACAAAACTATCGTTTGGCTTCAGAAGACTTTGATTGTAGCACACTGTAATGGAGCGGACGCTGAGGCTGAATCCATGTGCAGAAGTTTATTAATTAATCTACAGCAAACTGGTTAGAATCGTCAGGCAGATATCGTTATCGTTAAAGCAGGCAATGGTTCAATACAAAGTAGCAGTCAGATCCGTGGTAACAAAGCAAAGGGGTAAATCCAAAACAGGCAAGAGTGATAAAGGCAGGCAAAAGGTCATACACAAGTAGTCAAGACAATGGCAATGGAAATAACGCTCGGTAAGGCAGGTGAACTGGCAATACTTCGCGATGGCCTGTTAGACAGGCCATGCTTAAATATCACACAAACAGGAAGTAAACAATGAAGCAGAGGGAGCGGCACACAGTCAGAACTCGGGAGAGGGCTCCCTCTGCTGGCGTGACGTTACAGAATCCCCCCCCCCTAGGAGCGACTCCTGGCGCTCGACGAGGACGTCCCCGTGGCCGTGGTGCTGGACGATCAGGTCTGGCTCGATGGAAGTCCCTGATAAGAGTCGGGTCCAAGATATCATGGGCGGCTACCCAAGACCTCTCCTCAGGGCCGTACCCCTCCCAGTCCACCAAATACTGGAGCTGACCACCTCTCCTTCGCGAGTCCAATAACTCCCTAACCGCGTAAGCAGGGGACCCATCAATGTCCAGCGGTGGGGGTGGTTCCTGACTCTCAGCGTTGGGGTCAGCCCCCGGGTGGACCGGTTTGAGGAGAGAAACATGGAAGGAAGGAGAGACACGATAATTAATAGGCAGCTCCAATTGATACGTGACTTCATTAATCTGTCTTAGGATTTTGAACGGGCCTACGTACTGTACATTGGATTTAACTTCTTGCTTGGTAGCCGCAACTTGAGATCCCGTGTGGAGAGCCAGACCCTTTGTCCAATTTGGTAGGGAGGGTGTGGACGACGTCGTCTATTGGCTTGAACTTCCTGACTCCTGACAGCTCTTTGCAGGTGCACATGAGCGGAATTCCACACCCTCTCACTACGACGAATCCAGTCATCGATTGCAGGTACTGTAGAAGGTTCACCTGACCACGGGAACATAGGGGGTTGATATCCAAGCACACATTGGAATGGGGTGACACCAGTGGAGGAGTGTTTTAAGGAATTTTGGGCATATTCCGCCCATGGTAGAAACTCTGCCCAGCGATGCTGTTCACGACTGCAGTAAGACCGAAGATACTGGCCGATTTCTTGATTCAGCCTCTCCACTTGACCGTTAGACTGAGGGTGATATCCTGAGGTCAGGCTGACGTTGATGTCTAGCTGCTTGCAAAAGGCTTTCCAAACTTGAGAAGTGAATTGAGTTCCTCTGTCAGAAACAATATCCTCAGGGATGCCAAAGACTCTGAAGACGTGTTGGAAGAGTGCAAGAGCTGTTTCCATGGCTGTGGGGAGTCCCTTCAAGGGTACCAAACGGCAGGATTTAGAAAATCGGTCAATGATAACTAGGATTGTCGTGAATCCGGTGGACGGAGGCAAATCTGTGACAAAATCTATGGACAGATGAGACCAAGGTCGTTGAGGGATGGGCAGAGGCTGTAGCAGACCAGAGGGTAAGTGTTTAGGAGTTTTAGACTGGGCACAGATGGAGCAGGACTTGACAAAATCGGTTACATCTTTAACTATTGATGGCCACCAGAATGAATTTTGTGTGAGGTTGAGTGTTCGTGAAATACCTGGATGACCCGAGCTTAGTGAAGTATGGACCCACTGGATGACTCTAGCATGAAGGTTCACCGGAACATATTGTTTATTGGCAGGACAGTTGGGTGGCGTGGGTTCTCTCTGTTGACCCCGTTGAATCTCCTCCATTAGATCCCACGTGACTGGTGCAACAATTATTGAGGGTGGTAGGATAGGTTCAGGCATGGATTCTGTCTGGAGATGGCTATGTAATCTGGATAAGGCATCTGCCTTGCTATTTTTACTACCTGGTCTGTATGTTACAGTGAACTGGAATCTGGTGAAGAACAGGGACCAACGTGCTTGCCGAGGATTGAGTCTCTTAGCACTCTTGACATATTCTAGGTTTTTATGGTCAGTGATAATCATGAAAGGATGGGTAGAACCCTCCAACCAGTGTCTCCATTCCTCGATTGCAGCCTTCATGGATAAGAGTTCCTTATTGCCGACATCATAGTTACGTTCTGCGTCTGTGAGTTTCCTAGAAAAGTAAGCACAGGGATATAGCTTGCCTGGTTGTCCATGACGTTGGGAGAGTACAGCTCCAATTCCATTGTCAGAGGCATCCACCTCTACAACAAATGGCAAACTGGGATCTGGATGCTTGAGGATAGGTGCTGTGGTGAAACTGGACTTTAACTTGGAAAAGGCTTGTGTGGCATTTTCAGTCCACTTTAATTTAGAGGGTTTACCCTTCAGCAGAGATGTTAGGGGGGCAGCAATAGTGCTGTAATTGCGGATGAAGCGTTGGTAGAAATTGGCAAATCCAAGAAAGCGCTGTAGTTCCTTGATTGTGGTGGGTTGGGGCCATTCAGTGACTGCTGTTACCTTAGAGTTGTACATTTCGACACCCTGATGGCTGATGTTGTAACCCAAGAACGAAGTTTGGTTCACATGGAACTCGCATTTTTCTGCCTTTACATAGAGTTGGTTTGCAAGAAGTCTTGAGAGCACAGACTTGACATGATCTTGGTGTTCTAATTCAGACTTGGAGTAAATAAGGATATCATCAATGTAAGCAATTACATACTTGTTTAGGATGTCCCGGAAGATTTCGTTGATAAATGACTGAAAGACTGCTGGTGCGTTAGCAAGTCCGTATGGCATGACCTGGTACTCATAGTGCCCCCTAGAGGTCAGAAAAGCCGTTTTCCACTCGTCCCCTTCTCTAATTCTGATAAGGTTATAAGCGCTCCTGAGGTCTAGTTTGGTGTATATGGTTGCTTCACGAAGTTGTTCTAGAGCTGAGGGTACCAAAGGTAAGGGATAACTAAATTTGACTGTGACGTTGTTCAAACCCCTGTAGTCAATACATGGCCGGAGTCCTCCATCTTTCTTTTACACAAAGAAAAAACCAGCAGCTGCTGGAGAAGTGGAGGGACGGATGAAACCTGAACTGAGCGCCTCTTCAATGTATTCCTCCATGGCCTGCGTTTCTGGATGTGATGGAGGATAAATTTTACTTTTGGGTGGCATGGCATTTGGCAGGAGATCAATAGCACAATCCCAGGGACGATGTGGTGGGAGAAGTGTAGCTTTTGTCTTACTGAAAATCTCTTGGTAATCATGGTAACAAGAGGGAATAATGACTGGCTTAGTATCTGGACTTTCAATGCTCGTGGTTAAACATGACTTGGTTACAGAGGCTTTGATGCACTGTGTGTTGCAAAAAGATGACCATTGGGTGATCTCACCGAGCTGCCAAGAGATGACTGGATCGTGAATTGATAACCATGGATGACCTAGGATGATTTCGTGGCGGGGGAATCAATCACATAAAAAGAAATGTCTTCAGAATGAAAAAGTCCAACTTGAAGTCTTACAGACAGGGTTTGTTGTTTGATGCCTTCTCCGATGGGTTTATTGTCAATGGCGTTGATTTTGAGAGGTGGGTCACATGGTTGTGTGGGGATGTTGAATTTGTTGACAATGTTTTGATGAATCAAATTGAGTGCTGATCCGGAGGGGACCAGTGCTGTGAGGTCAGTGGACTGATTGTTAGAAGTAATCTTGACTTTGGTAGTGAAAAACTTGCTAGAAAGAGGAGGGGGATTGTCAACACTCACCCGAATAGTAGATTTCGTGGCTTTCTGGGTTTTGAGTGGACATATAGCATTGACATGACCTGAATTTCCACAGTAGAAACATAAATTATTAGTCAGGCGACGAGATTTCTCCTCCTTAGAGAGTTTAGTGACTCCTAACTGCATAGGTTCTGGGCCAGGTTGAGTAGTGGGTAGGAATGAATGGGATGTCAGAGCAGGTGGATTAACTGAAGCGATTCTCATAGAGGGTGTCCTGGACTTAGCGGGGCAGTTACGCATAAGGTTGTCAATTTTAATAGCAAGAGTCACGAATTCAGAGAGGGAACAATTTTCACCCTTGCACGCAAGTTCTGCCTGTAATTCTATATTCAAACTTCGTTGGAACATGGCTTTAAGTGCAACGTCATTCCAACCACTCTGAGCTGCGATCGTCCTGAATTCAATAGCGTATTCAGCGGCGGATCGTCGACCTTGATTCAGTTGCACGAGTTGAGTAGAGATATCCATACCCCCTGCTGGGTATTCAAAAACTTCTCTAATCTGTTGGATGAAATATGCAGACGAAGTTTGAATTGAACGGTCAGTCTCCCAGACGGCTGCAGCCCAATCAATAGCCTTTCCAGTCAGAAGAGTCATTAGAAAAGCGCACCTTTTCTCATCTGACTCGAAATCAGCCTTTTGATGTTTAAAAAAGATTTCTACCTGTCGTAGAAATACTTTACAATGCTCTGCTGAGCCGTCAAATTTATCAGGAAAAGCAAAGCTTACCTTCTTAGGCATGGGTGGCGGCAATGAATGGAGGTATTGAGTGAAATAGGCATTAGTAGCCTGTAGTTTACTCAGCTGTTCTTGATACTCCTTGAGGATGTCATTTTGGTAAGCGAATGCCTTCTGTAGATTGGAAACTTCTGCTGGAGTCATCGGTGGCGAAGTATTCTGTAATGGAGCGGACGCTGAGGCTGAATCCATGTGCAGAAGTTTATTAATTAATCTACAGCAAACTGGTTAGAATCGTCAGGCAGATATCGTTATCGTTAAAGCAGGCAATGGTTCAATACAAAGTAGCAGTCAGATCCGTGGTAACAAAGCAAAGGGGTAAATCCAAAACAGGCAAGAGTGATAAAGGCAGGCAAAAGGTCATACACAAGTAGTCAAGACAATGGCAATGGAAATAACGCTCGGTAAGGCAGGTGAACTGGCAATACTTCGCGATGGCCTGTTAGACAGGCCATGCTTAAATATCACACAAACAGGAAGTAAACAATGAAGCAGAGGGAGCGGCACACAGTCAGAACTCGGGAGAGGGCTCCCTCTGCTGGCGTGACGTTACACACACAAGCCATATGGATTACGTACTTTTATGGTACTTTTTGCAGCTTTGCAGATGTTGATGTTGAATGGAAAAGAGTTGTGTACAGATTTTTCAAAATTCTTCTTTTGTATTCCACAGATAAAGTATTCTTAAGGATTCTTTCTCTTTGATGTGTCTGCAGGTAGCCTTGACAACATTTGCTGTATTTGTGAATGTGGATAAAGAGAACGTCTTGGATGCAGAGAAGGCATTCGTGTCTTTGTCTTTGTTCAATATTTTAAGATTCCCCCTGAATATGCTCCCACAAGTCATAAGCAGCATTGTACAAGTGAGCATTCACGTCCTCTTTTTCTTTATTAACACATTTTTGAGTAACTCAAAAAGAACATTCCAGTTAAATACAACTTAAATATGCACTCAATAGTGTTTTATTTTCAGCTTTCTGGCTCTTATTCATCCAAGTGTTCTTGAACAATGTACTGACACCCATTGGTGTGAAGGATTAAGTGCATATTAGGCACTGTTGCTTCAAATCTTGTCCATTCATCTGTTTTAGTCTCTGGCTCATACTACTCCCATCATTACAATTGAATGACTGTAATAGAAATGAAACCCAGTATCTTGCGCAACCCAGAACAGTAATCCCACCTAAAAAATTATGATTTAGGCAATTTTACACATAAAATAATAACATTTTGAATGTATATTTCTTGTGATTTAACAAACATTTGAGCTTCACTTTTATTTATTTATCCCTTTGATAGCCCCGTACTTATGTCAATTTTTATGTTTTATTTGTTTGAAGAGGCAAATAAATTTCTGAGCTACCTTGTTATAGGCATAGATATATAGTCAAATCAGAAGATAAGAAAAAAATTCTCTCTTAGGCAGAGAGTCTCAGAATTGATCATAATCTATATCAGTAAAAAATTTGAAAAGATTTTTTGTTTTGTCAAGTCATGAGCCTTTAATTTGGGTTATGCCACTGAAACATGTCATCTTTAAAAACACCTTCAGAGCTTAAAGGGTTAACCAAGAAAATGCTCCTTACACAAGCCTTTTGTTCAAATGCAAGATCATCATTCATTTCTAATATTAAGACACAAAATACTTTGAGAAGTTTTGTCTGCGTGGGGGATTCATGCAGGTTTGGTCATGAAATTGTTTAAATGATTACGCAATCATTATGTGTATATACCACATTAATTTCCCAGAATACAATCAGCATTTTCAAAATGGTTAAGCAGTGTGTAATGTGTCCACCCACTTAATGTTGCATAGTTTTTTTCCCTAATCATTCATCTGCTCAATGCACAGACCAGCGTGTCTCTGAAGCGCATCCAGAATTTCCTGGGTCACGATGAACTGGATCCAGAGAGTGTTGACAGAAGAAACAATGCTTCAGGTAGACAGAGGGCTCATTCACCTTTCTACACTAACATGCTAAAGCAAGCTGCCCAACAGCTTTAACTTTCTGTACTTGTAGGAGTGATGTTTGTGCTGAATCATTGTGCATCAGTTTTCAGCGACTGCTGTCTGCAAGTTTCTTTTGTTTCACAATGAGTCATGACTTTACTTCTGCTTTAACTGACTCATTGTTTCTGTCTCTTCAGAATATGCGGTGACAGTAGTGAATGGGAAATTCGCATGGGCCAAGCAAGACCAAGCCACTCTTGAGAAGTATGAACATTCACACAACACTGTCATGTGTATTAAATAGGGCAATCGATTTAACGCGTTAATTCATTGTGATTAATTGTATTAAAATAACACGTTAAAAAAAATTACGCAATTAATGCAATGCCCCCGGACCGTAATAAGGAAGAATCATAAGAAATGCAAGCTTGTAGTACCACATGTTTACTCCAGAGGGCAGTAAGTGAAACTTCAGCTGTGTGGGCAACACATAGTTTATACAGTGAACAAAAAAACCCTTCAGCAGACAGAACAACACTAACATGCATTACGTTCTTGCATTCAAAACACTTAATGGAGCGCAAATTCAAACAAAGGGATCTCAAGATGTAAAATATCACAAACACATATGCCTCATAACAAAAAAATGTTGGGGAAGTTACTTTTGAAACTGTAGTTTGTCAAACTACAAGCTACTTGGTACTTCGGTCAAACCTTTAAATCATTGGTTTACTACCCTACAAGTCACTTACAAAAAGTAGCTACTGTAACCACATTGAAGCTATATACGGGGGCGATACTTTTTTTAAATATATAGTGATGAACAGCAACATCTACCTAAACATTCAGCCATAAAAAAGAAGACATGAAATGTTGTGCTGGGATTTCTGTGGAATCGAATGAATCGATGAATCAGAACCAATTCATCTACATGAATTGTCGATCGAACAAACAAACTGATTTACTATTGGTATTGTTATTACTATTGCCATTGCTATGACTAAGAATGAAAATGTGCTATACAAATAAAATTTAATTGAATAAAAATTAATTAGACTTCCCAGTGCTTCATAGGAAAGAGGGGACATTATAGGACAGTGTGTTTAATTATTACTTCGGTTGATTCAGATTTAAACCTACGTATGCAAAGAAGATGACATAAAAACAGCAATGTTGTAATTTGTCATGCTACACCACCACTCGTTGGAAAACGTATCTTGTTACTGTTAAACAGCTGAGCTATTCTACTATTACTAATTCTTTCTGTTTAAAAGATTAGCAAAATAAATAAATACAATTACATTGAGTTACTCCCCAGGACTACTTTTGATCAGCTGTCAGTAAATACTGTAAATTATGGACAGAGATTATGCAGTGATAATAACTTAGCATCTGTTGGCAGCATTAATGTGATGGTGCCCCAGGGAACTTTGCTGGCAGTGGTGGGTCATGTAGGCTGTGGGAAGACCTCTCTTGTGTCAGCACTGCTTGGAGAAATGGAGAAGCTTGAGGGGCAGATCTCCATACGGGTGTGTAGCATCACCCAGATGACTTTTGATTATTTTTAATGATTCATCAAGAGTACACTCATAGCATATTGTTTCTCTCTTGCTTTAGGGCTCTGTGGCTTATGTACCACAGCAAGCTTGGATCCAGAATGCCACTTTAAGAGATAACATCCTTTTTGGCAAACCCTATGTAGAGCAGAAGTACCGCTGTGTGCTGGAGGCCTGTGCCCTCACCCCTGACCTGGAAATGCTTCCTGGTGGTGACCAAACAGAGATAGGGGAGAAGGTACCATTAATTTAAAAGAGGGGAGCCCAAGGCAAGTTGTCACCAGTAAATAGATCTCAGTAACTATGAGATTAAGGTCTAATTTTACCCTCGTTTGACCCCGTGTCCACATGCGTGGACATTGTATTTTGGCTTTGCTATAAGCAATAATTAATTTAATTTATACCAACTGATCTCAGCTCAGGACAGTCTGGGCTGTCAGTAAAGGGTTACATTTTTGACGCACAGAGTCATGTTACAAAACGAAATGGCACTGTAGGCCAAAACAATGGTTTGATATTTTTGTACATGACATTTTACATTTTTGTTGTGATTCATAATTATGTTACTGTTTAAATTTAGCTGAAAACCCTTTAAAGGCAGGTTCCATTGTGACATCTCACCGCATACAGTGTAGTGAAACGTATCTATTTCCCTGGGTAATAATGGTGGAAATGTTTAATAGCATACCATGAGAAATATTCACAGAAGTAAAAAGTGTGACAATTAGCCCTGGTCTCCCCTAAATGATTTTGAACACTTTTTACGTGCTATATTAACTGATTTTAGTGCAGGTTTTGGATTATGTCTATCTGTGACTTTTTGCAGGGAATTAATCTATCTGGTGGCCAGAGACAAAGAGTGAGTCTAGCCAGAGCAATTTACAGTGAAACAGATGTCTACCTCCTGGATGACCCTCTGTCTGCTGTGGATGCTCATGTTGCCAAACATATTTTTGACAAGGTTGTTGGGCCTGAGGGAGTCCTCAAGGGCAAGGTATTTGCATGAGTCATTCACACCTCTGTAGCCTATTGTCTGAGAATAATTTGGGTGGGTAATGCACAGCAACAAATACCACTGTGTTTTCATATTGTTCACAATTAGACATGAATCAGGAAATCAGCATATTACACTTGTGTTGTCACATTATGTTTGGATACCAAACCTTTCTGAGAACTGATAGATGGTCCTTCTCAGGAAATGGTGCCATTAGTGTACTATGTGTGCCATGATTTGCCTAACTGATATAATTAATGGGATACTGAACTTAATTTTTTAGTATATATGTTATATTTCAGTAATATAATACAGAAGTCTAATTGGAACATCAGCCAATTTGCATGTCCTCATTCATCACTAGTTTAAATTTGTATACATTATACAGAATAGAAAATACACCGATCAGCCACAATATTGAAACCACCTGCCTAATATTGTGTAGGTCCCCCTATTGTGTAGTTATAATGTTGTTGTTGATCAGTGTATCCCACTTCCATGATCCATTCTAAAATGCTTTAAAATGTGTGTTCGCCTTTGCACTTTCAATTGAACCCTATTGCTTAGCCATCTTTCTGACATTGCAGTTACAATCCTTACTTTAGGTCTGAGGTGGGAAAATATTGTCTCTTGAAAGTTCAGCAGAATCTCTTTAAATCAAAATTATTTAAAAAAGTCTAGAATAAGCATAAATGGTATCAATCTTCTATGAACATTAGAGATGTCATCAGTTCACAAACCCTTTACAATGACCCTGATATAGCATGCCCTCACTATCGGTTATAGTCCTCTGAATTAGCAGGCCATGGGTAAACCAGTGTGCTATTCCCCCTACAGACACGGATATTGGTGACCCACGGGATCAGCTTCCTGCCTCAGGTGGATAACATTCTTGTGCTGGTGGATGGTAGGGTGTCGGAGATGGGCTCCTACCAGGAACTGCTCAAACAAAATGGGGCTTTTGCTGAGTTCCTCAGGAACTACTCTCTTGAGGATATCATCGAAGATGATGAAGTCACCGGTGAATAACAGTGTTACTCTTAAATTGGAAAATGCATTTTATAATGATTTCTATAAGATTGGCTTTGTATTTTTTGCTTGTTTTCCTGTTGTTCTTACATATATTCTTATCATCTTGACTCCTGATCTCCCGCCCCCCTCCCCACTTTTCACAGTTGCCCTGGTTGACGACGAAGAAGAGGATTTTCCTGAAGATGCGCTTAGTAACCACACTGATATGGTGGATAATGAACCTGTTGTCAATGAGGCCCGCAGAAAATTCATGAGGTACACATGCATTTTGAATGCCTTTTCCTGTGCCAGTTGCATTGACTGTGACTTCTGCCTTTACGAGCACCTTTGTCAATGACAGAAATTTGGCTCTTGGCAACCACTTTGCCTGCTTTTATATTTGTATGACTTACTGTTATACAATACACTTTACATTTTATCTGTGCAATCTAAAACACTTAAAGGTGCAATATGTAACAATTTTCATGTAATATTCTCAAGTAATTTTCAACAATTTTCAAGTAATTTTAGCTAAACTACAATAACACATGAAATGTATGCTAGACAATGTTCAAGATGATGCAAAAAGCTCCATTCATTAGTGTGACGTAACTTGGTTATACAGAAAATATATACAATCTATTATTATAAAACAATAGCACATCAGTATATCAAATGACAGATGTGATTGAATCACATCAATACTGAATTCCTGTTTATAGTACATTTATAATGTACAGTTTATTTTATAAACAGCTACTGTCGTCATCAAGAAAATTTATCTAACAGCTATAGATAAAGCTAGCTAGCTAGCTAACGCTGATATAGGCTATCATATAAATGCAGTCAATGTATCATGCAAAGTAAAGTGATTACTTCAAACTACAGTCTCATATAGTCAGACCGATATCCATAATTAGTTTTTGCCCTGTTCCAGCAAAAATAATCAAAATATAATATACAGTCTCAAAGTTTGTAGTAAAACAATCATAACCGTGTCATTTGAATTATGCTACCTCATCTGTCAGCATGATGCTGGTGAATCACGTTCAGTCTCTTTGTCCGTTACTTCATTGTTTTAGTCAATGCTCGCTCACGTCCCTATGGAGTGTGTGTATGAGCACGAGCAACAGGCAGCTGGCTGGAGTTCACTTAAAGGCCACAGGTGTCATTAATAACAAGGGTTTCTGAATCTTACATACTACACCTTTAAAGGAATAGTTTACTAAAAAAATGTAATTCTCTCATTCTTTACTCACCTTCATGCCATCCCAGATGCGACTATCTTCCTTCTGCTGAACACAAACCATGATTTTTAAAAGAATATCTCAGCTCTGTAGGTCCAAACAATGCAAGTGAATGGTGACCAAAACTTTGAATGTCAAAAAATAAAATAAAGGGGGCATAAAAGTAATCCATATGACACCAGTGGTTTAATCAATGTCTTCTGAAATGATAGGTGTGAGTGTGAAACAGATCAATACTTAGGTTATTTTTTACTATAAATTTCTTCTTCTTTTATTTTTGTCAATTCACATTCTTCATGCATATCACCTACTGGGCAGGGAGGAGAATTTACAGTAAAAAAGGAATTAAATGTTGATCTGTGTTTCACCTAAACCTAACATATCACTTCTGAAGATATCCATTTAACCACTGGAGTCTTATGGGTAATTTTATGCTTCCTTTATGTGCTTTTAAATTGCTTTTGTCTAATTTATATATTTTTTTAAATGCTTCCTTGTTTTTACAATGTGGATGTTAAGCACTTTGTGACGTCTGTTCTAGATAGGTGTTATAGAAATACAAATTACTTACTTTTTGGTGCTTCAAAAGTTTTGGTCACCATTCACTTGCATTGTATGGACCTAGAGCTGAAATATTCTTCTAAAAATCTTTGTTTGCGTTCAGCAGAAAAAAAGTCACACATCTGGAATGGCATGAGGGTAAGTAAATGAGAGAATTTAAATTTTTGGTGGACTATCCCTTTTATATCCCATCCAATAAGATTGGCCACATTTGACTGTAACTGTAGTTAAGCAGAAGAAGTGGCTGTTAGTGGACTGCTGTATATACAAGCATTAAGCAGTCTAAAGAGGTGTGTACATGCATGTTAAATTAATATACTTTGCAGTAAGTTGCAAATTACTGCACAGATATACAGCAATGGATATACCATCCATTCACTGCTGCTTCATATTGGAAAAAAGTTGGTCATCCTGCCTTCTATTACATTTGTGTCGGGCTCAATATATGGTAATCAGCTTTAAACCAGGACATCTGGTCTGGTCACCCTAGTTCCATATCACCAGGTGTGTGAGAGCAGAGAGAGCCAGATGCTTACACACACACACACACACACACACACACACACACACACACACACACACATACACACACACACACACACACACACGAGTTAACAAAAAACAATGTGCTTTATGTTGTTACATGGTAAAATCAACCTGAATATATTTTTGGTTACACCAACAAATCGAATTTAAAAGGTGAGATCAAGTACGCAAATAGCTCCTTCAGGTAACAATTGTAGCTGTGTAGCTAACAGTAATAGCTTATATCAAAGCCAAGATTGCTTGTTTACTTGGTAAGCATATAACTAGGACACAATATGTTAAAAAAGCTAACTAGAAATACATTCCCAAACAACTCAATCACATGCTATTTTATTTAAAACAAAAGACGTATCAGTATTTTTATGCTACACATAGAGTTGTCTTACTAGACCAACCAAAATATTCATCAGATTTAACATCAAACAAACAACTAGGCTATGCATTTAAATGTTGATCTCAATCTGCAGGGGTTCAAAAATACCCAAGACATCCTATCAAGCCTCTTTCTCAGACCCTCTTGTCTTCTGCCCCTTTAGACAGATCAGCATCATGTCAAATGACCTGGAGAACCCAAAGAGCAAGTCCATCCGTCACCGCCGCTGCAGCACTAAGAAACTTGCAGAGCCTCAGACAGAGAAGGATAAAAAGGTGGAGAAGCTCATCCAAGTAGAAACAGCTGAGACTGGGCAGGTGAGTGACTCATGACTGCCCCCATCTGGAGGACAGGTACCATGACATAATGCAAAAAAACGAATCAAAAACCAAATGAATGCTGGACAATGAAAAAATAAAGAAACAAATCCCTGCTTAAATCATATAACATAAATCAGCAAATATTTTCATGCTGGTCCAGGTTGGTTTATCATGACTAGTACAGTAAATGCAGTATAAATGTGCATTAAAGTACCAACAGTAAATTACCTTAATATCTCAACCTAAAGTAACTAAAGATCCAATACTTGGGTATTTGACAGATAATATATGCTTAAACTTTATTTTTATTCACATAAAGAATTTATGAATGTACTGTATATGACAAAGTCACCTTTTTGCCTAGTTTATTTAAATGATACTGTGGTGTGACAAATAAATGTTTAGTAGTACAAATATTTCAAGTAGTCTCAGTTAATAAAAGGCCATAACATGACATGCATATTAATTATAAAACAATTAGCAAAATGCTGTTTAAATTAGTTTAAGATGGAGTATAGAATAGAGAATGCATGTCACACAGCAGGACATGTTGACTTCTCAAAAGTATTTCATGTCAACTACCCACATGTCAAATGTAGCTCACTCCAGGCCCTCTATGCTATCTGACAAGAACACTCTCAGCTTCATAGTAAACTGCATTTTCCCATTATGGCTCTACTTTCTCCCTCTTTTAGGTGAAGTTTAAGGTGTACTGGGAGTATGCAAAAGCGGTTGGGCCCTTTTTGTCCCTTTTCATCTGCTTCCTGTACGGCTGTCAGAGCGCAGCCTCCATCGGAGCCAATTTCTGGCTCAGTGAATGGACTAATGATGCACGACACAACATGACACAAGAGAATGTTCAAATGAGAGTCGGGGTGTACGCAGCACTGGGCATTTCGCAAGGTACGGCACAGCCATGCTCTCTACTATTTTCAAAATGTAATTTGGATATTATCTGAGTTAGATATAGCTGGCCTGTTAAATCTAATGGAGTCTCGTCTAATAAGATTACATATTGTAAGGTACAGGGTCCAAGGACAACTCTGCAAAAAATCATTATCTTAATTTGCATTTTATTCTCTCCTACATCCTTAAAAAAGATACTGTAAGTTTACATGAGATGCAAAATAGTCTAATATATTAAGAATTGTTTTGCAAAGGATTTATCTTGAATAATTGAAATAGTTTATTTTGTTTGTTAAGTATATTGGCAAATACTTTTTGTGTTTTATACATACTGTATGTTATGACATTCCTTAAAAAAAACTGTTTTGCAATGGGGTAAGAATAGTAAACTTAATTCAAGATATATTCTCTAAAAATAAATATTTTTATCTTTTATTTTAAAAGGATCGTTTATATTGCTTCTCAAGAATACTTATCTTGTTTTTAAAAAAAATATTATTTTTTTTTTACTGGAAAGCGAGACAAAATAAATTATTAAGCTAAATATTTACATTAAAATTGTATAAATATAAACATTCATGTGTAGTGCCATGTTGCAGATATTTGTATTTTGTGTGTTTTTGTTGTGAGGAATGTGCTCCTCCAATCTTTGGAATTTTCTCCAGCTAACACTCCCTCAAACAACACCACACCTTGTCCCCCAAACCTCTTTGCCCTGCAGGTCTGTGTAGGATTTAGTGTTTAGTGACCCTCTCCCCCTCCTTTGGTCTCTTTAACACAGGCATCCTGGTTATGTTCTCTTCCTTTACTCTGGCCTTGGGGAAAATCCGGGCAGCACGCAAGCTGCATGAGACCCTGCTGGACAACAAATTTCACACGCCCCAGTCTTTCTTTGATACCACCCCTATAGGCCGGATCATCAATCGCTTCTCCAAGGATATTTATGTGATAGATGAGGTTCTTTCGTCCACAATCCTCATGTTCCTGGGCACCTTCTTTGCCTCTTTGTCCACCATGATTGTTATAATTTCCAGTACACCCATTTTCGCCGTGGTCATTGGCCCCCTGGCTTTGATTTACGTCTTTGTGCAGGTATTTCTTCGTTTTTTTGCAGCTGGATGTAACCTGGATAATCATAATATATCAGAACCTTTTTTAAGTACTGTCAGAGCATGTGCTTTCCTAGATCTGATACAGATATGGAAGCGATTCTGTCTCACACCTTTTTGATTTCTTCCTTCTCTTTTTTTGGTCTGTTCATTAGGTGGGAATTCACTAAGAATGACTTGCGGCCACGGATAGTGCTGCTTATTTGCATGCGCTGTCTGCATTGTTTTAGCACCTGTTTTATGAAAGTCAGGAATGAGTGTATACACTCAAAAAAAAAAAAAAAAAGATTTATTTGCACACTTGAATTCCGAAACTTGTGGGTCGGTAATCTGACATACTTTTCTGCGACTCTACAGTTCCACCGCTGTGATCCAGGCACCTGAACTGTCTCTTAAAAATTCTCCATCATTTGATTATTTGATCAATAAAAAATGTACACAAACACCTCTTTTAAATGAAATTCAATTTCCTGCCTGCTTTGCGTGGGCATTAATTGCGGCAGGCAAATAGCGGTGAGTTTTTTGAATAAGGTGCAATCTATAATGTGCCTAATTTGCATATTAAAGAGGCACATTTGCACTAAAAAGAATGACATTAACTTAATGTAAATACTATTTTAGCACTATTTCAGCACATTTAGTCCCTGGTTAAACTGTAAATACCAAGCTCTAATGTGGCACAACTGTTTAGTGAATTCGCCCCACCGTCTCTGTATCCTGTGTTTCCCACCCTAACTGAGTGCTGACTTCCTGCTTCTCCAAGCAGCAGCCTGTCTGCCCACTTCCTGTTCTGACTTTGCTGCTGGTTTGCTTTCACACTCATTCATGAGCACAGGCTAACACACACACACACACACACACACACACACACACACACACACAATTACACAATTATTATAGATGCACATGGTGAGAGACTTCACCGTGGAGCTCTATCACATCCCCTGGGATTTTTTTTCACTTTACATATGGTCACTGCCTCTTTGTTTGCGTGTTAGCGCCCTCCTCCCTAGAGTTGTGAACCTAACAGATAGGAATGGCCAGCAATAGTATGTTGGCGCCCTCTAGTGATGTTGTAGCAGAGCGTGAGCCACATGGCAGTTTTACCAATATTTGTATTACATGCTCTCCATAGTTGTTTAGTGACCTTAGTATTACCTAGTTATATTGTCTTTCACAAACTTCTATTGGCACTTTTCCACTGCACGTTATGGGTTTGACTCGACTCGCCTCAACTCGACTCACTTTACTTTTCAGAGCTTGCATTTCCACTGCAGTTTAGTACCACATCAACGTGGGTGGGATTATAGGCTGATCGTCATTGTTGCGTGGCCTCTACTGCCGTGACATCACCTTAAACACGACACAAATTGACCTAAACAATAACACAACCGCTAGCTGTTAGCTACTAGCTCATTGTGCTGCATAAAGCAGTTGTTGCATGGTGATTTTACACAAGTATAACAGTTAAATTGGCCTGGTTGTTTTAGAAGCAAGCAAGTGAAGCTTTCAAGCAGAGTATTGTTAACATAACATACCATCTTCCATCGTGGCTGAGTCCAGGGCCCTCTCCCTCCCATTGCTTGCCGATTTAGATAGTGTCCATTTGGTCGAACCACTTCCACTTTTCCTTGATGGTTCTGTAGTCCATTTTAAGATTTTTTTGTACTTTCCCTACACCGTTTGTAGGTCTGGTGGTAGCCATGTGTGGCCAACAGCTGATACACTTCCAGAGTGACTTTTTCGTTTCACTCATCGCTAAAGAGTGGACTGTCTGCACCTCATTTATTGACCATGGCATGGTTTTGCGAACAGCCATTGCGTTTTTCATAATTCGAAAAGTCGTATGAACAAATGATACTGCTATCGCTGTTACTAAAACTTTAAAACTATTGGGTTGATGTCACATGTCGGAAATCCAGTGATGCTGGTAGTGATGATTCTCCTTGACCAATCCGTGAACTGCTGGATTTTGACGTCACATTTAGTATTGCTTGGAACTTCGACTGAGGTGGTACTAAAAAAAGTATCAGGTATCCGGTACTATACACAGTGGAAAACCCCCCAAAAAGCGAGCAGAGTCGAGCTGAGTCTAGTTGTACAGTGCAGTGGAAAAGCCCCATATGGTTCATGTGTACAGCCTGCAGTAAAGAAAATTCACAAATCAGATTTTTAAGATTTCAGTTGTTGCAATGAGATTAAATAGAGAGATTCCCCCTCTTTACCTCTCTTTCAAAGCCGTGTGAGGCCGAGTCAAACAGGAAACCTGTTCTCTATTGACTTTCCAAGAACTATTTTTCTCTTTTAGATGTGTGCAGTGTGGTTGCATAAGAACAGTCATCTCGTAGGCCAATTTCTTTCAGTAGCTATCCAATACAAGTTGTCACATAGCAACTGTGTATCATCTGGTACAGAATGGCGCTAGCAACGACAAGGTCATGGGTTCGAATTCCAGGGAACACACAAATGAATAAAATGCACCTCAACTGAAAGTGGCTTTGGAGAAAATTAAATGATATATGAGACATGAGTGAGTGAGGGCCCAACCGACTGATCCACCCATCCCTATATTCCAGACAATATTGATATCTGGATGCGTACTTTCTGGTACACAGTAAATGTGTTGCCCTCACCCCTATGTTTCTCATAGTCGTAGTGCCGTTAATGCTGTTCTATTGGTGGGTCCAGGTAAATAAGAACAAGTCTGCTAACACATAAATACAGGATACAACGTGTTGTTTTTTCTGTTCTAGTTTCATTTTCACTGTCTTAGTGATGTGATACACTATGTGATTTGGTCATTTGGTTTTAGTTCAGTCTGGAAGTCGAGACTCTTGTAAACATTGAGGCTCATCTCTCAGGACTGTTATCTAATAGGCTAGCTGGTACTTACTAAGGCAACTTCTTGAGTTTTAAGAACTTTGCAGGACTGTTCTGTCACAGTACAATACCGTACATTAAAGCACTCTTTATAACATTAATAATTGGTAAATATAGTGGGGTCGAAAATCCACCAGTGAAAATGCTTCTGTTTTCCATTCTTGTATATTACAAATGAAATTAGCAACATAACAATTTTAGTGAAAAGTTAAAAGAAGCAATGTCCCAAAATGATTCATTATACACTATGCACATACTATATACACTATGCACTCAGCCATGCAGTGTATGATTTTGAAGTTTAGTATCGTCCAAATGAAACACTTAAAAAAAATTTACTACACGAAAGCATTAGCTGTTTAAGAGCTGACGGAAGTGACGTTTCAAACGCATGTGATGTGTTGCAGCTAGCTTTAGCGCATTAGCCAAGCTAATTTCAACACCTATATCTCAAAAAACTTACAT
The DNA here is from genome assembly GCA_032164185.1 of Moxostoma hubbsi. Classification (NCBI taxonomy): domain Eukaryota; kingdom Metazoa; phylum Chordata; class Actinopteri; order Cypriniformes; family Catostomidae; genus Moxostoma; species Moxostoma hubbsi. Next base: position 25,470,199 of record JAVLUX010000035.1, read on the forward strand.
ATTTACACAGCGTAGGGTGAAGTTAAAGCATTCAACTCACGTTTGTAAGATTCTGTCTTCGCTGAAGTTTTGCTAGATCGCTACATTCTCAATTATTTACAATTGATTTGTCAGACATACCAGTAAAGCAGCCAGGTAACTCCGCCCCTTCAGCTACTTACGGTAAGCAGCAACGTTCAAAGGCTGAGTTTGGAATTGCATACAACCATACTATTATTATTTCTGCCATAGACAGATATTGCAGGAGTAGTATTATGCAATTTCGAACTCGGCCTAAGTCTTGCTAGTAAGCCAATCCACTGGCGACCATATTTGGAATGCTCTTGGGCAGTAATTTTTTATGTAAACAAGTGGCAAGTGCAGCTCCTATCTACTTGAATGGGGAAAGACTGAAATCTCCAAACATTTGGTCAAGATTTACAAATATACAATCAAAGAATATATTTCAAATCAGAAGTAAAATCTGACAACATTGGAATCATAAATTGTGCTACTTTACTGCAGATAATGCTAAAAAATGTATTGTATAGAAAATGTGCTTGCATGTTCTCGAGTTGACTGGCGATATCTGTATCTAAAAGGTGATTAGCTCTTTTACCTGTAAGGTGGGATTTCCTTTATCCAACATCCATTGACCATTGAGCGTTTCAATTTCTACCATTTATTTTAATAATAGTGGCCTCTCTCTGCTAAATAGTCTTCGACTGAGAGCATGGTGTCATGGTGTACATTCTACACTCCGTTTTGATGGTTGAAGAAGTGCATCATCCGGGTACTCTTGACTTCTTCTTGTTGTATTTTCAGTGTTAACAAACAATAGGTAACTCACATAACCCCGGTTATCTGAAACATCGAGTGGAGAGATCCACCTATGGGAAGGGCATCCATACCTGACCTCTGCAGAAGCATCCAATTGCACCAAGTCTGGCTAGACAGACAGATGCGCATGACCTATGCTCGGTAAGGACCCACCCCCTTACCTAAGATCATATAATGACCTGCACACGCTGCTGCTCCTCAGTAAGTATATTCGCTTCTCGTGCAGCAAGCGGGGCAAGCTTGGTGGATCTCTCCACTCGATGTTTCAGAGAATCGAGGTTACGTGAGTAACCTATTGTTCTCTTTCCTCATCTCGTGTTCTAGATCCACCTATGGGAGACATGGACAGCTCCCCGATTGCGCAATACACTCACAGTGAGGTCCTGCAAGTCAGTTAAGGGAACGGTCGCCCCAAGGAGGCGGTGCTTGAAACGTCCCATAATCACACACATGCCAACCCTGAAGCACACAAGTGAGAACTGTGTACAGGTAGAGCATAAGTAACATGTTACTGTTATGCCAACATTAAAATCAGTCCATCAGCATACAGTAAAGACAACATCCAGGCAGGAATGTTAATGCATGCTTGGTGACATGAATGTGCACAGCCAACCGGCCCATTACCCCTTTTTCTTACTTTCTATATATATATAAAAGATAAAGAGATGATTACTCTTCCAAAAAGCACTGGTCCTATCCAAGTAAGCCCGCAGGGCACGGACCGGACACAGACCATTCAGCCTTTGATCCTCCGCAGAAGAAAAAGGAGGAGGGTGAAAAACGGAAAGCTCCATTACCTCACACGAGAATGCTGGGAAGCATTTTGGCATAAAGGCCAGGTTAGGCTTAAGGAAAACCTTATCTCCACTAAGAGAGAATGTATTGCACGAGGAATGAACAGAGAGTGCATGCAGGTTACTGACACGATGCTAAGGTCAGGAGCAATGCTGTCTTGAAAGACAGAAATTTCAGGGAAATGCTTCCCAGGGGCTCAAAAGGCGGCTGACATAAAGCCTCCAGCACCATGGAGAGGTCCCACTCAGGAACCGTTCTCCTAGTAACTGGGAGAGAACGGCGGGCACCCTTCATAAATCTACAAATGAGGGGGTGCTGCCCTACCATTGAGCCGTCAAACCCAAAATGACACGAAATAGCCACCAGGTAGACCTTAATAGTGGAAAAAGACCTGCCTTTATCCATAAGGTCTTGTAAAAAACACAAAATATCAGAGACTGAACACTGATATGATGTGGAACCAAGCCCATAACACCACCCTTCAAACACTTGCCACTTACAGTCATATAGGGACCTTGTGGAGGAGGCCCTAGCATTCTGTATAGTGGCAACCACCCGTGGGGGAAGCCCCATCGAGCTTAAATTTGTCCTCTCATGGGCCAAGCCCAAAGAGCCACCCTGTCCGGGTGTGGGTGATATATCTCCCCGTTCGCCTGAGACAACAGGTCTGTGCGTAGAGGGAGGTGCCACGGTTGGGCATGCAGAAGAGGAATTATCTCTGCCAGCCATGGTGCTTTGGGCCACCTGTGTGCTATCAAAATGAGAGACAGGCCCTGCTTTCTCACCCTGGCCAGGGTAGGTATTAACCCTCTGGGGTCGAGGGACGGCCGGCACATCCTGCTGGATATTTTCGTCATTACAGCAGAAACAACTTAAAATACTCCATCATTTTTGGGTATACAGATAAGTGCAAGACATCATTAGACTATAAAGGGTCTACTTTTATTTGTGTACACTCATAATAACAATGAAACATTTTGCTTTTGTAAAATAAAGAAAAAAGGGTGAGCTGTCAGCAGTCTCTGTGTTCACAAGCATATTTCTGAAACACGTCACAAAAATGAACTGAAACTCTGCGAATACTTATCACACAAACATGAAACATATGTCTAAAGAAAGCTTTAAATGTCTACTTTTTAATAAACCAATTCAAATTTAAAACAAGTATTCTCCTGCAATGTAATCTGTTTGAAACAAAGCGATGTACAGTTTTTACCGGTTCATCTAATTATCTGTAATGTAATCCCACCCACCAACAGAGTGCGCCATTCAGACGCTAATGTGCTGAGACGATCAACGCAAATGTACACGTCCCCGACTGTGAGGTTGTAAACACATTTCATTAATTTTTCTGTGCGTTTGCAACGATTGAATTTGAAATATGTCCTAATAAGCAAGTTTTAGTTACATTTAAATGCTGTTTCGGCTGTAAGCTGTATGATATAAATATGATATGAATGTTTAGATTATATTTAGTTTTATATTTTATAATGCCTCATTATCATCAACAAAGCTTGTGCTTGCAAATATGTGTTCAGGTTAAATGAGTAAAATGCACTTTAAATATGCCCATATTAGAAAATCAGCATATTATTATGATTTCTGAAGGATCGTGTGACATTGAAGACTGCAGTAATGATGCTGAAAATTATGCTTTGATCACAAATTGCATTTTACAATATATTTAAATAGAAAACTGTTCTTTTAAATTGTAAAACGAGTTCAGAATATCAATATTGTTTCTGTATTTTGGATCAAATAAATCCAGTCTTGGTGAGCAGAAGAGACTTCTTTTAACTTCTTTTAAGTAGTGTAGGTCTAAAATTATTTATGTAAAGAAAATATATAGTCAGATATCTTCTTTTAACTTAACTTGATTTTGATCATTAAGTCTCCTCACATTCATTCTCTTTCTGTCACATTCCTCACTGATAGGCCCAGGGTTGGGGTATTTTGTCTCTCAGGTGTGAATACCTAAATATTCATGATCATTCATGCCTCCTCGTATATTACCTTTCAACACTAAAATTGTCTTACAAAAGTTAAATTACTATATTGTTTTGTATGAATGAGTGATCAGGATGGTTTTCACATCATTTTGTAGCAAAAACTCTAGGCTACAAGATCCAGTTCCAATTCTTAAATTTTTAGTTTTTTCAAAAACCCTGCATAAAAGTTATTTTCTCAAAAATACAAACATGTATACACATGTTGCTCACATATTATTGTAGCCCTGTTTGTGCTGAATACAGTGTTATCACACTTTAGCCATTAATATGTTTTTAAGCAACTGAAAAAAGCACAAATGTCAAGGCATGTCAAAACTTCTCTAGGGCCCAAAATACCCTCAGACCCCAGAGGGTTAACGGAAATGCGTAGGGCAGCACTTTGGGCCACGGATGGGCTAGTGCATCCACGCCGAGGGGCATGTCCTCGTCCTTTAGCAAGAAGAACATAGGACAATGGGAGTTTTTGCGCGAGGCGAAGCGATCTACGGTCGCCTGCCCGAATCTTTCCCACAACATGCCCACTATCTGGGGATGGAGGCGCCTGTCTCAATAGAGCGAGTTCCCCCTCGACAGAAGGTCCGCGCCCCTGTTCAAAATGCCTGGAACATTGCGCATAATGACAGGAAGTGCCGCCTGCTCCCCACTAAAAGCCTGTGAGCTAGGGCATGAAGCTTCGGCGAGCGCATTGGCGATTGATGTGTGCCACTGCTGTGGTATTGTTGCAGCAAATGAGCACATGATGCCCCTGCAAGCGGGGCAGAAAATGATTCAGAGCTTTCCATACAGTCATGAGCTCCAAACAATTTATGTGGGCTGAATGAAGTTCGCTCGACCACGGACCGTTCACCGTCCTGCCCTCCTGAGTGGCTCCCCACCCTGTTAAGCATAACAGCCCTGAGAGTGGTCCCATGTGCGTAAATGTCTGTGCTCCTCCACTGTAACAGAGTGACAGAGGTCGCGTAATGAGCTGAAGTGGAGGGATAAAACCCACTTCATGAATGCCCTCATTTGCAGAAGGCCCAAGGGCAAAACCAGAATAGCTGATGCCATAAGACCCTGTAATCTGAGACATGTGCGATATGGCACTTTCGTCCACTCCTTGAATTGTGATAGACAATTCATTAGAGAGCGAACGCGTTCTTGTGAAAGGTGCACGTGCATGGAGATTGAATTCAGCTCCAGACCCAGGAATATAACACTCTGGGCAGGTGTAAAATTGCTCACGTTCACATTCACTCTGAACCCGAGTGATGTGATGTGCGTGAGCACACGGCGAGTGTCTTGCACCACTTTCTCTGAGAAATGCAAGCTTGTAGTACCACCTGTTTACTTCAGAGGGAAGTAATTGAAATTTCAGTTGTGTGGCAATGCACAGTTTATACTGTGAAGAAAACACGTTACATTCTTGCTTTCATAACACTTGATAGAGCGCCAATTCGAACGTAGGGATCTCAAGATGTGTTCTAAGTATTAAACTATATTTAACTTGACACAGTGACCTAAAAATTTATATTTATGACACAACTCACCCGAGACGCTTAAAACAAGCCCTCATAATAAATCTGATTGACAAAATAAAGCATTTTACTTATCTGAATATTTTTAATTTATAATTTTTAATTTATAACTATATATATATATATATATATATATATATATATATATATATATATATATAATATATATATATATATATATATATATATATATATATATATATATATATATATATATATATATATATATATAAAAATGTAACTATGTATAATTATTTCATCAATATATATTGAATTATTGTTATATGAGGAGCTTTTAGCAAATATTTGTATATTACCTGTATTAATCGGGATTAATTAATCGGGACACCAAATTTAAATCGATTGACAGCCCTGCTTGTAACATCATACATAATGCTTTACACATGGTGTTTTAAAGTCCTGTTTTGGTCGCGAATCATTCTGTGATTTCTCACATGTGCCTCTGTTATAAAGCACCTAGGTACTAAACCTTCAAATCTCATTGCATAATTGTAATTTAAACTTGCATCCTTCCTGATTGTCTTACATATTGGAAATGGCTTAGGCTTTGTATGGTACACACACTCTCTCTCTCCCTCTCTCCCTCTCTCTCTCTCTCTCTCTCTTAAATGCACTTGAATGCACTGTGCAATGACTGAATGATGTGATACAACTGCTTTCTGCATGTACCCAAAATATCCAACCCATTTTTTTACTTTCATTGATGTTATTCTATACACATTCTTGCTGAAAAAGGCCAAACTCTTTAATCATTGAGTCTATGCTCAAATCCAAACCAAACACTACAAGATTATGTTAGAGTTTCATTCCATTGATGTTTGATCCCTTAATGTGAATCAGCTTTGTAAATCAAATATGTTAAATATGTTGAACATTGTGTATAGTTCACATAATGTATTGTTTATATTGTTTGATTAAAATTAGTGGTTCTAGAAACTACACCAACAGAAATTATTGCAAATTAAAGATTGAACATTTTGTATATTTGGAACACATACAATATGATTCATTACAGTTTTCTATATTTAATAGAATAATAGTCTTTTTATAGATGCCTCTCTGCCCCTGTGTAGTTCCTGGATGCGGTAGAGTGCTCTCCGCTTCAGACGGCCACAGGCATTGTCTCGTGTGTCTGGGCAGCGATCACACCAAGGCAGCGTTTGTGGATGGTTCATGCTCTCACTGCGAGAGCAACGTTGCGGTCGTGGCTCGCTTTCAATAGAAATCATGCAAATCCAGCCGCCCCCCCCGCATTGCTCCTTCTTCCCACAGGATTGAGGACGATGCATCTCGGACCACCCGCCCCCCCAGCACGCTCGTTGACTCCCGTCAGGCAACAGTGGCTCGCCTCACAGCCAGCCTGCTTATCCTCTAGAGCTCAACATGCCAGCATGCCCAGGCTGAGGCTGACGCTCAGATGACCGACATGCTTTCCCAGGCCGCCGCCAGCGTGGGGTTGGACTGGAACCCTCCGTCCTCCCCACAGCCATCGCGGTTGGATGACTGGTTCCTGGGGTCTGGACACTGCTCACAGCCTCGACCCCCCCAGTCCAGTTTTTCCTGGAAGTGCATGATGAGCTGACGTCTTTGTGGAGAGCGCCCCTCTCCACTTGCTCATCCGCTCTTGCTACCCTCGACGGTGGAGCGGCCCGTGGGTATACGGTGATTCCCCAGGTGGACAGGGCTGTTGCGCTCCACCTGTGCCCAGGTAACCCTACCACCTGTCGGGGTCGCCCTGTACTCCCCTCCAAGGCCTGTAGGACGACATCTTCATTGACCGCCAAAGCCTACAGCGCCGCCGGACATGCCGCTTCCGCCCTGCACGCCATGGCCCTCCTTTAAGTCCACCAGGCCAAGGCACTTAAAGATCTGCATGGGGGTAGCCCTTATCCGATGTGTTGCAGGAACTGCGCTCAGTGACCGACCTCGCCCTCAGAGCCACGAAGGTCACAGCGCAGTCACTCGGGCAGGCGATGGCCACGCTCGTGGTCCAGGAATGTCATCTGTGGCTGAACTTGATCGAGATGCATGAGACCGACAAAGCTCGCTTTCTCAATGCCCCTATTCGGCCTCTTTGGCGACATCGTCGAGGACTTCACCCAGCAGTTCTCCGCGGTGAAGAAACAGACGGAGGCCATCTCTCACATCCTGCCCCGCCGCAAGCCTGCCGCCATGGGCCATGCCCTGTCTGCTCACCGAGGGCTTCCTCCAGCGTCTAAGAAACACCTTGCTCCGCCTCAACCCGGGCCCAGCTCTCAGCCCCCCGCATTGAGCACCCCGCAGGAATCAGACGCCCCCCCCCCCCCCCCCCCCCCCCCCCTCGAAGACCCGGAAGGATCCCAGGCGCTCCTGAGACGTCCAACCCAGAGACCGAGATGTTAGCTCCGGAGTTGGTAAGAAGACATCTCCGTCCCCCGGTGGAGGGCTGGGAGGAGAATTTTTTGTTGAAGTTATTTCATTTGACGCCGCCCCCCTAGACGAGGCTGCGATACCCACGTTCTCAATAACAGAGCTATTTCCTTTGTCTCTGGGTCACCTGGCCTGCAAATGCCGTTCTCATGACACTCTGCCACCAGATCTCAACAGTCACGGCATGCTGGGCTTCGGACCCCCCACCTTCAGCCCCAGCAGTAGACCTGAAGGATGCGTACTTTCACGTCTCAATTCTGCCTCGACACCGACCCTTTCTACGGTTCACGTTCGCTGGCCAGACGTATCAGTACAAAGTCCTCCCCTTCGGCATGTCTCTGTCCCCTTGCGTCTTCACGAAAGTCGCAGAGGCAGCCCTTGCCCGGTCCGAGAGTTCCCGAGAGTTACTGTACACTCACAGAGACCAGGTGCTCAGGCACCTCAGCCATTTGGGGCTTCAGGTCAACTGGGAAAAGAGCAAGCTCGCCCCGGTTCAGAGCATCTCTTTTCACGGCATGGAGTTAGACTCAGTCTCAATGTCAGCTCGTCTCACCAACGAGCGTGCGCAGTCGGTGCTGAGATGCCTCGCCACTTTCAGGCCAGGCACAATGGTCCCTTTAAAACTTTTACAGAGGCTCCTGGGGCATATGGCATCCTCCGCGGTGGTTGCTCCGCTGGGGTTGATGCATATGAGACTCAAGCTTCAGACTCGAGTTCTGAGACGTGCTTGGCGCTGCAGCATGCACCCGCCTGCCACCAAACATTCAAACTCTGGACAGAACTCTGCTTTCTGTGGGCAGGAGTACCCTTGCAGCAGGTGTACCAACGCGTCCTGGTCACAACCGATGCCTCCAGATTGGGTTGGGGCACCATGTGCGTGCCGTTGGAAAGGGGCCCCACTGCGCTGGCACATCAATTGCCTAGAGTTGCTGACTGTTTTCTTTGCTCTGCAGAAGTTTTTTCCCATTAGTTCGAAACAAACATGTCCTAGTCAGGTCAGACAGCACCACCGCGGTAGCGTACATAAATCGCCACGGCGGCGTACTCTCCTGCCACATGTCACTACTCGCCTGTCGTCTCCTCCTTTGGAGCCAGCAGTGACTCAAGTCAGCTGCGTGCCACTCACATTCCCGGCAACCTCAATGTGGTAGCGGACATGCTTTCACGACAACGCTTGCCCAGTGGAGAGTGGAGGCTTCACCCCCAGTCAATCCAGCTGATTTGAGAACGGTTCGGCAAGGACCAGGTAGACCTGTTTGCCTCCCGAGAGACCTCCCACTGTCTGCACTGGTATGCCCGAACAGTGGCTCCCCTCGGGGCAGATGCACTGGCACACAGCTGGCCTGCGGGGCTGCGCAAGTGAGCCTTCTTGTACATGTGCTGTGCTAGGTCAGGGAGGATGAGGAACAATCACCCTTGTGGCTCCCTATTGGCCCACCTGGGCCTGGTTCTCGGACCTCGTACTCCTCGCGACAGCCTCCCTGGTGAATTCCCCTGAGGAAAGACCTTCTTTCTCAGGAATGGGGCACGCTCTGGCATCCGCGCCCAGACTTTTGGAACCTCCACATCTGGCCCCTGGACAGGACGCGGAAGATCTACCTGGTCTACCACCTGCCATCGTAGACACGATCAACCAAGCCAGAGCCCCCTCTACCAGGCAACTTTACACCCTGAAGTGGCGCTTGTTGGCAATATGGTGTTCTTCCCGGGCTGAAGACCCACAGAGGTGCACAGTTTGGTCAGTGCACTTATTTCTGCAGGAGAGGCTGGAGGGGAGGCTTGCGGGTCCGAGCACACTCAACAAGCAGTGTTGCGTCCTTGTGGGCACTGGCCAGGGGCAACTTCCTGGCAGACATATGTAGAGCAGTGTGTTGGGCAACACATAATACCGTTGCGAGATTCTACAATCTCCGGGTTGAGTCAGTATTGTCCTGTGTTTTCTCAGGTCTGAGCCGGTAGAACTTGGTAACACGCTGACGGACTGACCGGGTGGATCGCTTGCACCTTGCACCAAAATTTTGCACTTTCTCTCCCAGGAGATCCCACTCATTCGGATACCTGGATGATTCCTCCCTAGCCCTGAGGAACTTGCTGACCCAATACTCTGCGGGTACTTAATCTACCCTGTACTGGAATTGGTGCTCCACAGGTCAGGACTCCTACGTGGTCTCCCCCTGTGTGTATTGTCCGTGGTAGCAGCTGGCCTGCTGGGCTGCACAAGTATGCATTTCCCCCAGTGAGCCTTCTTGCACAGGTGCTGTGCAAGGTCAGGGAGGACGAGGAACAAGTCACCCTAGTGGCTGCCTATTGGCCCACCCAGGCCTGGTTCTCGGACCTTGTACTCCTCTCGACAGCCTCCCTGGCGAATTCCCCTGAGGAAAGACCTTCTTTCTCAGGGATGGGGCACACTCTGGCATCCGCCCCCTTACGAGTGGACCCACGTCTCCCTTAGGCAGTACGGTCAGGGAGGACGAGGAACAAGTCACCCTAGTGGCTGCCTATTGGCCCACCCGGGCCTGGTTCTCGGATCTTGTACTCCTCGCGACAGCCTCCCTGGCAAATTCCCCTGAGGAAAGACCTTCTTTCTCAGGGATGGGGCACACTCTGGCATCCGCCCCCTTACGAGTGGACCCACGTCTCCTTAGGCAGTCCCAGCTGCCCTCCGGTCGCCGTGTTGTAGCAACTCCCCCCTCCTAGCGAGGCTGGATCTACCAATGCGCCACTTTCCACATGCCGCCTAAAAACCCATGTGATGTATTCGCCACTCTTACCTCCCCTTCCGAGCAGGTGTGGTCTCCGCAGGGTCTTTTCCCCCTGAAAGAATAGGAAACTGGATAAGACCCCCTTCCCTCGATGCATGTAAGGGCCCCGGCCGTTTCTTGCTCTATGTGGAAAAACATAGAGAGAAAAGAGGCCCAGCCAGGCTCGGCCCGTTCCAGGTTGGCAAGCGTCACCTTGTTCCACTGTCTAGGTTAACCAGAAGGATTCCAATCACTTTTTTGGGGCATTGGGGAAGGGTACGTGCAGTCTGACACAGCTGGTCGCCTTTGCAAGTAAAATACCTGCCCGCTTCTGTGTTAGCAGAACACGTACATGGCTCAGCGCATGGCGTGATTTAAATTGGACCCTAGTGTCGCTTCTTCGACACAACGTCGAAGTGAGTGAGTGACTGGGAATGTCTAGGTTATGGATGTAACCTCCGGGGGGCAGGGTATGCAAATACTGTCTGCCAACTTCTCATTGGCCTTTTTTCATAGATCAGAGGCCTATTCTGCGCTCGAGAGAGACCCCTGGTGTCGCTTCTTCAACACAACATCTCGTTCCCTCCATCAGGGAACGAAGGTTACATACGTAACCTAGACGTTCATTTTAAAGACACAACAAAAGACAAAACTTTGCTTTAATTGAAAATACTTGTTCACACAAAGTAAAAATGTCAGAGCAAAACATTTTGCATTTTGCCAGTTTAAAGGAATATTTAGGGTTCAAAAATTATTTTGACTTTTCCATCCTTTTCTTTAAAAAAGCAAAATCCAGGTTACAGTGAGGCACTTACAATGGAGGTGAATGTGGCCAATCCATAAATATTAACCCCTTATTCTCGGATCAAACTATTTAGGACTACAGTCTTAACAAACACAAAAAGGTATCGTTTTAAAACTCAGAAGCTGTACTTTACAATGTATGTAGGCATTATGACCAAAAATAAACAAGTGCTGTAAAATTTACAGACAAATCAGAAGTGTTCTGTTTTGATAATTTATTACAAATGTTGTACTGTACATATGAATGTAATCAGTAAAAACATCAAACTGATCAAATAGCCTTGTGTCATTGGAAAATCTTCGAAGAGTATAGAGAATACAACCAGCCTATTTTACTTACATACAAAATATAGCGAGTAATAGTTATGTACATTAACTTTGACATACTGTACATTTTACATGTAAGCAGGTGTTGCTTGTAAGCCATGTTTTTGCTTATAACTTCATGAAAAATAAACAGAACATAAAATGTCACATACCATTACTTAGTTACCATTACCGTTAAAACCCACACACAACGTAATCGGATGCAGAGATCATTATACATTCCACTTGAACCACAATGTGCACACAGCACATAATGCTATCTTGCTATAAACACGTTTTCCTGGATCAGATAATTTTATCGGAAATGATGTAGTACGTTGTTCAGCGTCATGGAATGAAAAACCAATCGCATTAGGATTCAGATCACTGAAACTAGAGGTGGAAGTCCTCCAAATATGTGCAGAGAGGATCGTTCACTCTAATTACATATGGTCACCAAGAGATGGCGTCAAGTACATGACACTGATTCAGTGATGGCTCAAATGACACAGAATGGAACTGAATGAGATCTTGTTACTCATGCCTGCATGCTTTGGAGAGAAAACATACCTTTAGTCATTGTGTTTGTTTGTGTAATTAGTTCTTATGTACAATTATTATGTTTTATTTGTTTGGAGAGGCTTTTGGATGCTTGGAGACGTTTTTGGACACTAATATAATTTTATTTGTAATGACATAAGTTTTGATTGCTTTGTCATATCAACACAAAATTTTACTCACAGTTGACGTTATAGAGAACAGATTTTTAAACATACCTTATTTACACCCTGAGATATATAATGTCAAATTAGAAAAATAAGAATGTTAGTTTTTGTCTCAAGTTTTTTTTTTTTTTGGTGATTTCTCAGCAATTTCTTAGCCTGATAGTCTCATCATTTATCATAATCTATATCATTAAAAAAGTTGAAAAGTTTTCTTAAAAATTATTTGACCCTTGAAACTTTTGTAGGGTTATAAGCTTTAATTTTAGGCATGTCATTGAAACAGGAAATCTTAAAAATACCTTCAGAGCTTAAAAAGTTAAAATACTTTTAAATACGTTTCAAAAGATGTCAACAATATGTGTGTTAACATGATTTTAGTGTGATAAAATCAAGTATTGCATGCCGTAAACCCTAAAATTACCCTAACAATGATTTAAACAACTCATATAATCCACATCAAATTTCTTTATTTAAACCCACCAAAAATGGCCCGTTCACATCCATTGTATGAGCCTCACTGTAACCTCAATTTTAGTTTTTTTTTAAAGATATTTATTTATTTATTATGGTAATCAACATAATACCACAAATGCTGTATATTGAGCTTTACTTGTATTCAATCCTGAATATTCCTTTGAATCCTCAATATTTTTTCTATACATACTGTAGATGTTCAATATACCTGTTTTGTTATGTTATTTATGCAATGTTGATGTTGTTGCTGCTGCTGCTGTATTCTGTATTGTTGATACAAGCAGTTAAACAGAATGTTTGTTTCTCTCCCCCTGATTTCCGCTGCAGAGATTTTATGTTGCCACGTCTCGTCAGCTTAAGAGACTGGAATCTGTCAGTAGGTCTCCAATATATTCTCATTTTTCTGAGACCATTACAGGCACTAGTGTGATCCGCGCCTATGGGCGAAACAGTGCTTTTGTACTCATGAGTGATATGAAAGTGGATGAGAACCAAAAGAGTTACTACCCTGGTATTGTTTCTAACAGGTAGGCATGGTCTCACTCACATTTGGATGCTTGCATATCTGCAGAACAATTAAAGGGATAGTTCACCCAAAATTGAAAATTCTTCATAATTTTCTCACCCTCCTGTTGTTCCAAACCCTTATTACTTGTTTTGATCCTTGGAACACAAAAGAAGATATTAGGCAGAATGTTAGCCTCAGTCACCATTCACTTTCATTGTATGGGAAAAGATATAATAAAATTAAATGGTGACTGTGGCTAACATACTGCCTAACATCTTTTTTGGGGTGAGCTATCCCTTTAACACAGAAAATGCAAGCGATTACTTGTAAATGGTAAATGGACATTTATGTCCTTTCTGTTTGGCTGTTTATTGTGAGAGTTGGCCATTCTGTCACCTGAGTTGTAACAGTATTGTTACAATTTGAATGAATACAGGTGGTTGGGGGTTCGCATTGAGTTCATTGGGAATTGCATTGTGCTGTTTGCTGCTCTGTTTGCTGTCATTGGGAGAGAGAAGCTCAACCCTGGCTTGGTTGGGCTGTCGGTGTCATATGCCCTGCAGGTAAATAAAGCAGCTTTTTCAACACTGAAATTGTGTTATAAAATTACAGCTGAGTAATGTTAAAAAAATAGTTAACCCAAAAATGAAAATTCTGTCATTATTTACTCACCCTCATTTCATTGCAATCCTGAATGACTTCTACTGTAGAAAAATTTGATATTTTAAACAATGTCGCAATTGCTTATTTCCATATAATAGAAGTGGATAGTGATTCTATTTAAAGTGTAAAAAAGCACCCAAAAGTGTGATAAAAGTACTCCATTTGACTCATGCATCATAAAGGCATACAATCACTTTGTACAATGAACAAACTGAAATCGAAGTCGTTATTTACATACATGCTATGTAAATACTTTTGTAAGTCTGGGTCATGACCTGTATGTAATTATTTTTTACCTGTATTCTGCAGGTTCTCTGTAACAGCAATTGTTCCTTCTTTTACTTTACTGAATAGGTCACGATGTCCCTAAACTGGATGGTAAGGATGACCTCTGACCTTGAGAGCAACATAGTAGCAGTGGAGAGAGTGAAGGAGTACTCCGAGACACCAACTGAGGTACAGTAGAACACACACACACACACACACACACACAGGAATGCAATATATGAACTGTCAAAAACTTGGTGGTCCGTTGAAAAGAGGCAGAATGTCACAATCTTTCACTTTCTGAAAGATTGTGGTGGAATGAGCTTCCGATCTGCCACACGATCTGCTGATCAGGCTCGAGTTGAGGGGAGATGTGAGGGGATGGAATACACCTTGTTGAAAGAAATACAAAATACCCTTTGTAAAACCACCATCTCCTTACCATCCCCTTTAGATTAACTGTGTCATGTATTACTTAGAACTAATCATGCAAGTAAAATCTTGATACATTTGATAAATAACAGACTTTAACTCAGAATTATATTTTGACATGTGTGAGGTTGCCAGATTTCTATAGGTGAAATTCCCCAATCAGATCTTGACACTTTCACAGTTTGGAAATATTCTGCCAGGGTGACGCTTTAGTCACGCAATCTGACAACCTTGAGCGTGAAAGCTCTCTCTTTACTGCGAAAAGACGCCGGTTTTCAGAAAACACTGGCAGGTATGTCGGAGTTTGATTTGCCCTTGCTAGTGTTCACATGAAACTTACCCCACTGAAGATAATGCAAGTTTTCAAAAGTTTCACACACTTTCAAAAATGGCCAAGAGAACACTACAAGGAAATCTATTGTCTTTCCTTCAAAAAAGAGAACATAATGAAAGATATTACCATGACAAGTGTACAGTTACAACTTGTAAATGTTTTTCAGAGTTTCGCCCATAAAATGCTTTTGTGTGTAGAACAACTTGTCTACACCGCTGTTAAAGCATCCTTCGTAGAAACAGCCCAAACTGCCTTTACTAGTTCAGTTATTGGAGTAGAAAAAATGTGTGTCAGTGACAAGCGATCTAGAAAAAAACTTTATTATTAAAACATGGATTCTTTTCACAGAATTCATCATAAAACACAATAACAGAGGGTAGCTGGTGGTTATTATGGCCATGTGACCAAAGGGTGAATGAAGTGATGTTCATTTTTGTCCAGATCTATTAATAAAAAAGAATTTTTAAAAATGCAGTTCACACAAAACATTTACTTGAATACACCTCTTCTATGATGAGCATATTTGTCATTTCTGAGTTTAAATTCATACTGATATTATTTCTTGGTCTTAAAGTAAAACATGTCATTTGGTGTCCAGAGTCTCTAGACTATAAAAAAAATAGTCTCGTTAAAACCTGAAATTCTTGAAAAAGTTAAAATTGAAAAATAAAATGTTGGCATGACTAGTGCAGAATAATCTTTAATTGTTATTTCCTACAACAACAACAAAAAAAAAGCAGTGAAACATTTGTGTTTTAAAAATTATTCATATATAAAAATGAAAAAATTCGTGGTGTCACCAACATGTAGGTAACCATTTTGTTGTTTATTTTGACCATAAAAACCATAAAACAGAGCGAACACCTTTAGACCCTCAAGACTGAGCGTGAAGTTGTAAAAAGTACACTACCAGTCAAAAGTTTTGAAACACTCATTCTTTAATATAGTTTTTTCTTCTTCACATTTTTGAATAATAGTAAAGTCATCAAAACTACGGAATAACATAAATTGAACAATGGGAATTATGTTGTGACTAAACAAAATCCAAAATAAATAAAAACTGTGTTATATTTTAGCATCTTCAAAGTAGTCACACTTTACCTAGAACTTTACCTTAACTCTTGACATTTACTCAACCAGCTTCTCGAGGTGTCACCCTGGGATGCTTTTTAAACAGTATTGAAGGAGTTCCTATCTATGATGGGCATTTATTGGTTGCTTTTCTTTATTATTTGGTCCAAGTCATCAATTTCAAAAACTTTTTTTTATTAAATTTTAGTTTTATAATGAAATAAATTAATATGATGGCACAATTATATTTTTGTTTACAAAACAAATTTCAAACATTTAAGCATTAAGCCTTCAGATCAAAAGATTTTTAAGAACTTTTGACCGGTAGTTTATCTCATATTTATTTTGAAATTTTTATGAAAAGGCACATTTTGTTCAAGTCATGTGGTGTAATGCTGAGGAAACTTCATAATTCATATTATATATATATATATATATGTGTGTATAAATTACCTTGAAAAATGTATATGACGTTTATACTCTCAATGTATTCAAGGTGCATAGAAAGTTTTATTCTACTTTTTACTTGGTTACACCACATGATAATTTGAAAGTTTTAAAAGATTTTGTAAAACACGCTTTTTCAAAAATGCATGAAACCAAATTGGACACAAAATTACATTTCTGAGAACTTGACATTTTTTAAGATTTCTAATTTTAACACCTTGGACAACCTTGACCACTGCTGCTGATATCATCTCAGCATTCAAGAACCAGCTGAAAGCACACATGTTCAGCGAGCATTTAACCTATCCACACTAACTGCAGTAAAATAATCCTTGCCTATCTCTTCTAAGATAGCTTCTTTACTATTCCAGCCACTTGGAGAACTTGGCAGTGCCATTCTGCATATATTGTTGACTTTTGTATGACAAATTGCTTTCCATGTTCCTCATTTGTAAGTCACTTTAGATAAAAGCATCTGTTATATGACTAAATGTAAATATAAAATGTAAACCTGAGACCAGCAAACCACCTCAGGCTGGTTTAAGTTGTATTTTAAATAGATTTACCTTGTGCCCCCCTTGAAACGTCTGATGCCACTCAGAGCAACGCCAAAACACGGTCAAGGGGGACCCCAACACCCACAGAATTTTCAAGGAGGAGCCCCCCTGGTCCGCCAAAGAGATAACAACTGCCCACCATAAAGATCAAAATGCATCATCCCCCAAAGATCACATCCTGCTTCAGAATTCTCCTTGAGATAATAACATATATGTTTGGAATGACAATAGAGAGAGTAAATTATGACAAATGTTCTTTTTTGAGTGAACTATTCTTTAAATATCCAAAGGCTCCATGGATAGTGAAGGACAAGCAGCCACCCCCAGACTGGCCTCCAGAGGGAAATGTAGAGTTTATGGACTACAGTGTAAGGTATCGAGAGGGACTCGACATGGTGCTGAGGAACCTCTCGCTAAAGGTCAAAGGAGGCGAGAAGGTGAGGAACATCGCAACCAAAATATTCACCATCATACTAGCTTTACTGGCTTGCATTGGTCTGTGCTTAACAAAACTATTGCAGTGTGGCATGCAAATCACACATCACTGAGATATGAAAACCCTGTTTTCTCTTCAGATTGGTATCGTGGGAAGGACAGGGGCCGGCAAGTCCTCTATGACACTGTGCCTGTTCCGGCTGCTAGAGGCGGCAGAGGGAGAAATCATAATCGACGAGGTGAAGATTTCTGAGATTGGCCTTCATGACCTCAGATCCAAACTCACCATTATCCCTCAGGTTGGTCTTTTGTAATTTCCTCCGCTTTGTTGGTGGTATGGCATCTGTTTTAATTTAAACACAGCTTGAAAATGGTGTTTATTGTCAGATTAGCATTTCACTAATGTTGCCTTCACTATGTCAGCAGAAAAAGCTAATTTGTCCATTCAGTGCCATAAAGCAGTTCATTGTGATTTTCATCTTGGCAGTAGAAGAGGGCCAAAGCAACTTCGGCTCGCAAAACATTGGCTAATTAGCTTGTTCAACTGAAAACACAATTGTGGCTAAGGGTTTGTTAGCTTGTGTCCAGATTCATAACATTTTTGTTTTTTCCTGTAGATTGTTTTTGCCAGTAAAACTTGTTCTTAACCTAATTTCACCTTTTAATAAATACTAGTATGCTGCAGTGTTATTGAATGTGCTTTGCTCTGAATAGCGCCATTCACGATTTACCTTGAATGTTTTATGTTTATGATATGAATATTGTGAAATAACTGTAAAAACCAGTTTAAACCAGCCTTAGCTGATTTCCTGGTCTTAGATGTTCCCAGCCTGACCAGCTGACAGTGCATGAAACCCCTCTAAAACCAGCAAACTAGACCAGGCTGACCAACCAAGACCAACTAAGCCCAGCAAACAAACTTAGTTTTGTTTAAGATGGATGTTTGTTTGTTTGTTTATTTTTCAGGAAGGCAGGCACACCTCTCTTACTTTATACTTGCTTTATCTGGTAGTTATGGAAGTCTATTTCCGCCACAGAAAAAATTATTTGCATCAATCATAATTATGAGATGACTTTTAATCTAACAATTTTTACCTTTTTACCTAAAAATTGTGACTTTATATCTCATTATATCTGATCATTTTGAGTTTTTATCTCAAAATTGACTGTTTGTCAAAACATTTTTTTCATTTTTATCTCATGATGATTTTATAATTTACTTTTTGTCTAAAAATTTCGACTATTTCATAATGGACTTTTTATGTCATTATGTCATTTTTATCTCATAATTTTGGCTTTATTTCCTTATTGAATTTTTTTCAAAATTTTTTTTTGTTGTCAAATTCTGACTTCATTTTGACTTTTTATCTCATAATTCCAACTTTTTATTTCAAAATACTTGCTTTATTTCATAATTTTGACATTTATCTAATTTTTTAGCATCTCATAATTGACTTTTTATCTCATAATTATGACTTTTTATCATAAAATTATGACTTTCTTTTTTTGTATGTGGCAGAAATGGGCTTCCATAGGGTATTGCAGTGCTACCTTGTGCTTTTATGTATGACACAGAAGCACTTTAACTTGTTTATATAATTGATATGCATTTGTAGGAACCGGTTCTGTTCTCTGGAACTTTACGGATGAACCTCGATCCTTTTGATAAATACACAGATGATGAAGTGTGGAAAGCTCTGGAGCTGTCTCATTTAAAGAAGTTTGTTAGCAACCAGGCTTTCAAACTCAATCTGGAATGTTCAGAAGGAGGGGAAAACCTAAGGTACAAAGAGTATTGCATAGAGTATAGAACAGAACTAAAATGTAGTTGCATTCACATTTTGTTCCTAAATTTCCTATGTAACATTATAGTTAGGCCCATTTTTTGATACAGATATATAACATCTGCTGGTATCCATTTAGTGTGGGTCAGAGACAGCTGGTGTGTCTGGCACGAGCTTTGCTGAGGAAGACCAGAATCCTCGTCCTTGATGAAGCCACCGCCGCCGTCGACCTGGAGACAGATGATCTAATCCAGTCTACAATCCGCACACAGTTTGAAGACTGCACAGTTTTCACTATAGCTCACAGACTCAACACCATCATGGACTATACCAGGTACTTTCATTTTTCAAATCAAATCTGAATAATAATTCAATTAAAATAAATTAGTAGCGAAAATATTATTATTTATTAGAGCATGATAGTGACGACAAATGTAAAATGTAAATTTAAATGCTTTGAAAATTCTTTGATGTAACTGTCTATGAATGAACAGATGATACTTAAAATACAGTTCTTTATTAAGGGAATTCATATGCACAATTGTTATCTGACTTTTTTCTTGTCATAGAGTTCTTGTTTTGGACAAGGGACAGGTAGCTGAATTTGATACACCGACAAACCTTATTGCACAGAAAGGAATATTTTTTGGAATGGCAAAGGACGCGGGGTTGGTGTGAACCTGCTATGCTGTAAAATAGCCAAGAGTGCCTTCACACCGTATCACAGAAAGCCAGTGAATGTCATTTTTATTTTTTTTACTCAGCAAGCTACATTCAGTTTTTATTTTTACATTGTTTTTTTTCTTCTATAAAAATACAGTGCCACTATTCAATGTCTAAGTTTCATGATGAAGCAGTCTATTTTTGTACTGTTATTTAAGTCACTTTTTTTAAAGTTATTCAATAGGGAAGATAACTGCTCAATTAAATATGTGATTCCTTTTTGTACACCAAATCTTTAAAAACTTGAATTATGTTACCAGAATTGGAGTATCGTTTCATTTATTAAAGGTAATGTTGTTTCTATTATTTGTGTATTTTGTAAGTTTTCTGTTTTTATGGGAAGTTTCCAAATGCTGTTTTGGTTCTTTTACAGTTTTTGACCAAATTAACTCCCATAAACCATTTCATTGATGAAAGGCTCTTGATTTAAGGCAGCTGAACATTTATCTCATTTCAAGGTGCCTCTTCATAATGTGCACTTTAAGTTGGTGTGAAATGTTTACACCTCAAGTTAAAAATATATAGTGCTTCCCTCACTAATTGACCCAAATGGCTTCATGCATGTAGTATTTGTTGGATGGCCATTAAAATGAGAGCTTTTTATAATGGAAACCATGATGAGGAAATGTGAGATGGATGAAGAAAAATGCATATCTATTGTAAGTGTAAGGCAGTGGCACATAGCATTATATATTACATTGATTATCATACAGTTATATGGTTTTGATTCATAATGATACAGTAAAATCAAAGTTAAAAGAGTAACGGACCCAAAGCCGCTGGTAAAATTAAAATGAAAAATCTAATTCAGCTAGTTAGTGAATTGATTAACATTTTATTCAAATGTAATAAAAATTATTGTTTACTTAGAATTTACTTGAACTCTTCATCTGTAATTTAGTTGTAGGTTACATTTTGGTAAATTGGGACACTTTTTTTTGACAAAATTGTCCCAATTTACCTGAATTCACCCTATTTGTGTTGCATTGTCTGTAGATACAGAGTTGGCTGATACAATTCACCACTAGAGGACATACAAAAGTGACATGTACAGCAGTATGGGGCATATTCAGCCCTTCTTTTTCCTACATCAAATGCCCAAAGAAGCTAAGATATGAACCAATTCTTTTCATAAATATCATGGGTTTCAAAAATAGTACACATCTAATGTGAAACTTTAACATCTGTAAATCCTGAAAGGAAGTGTGGTATGGGAACGTATGAAAATCTGCTTCAATACATACAGTACAACATAAAGCAGGTCAAAGGGTGTCATTCCTATCATACTGGACACAGCTGCTGTCTGTGCTCCTCTGAGCTCTCAGCAATAATCATCACAAACACCTTGAGAAACAAATCTTTTCTAATGGACACAATGTAAAGGACATGGTGAAACAAACTGTTTGAATTTGAAAACAACTTATTCTTTTCACATTCTAATATAAATAAATTCCTATTTAATAATCTACCTTTGAGAAGCCAGATGACCCTAAATTCCAAATATCATTCAGATCTCTTTTATCTCTTTAACTCTGTGGACCGCTGACCGGTTCAAAAGGGGCTGTTATGTTGTGAAAAAAGTTTACGAATGCATAAATGGAAGTCAGGCATTTGGGGTATCGTTTTAAAGTTAAGAATCTGAACTTTTCACAGATAACCATCACTTCTGCATTTATGTTACATAAAATATTAAGGCCTGAACACATTTGTGTCGCAAATCAGCGCCACCTAGAGGTCATGTATTAATATCAAATATTAATATGAATAAAAAAGTATTTCAAATAGCACTTAAATAGACAAGTCATATATCAAATAAAATATCTCATTCTCAGGAATGCATCTGTGAATGTTTATTTTGCTGCCCTAATACCACAGTTTGAAAGAATATCGAAAGAATCACGAATTGAAGTATGATTTCTGTAAGACATCAAATACAAATGTCTCTTTTATGTGCCGATCACTGCTGCTGTTAGCCCAAGTAGCCAGTTTTTTTTTTGTTATAAATCACAAAGGGGAGGATCTCAGCTTTTTAATGACAAATATTTGATTAAGCTTCTAGTCCACTCAGAGGCCGTGGTATCTGATGAAACAATGGGAGTGGTGCATGAACTGAAAACTAGACTGAATGCCTATGGACAGGCACATCTGTGAGGGCTACAATGCATTAGAGTGCCACCTACATTTCAGATTTGCATTTTGTGATGGAATACATTTTTCTAGTTCTTGCTGCCATCTCGTGGAATTTAATACTTTTTTAGGGAGCTGGAGTGAACAGAACCAGAATTAAATGCTTACGAAGTTAACAACAAAAAACCATAATAAGATTGTAAACATATACAATATTATTTATAAATAAGTGGAATGGGGCAATTAATTTTGGCAATTAGTCCACAGTATGTCTAAATGGTGAGCTTTTAAATTTGAGTGTGAAAATGGCAGGTGGCATCCCAAATATGCCCCAGAGTTGAAGAATGAATCGGTTGACTCACGGTTCACAAAACCAGTCTGAGAGTTCGGACTGGGGAAGGCCCACTAAAGGGGAAGACTATCATTGAATAACGCCTTAAGTATTGGTCTGTTCCTCAAACAAAGCTACCATATGGCGTCAGAAGACAGATATTATGCACAAATTTTATGGACGTTCTTAATAACTTTATGATGCTGTATGGTGGTGCACCGATCAGGAAATTTGAGGCTGAAACGATCTCTGATTTTTTAACCCTAATATCGGCTGATACCAATACCAATTTTTTTCTTAAAGTGCCCTTTGCCACACTTTTGCAAAATATATGCTGCAGTTATTGGTTTATTCCCCACACTGTAAAATTACGGTGACACTTTACAAAAAGTTTCCATTTGTTAATATTGTTTAATAACATTAGGTAATGTGAACTAATGAACTTAATGTTAGTTACAACATATAATAATACAGTTTTAAAATCAAAAGTTGTATTAGTTAATGCACATTAACACACTATGAACTAACAATGGACAATTGTATTTTTATTAACTAACATTATGATTAATAAATGCTGTAAAACATATATTGTTCATTGTTTGTTTATGATACCTAATGCATAAACGTCTAGGTTACGTATGTAACCTCCGTTCCCTGATGGAGGGAACGAGACGTCGTGTCGAAGAAGCGACACTAGGGGTCTCTCTTGAGCGCAGAAAGATGCCTCTGGTCTATGAAAAAAGGCCAATGAGAGTTGGCGAACAGTATTTGCATACCCCGCCTCCGGATACGGATATAAAGGTGAGGGAAATACGCTCGTTCATTCAGGATTTTTCTGAGGAGCCGGGAGTGTACCGGGCACCTCAGCGGCTCGGCTCAGCGACATGGCCGGGAAGACACGACGTCTCGTTCCCTCCATCAGGGAACGGAAGTTACATACGTAACCTAGACGTTCCCCGTCTGTCGCTCACTTCGACGTCGTGTCGAAGAAGCGACACTAGGGGTCCACTTCAAAACTCGCCATGCGCTGAGCCGTGTACGTGTACTGCTTACACAGAAGCGGGCAGGTATTTCTACGTGCACAGCGACCAACTGTGTTCAGGCTGCACGTACTCTTCCCCAATGCCCCGAAAGAGTCGTCAGAATCCTTTTGGTTACCCTAGGGGGGAACAAGGTGACGCTCCCAACTAGGGAACGGGCCAAGCCTGGCTGGGCCTCTTTTCTCTCTATGTTTTCTCGGCATAGAGCAAGAGCAGCTGGGGCCCTTACCGCATCGAGGGAAGGGGGTCTTACCCGAATTCCAATTCTTTCAGGGGGAAAAGACCCTGCAGAGGCCACACCCGCCCAGCAGGGGAGGTAAAGGTGGCAAAATACATCACATGACCACTTTGGGCATGTGGGAAAAAATGGTAGATGGTAGATCCAACCTCGAGGAGGGGGGAGTTGCTACAACACGGCGACCGGAGGGCAGCAAAGGACTGCCTAAGGGAGACGCGGGTCAGCTCGCAAGGTGACCGTACCGCGGAAGTACACACAGGAGGAGTCCCGTAGGAGGCCTGATCTGTGGAGCACCTATTCCAGTAGGGGTAGCCGGAGGTACCCGTAGTGGACTGGTCCGGCAATTTCCTCTGCTGAACTGTCGCGGGCCCGAGAAGGCTAGGGAGGAATCAACCAGGGACCTAGGCCCTCTGGGAAAGAAGCGCACTGTTCTGCCTCGGAGAGGGAAACGGCACTGGAAACAAGCGATTCACCCGGTCAGATCGTCGACGTGTACCGAGTTCTACGGGCTCGGACCTGAGAGAACACGGGACGAGACTGACTCACCCCTGAGATCGTAAGGGTCTTAGGTGCTGCCCAGTCCGCAGCTCTGCAAATGTCTGCTAGGGAGGTGCCCCTAGCCAGTGCCCATGAGGATGCCATGCTCCTAGTAGAGTGGGCTCGAACCCGCAAAAAGGGGGGGGGGGGGGCACGGCCTGGGTGTGATAGGCCAACTGAATGGCATCCACCACCCAGTGAGACACCTCTGTTTGGAGACAGCGTTCCCTTTCTGCTGTCCTCCAAAGCAGACAAAGAGCTGCTCAGAGCGCCTGAAGCTCTGGGTGCGTTCCAGGTAGGCACGCAAGGCACGTACCGGACACGACAGTGAGAGGGCTGGGTCTGCCTCCTCCCGGGGCAGCGATTGTAGGTTCACTACCTGATCTCCAAAGGGCGTAGTAGGAACCATGGGCACATAGCCCGGTCGAGGTCTTAGGATCACATGAGTATCTGCCGGACCGAGCTCCAGGCAAGTTTCGTTAGTAGAGAACACTTGCAGGTCCCCGACCCTCTTGATGGAAGCGAGCACGATCAGCAGGGCTGTCTTTTTTTCTAGCGGCTCGGGGGGGAATCTCTGAAGACTGGCGAGGACCACCGAGAGATCCCAGGAGGGGAACAGGTTTGGCCGGGAGGGGTTTAACCTCCGGGCACCTCTTGGGAACCTGACGATTAAGTCGTGCTTACCCAGAGACTTGCTGGAGGAACAGGAGCACAGACCTAACTGCGCACCTCTGGGTCTTCTGCCCGGGAAGACCACCAATTCACGAACAGACGCCATTTCAGGGCGTAGAGTTGCCTGGTAGAAGGGGCTCTGGCTTGGTTGATCGTGGCTACGACCGTGGTGGTAGACCAGCTAGATCTTCCGCATCCCGTCCCGGGGCCAGACGTGGAGGTTCTAAAGGTCTGGGTGCGGATGCCAGAGCGTGCCCCGTCCCTGAGAAAGAAGGTCCTTCTTCAGGGGAATTCGCCAGGGAGCGGCTGTCGCGAGGAGTACGAGGTCCGAGAACCGGGCCTGGGTGGGCCAATAAGGAGCCACGAGAGTGACTCGCTCCTCGTCCTCCCTGACCTTGCACAGCACCAGTGCAAGAAGGCTCACTGGGGGGGGATGCGTACTTGCGCAGCCCCACTGGTCAGCTGTGTGCCAGTGCATCTGCCCCGAGGGGAGCCTCTGAGCGGGCGTACCAGAGCGGGCAGTGGGAGGTCTCTCGGGAGGCAAAGGGGTTTACTTGGGCCTTGCCGAACCATTCCCAAATCAGCTGAACCGAGTGGGGGTGAAGCCTCCACTCTCTGCCAGGCAAGCGTTATCGTGACAGCGCGTCCGTTGTCACATTGAGGTTGCCGGGGATGTGAGTGGGACGCAGCGACTTGAGTCGGTGCTGGCTCCAAAGGAGGAGACGACAGGCGAGTTGTGACATGTGGCGGGAGCGTACGCCGCCTTGGTGATTTATGTACGTGACCGCAGTGGTGCTGTCCAACCCGACTAGGATATGTTCGTCCCAAATTAATGGGAGAAGCTTCCGCAGGGCAAAAAGGACGGTCAACAACTCGAGGCAGTTGATGTGCCAATGCAGCTGGGCCCCTTTCCAATGGCCTGAGGCTGTGTGCCCGTTGCAAACGGCGCCCTAACCTGATCTGGATGCGTCGGTTGTGACCAGGACGCGTCTGGACACCTGCTGTAGGGGTACTCCTGCCCGTAAGGAACAGAGGTCTGTCCAGGGGTTGAATGCTTGGCGGCAGGTGGGGGTGATTGATACCCGGTGCGTGCCGTGGCGCCATGCTCGTCTCGGGACTCGGGTCTGACGCCAGTGTTAGAGCGGTGACATATGTGTCAACCCCAGCGGCGCGACCGCCGCGGAGGACGACATATGCCCCAGGAGCCTCTGGAAAAGTTTTAAAGGGACCGCTCTGCCTGGCCTGAAGGCGGCGAGGCAGTTCAACACTGACTGGGCATGCTCGTTGGTGAGACGTGCCGACATTGAGACCGAGTCTAACTCCATCCCGGAAAAAGAGATGCTCTGAACTGGAGTAAGCTTGCTCTTTTCACGCTTGATCTGAAGCCCCAAGCGGCTGAGGTGCCTGAGCACCTGGTCTCTGTGGGCGCATAGTCACTCTTGCGAGCGGGACAGAGACATGCCGAAGGGGAGGACTTGTACTGATACGCCTGGCCATTGAACATAAACCGCACTTTTAAGGGGCGGTGTCGAGGCAGGATGGAGATGTGGAAGTATGCGTCCTTCAGGTCTACCGCTGCGAACCAATCTAGATGCCGGACGCAGGCTAAGCGTGAGCATTTTGAATGGGAGTTTGTGCAACGCTTGGTTGAGAACTCGCAAGTCCAAGATTGGTCATAAGCCGCCGCCTTTCCTGGGTACGATGAGGTAAGGGCTGTAGAAACCCTCCTTCATCTCGGTTAGAGGGACCGGCTCTATCGCGTCTTTGGCCAGAAGAGTCGCGATTTCCACGTGCAGGGACTGCGGACGGATGCCCATGAAGGGGGCGGGGGCCTGGCAAACTGAATTGCGTAACCGAGTCGGATGGTCCGGGCCAGCCAGCGAGACGGGTTGGGAAGTGAAAGCCACGCGTCCAAACTCTGCGCTAGGGGCACCAAAGGGACGATTAATTTTGACGTACCCGGCAGGGCTTTGCAGCGGGGCGGAGCAGGTAGGGCAGCGTTGGGCGGCGACGGGGCGACCCGCGGCAAAGGTGCTGAGAAGAGACTCAAGCACTTACCTTGCTCCGCACACCCGGCAGGGGGCGGGTTCGCGACTGAGGAGGAGGTCCTGGGTAGGCGTCCTCGCCGCTGTGTAATGCTCTTTCAGAGAAATAAACTCCTTTACAGAGAAAATCACTCTTTTAACTCTTTTAACTCTGCGCTGTCGAAGCGCTCAGGGGCAGACTGCGTGCCGGCAGTGAAGAGAAAAGCCGCTGAAGTGTGCCGTAAATCCAACAGCAAAGCAGAGCGTCAGAGGATCAGAAGCAGGATCAGTTGTGTTACTCGCAGCTGACAGCATACACACGACCATCGGCTCCGTAGAAAATTACTGAATGAACGAGCGTATTTCCCTCGCCTTTATATCTGTATCCGGAGGCGGAGTATGCAAATACTGTTCGCCAACTCTCATTGGCCTTTTTTCATAGATCAGAGGCATCTTTCGGCGCTCAAGAGAGACCCCCTAGTGTCGCTTCTTCGACACGACGTCGAAGTGAGCGACAGACGGGGAACTAATGTTAAAGAAATGAAACCTTTTTATTAAGTGTTACCAAAATTATATTCATTGTGAATTGCTAACATTTATTTGTATTGAAAACAGTTATTAATAGTTCTGATGCCAATATCAAAAGGCCATTGTGACATACTAACAACCAATAACCATGATAGCATCACACACAGCAGAGATACTTTCTAATATAAGAAACATATATCCATTACAAGCTCTAAAACTGCTCCAGTGAGAAATCATTAATATCTGATTTGTTTACTGTCTTTGGCGTCTAATTATGATGATTACAGCACCACGTAATCATTTAGCAAATGTGTGAAGACGTGGTGCCGTAATTGAAGGTTAAACAGCTGGCTACACCGCTACTCTAATGAATTCTCGCTTGCTCAGCCCTTGAAGCATGACAGAGGCCTTTGGAGGGTGAGTTGTTGGCAATTCTAAGCATTCACAGATTTCTGACATGATGTAATTCACATGAATGTGCCGTTTTGTTTTTAAAAAAGTGTAAGAATTACACGTGTATGAATATTATGTTGCCCATTTTCTAAAGTCATTATGATAGTAATCCTGACTCAGATTTCAATCGTTGGCCAATCCATCGGTGCACCCCTAGTGCTCTATCATCCTTTATGAAGCTTAAATGCTCCAGTGCCCATTACCAGCAAATTCTACAAAATATATCCTTTTTGTGTTCCATGGAAGAAAGTAAGTCATTAGGAACAGGCTTTGTAACAACATGAGGTTAAGTAAATGATGACAGAATTTTCATTTTTGAGTGAAATATTTCTTTGATGAAATTGCCCAATTGAATGACACAAGCCCACAAAAATCCCTACAAGCACTCCACAGATACTTTGGGCTTGCTGAGCAAGCTTAATCACGAAATGTCTCCTGGAGGAAGATAAAGATCCCAGATCTTTAAACATCCTCTGTCATGTGGTTCATGCAATTGACAAACATTGGCAGGGCCACAAAGATCTTAATAGGAGGGCTGTTTATGCCTAACAAGACACCTCATGTTCCGAGGTTGATTTTGAGGGCTGGGGGGTAAGGCTGGCCTTTACATGCCATTATCTGTATTAGGATCAGTGATGTTACTTTATTTAAAGACTGCTGTCTCACCCCCGCTGCTGTTTTGACAGATGATGGACTGGTGAATAAGGTCTAAAGTGCCAGAGTACGAAGCAATATCACTCCCTCTGGCTGAGCCACATGAAATATGGATGGGTTTGGCACTTCCTCTTTACCTGCCGGATCACTTCATGCTTTAGGCAGAAGGATTAGAGCTGATGAAGTGCATGTTTCGATGAAGTGGTGACAAAGCAAGATTTCTCGGATATAAAACAAAGCACTCGTTTGTTTTTGAAGCAGTTTTGAAGGGCTGCCAGTGCATTTCCAAATTTAGATGTGATGTGTGACATTGACTGCCCACGGTGTGTGTATTTAAGCTTGAATTATTCCTGGCGTTAAAGTTGTTTTTGTACAGACAACGAACACGGACGGGAGTCAACGAGCGTGCTGTGGGGCGGTTGGTCCAAGGGGCGTACCCGGCGGAGTTGCACCCGCTGCCATCCCCAGATCACCTCCATCGCCAGTCGCATCGTCCTCAATCCCACATCCAGGAACTACACAGGGGCGGAAGGGCATCTTTAAAAAGACGTGTCCTGAAAAGGACATTCAACGCTGCTGTGTATTATGCTCTTTTAGAGGAAAATACTCTTTTAATTAGAGAAAATCACTCTTTTATAACACTCTTTTAAGTTTCTCTGCGCTGTCGAAGCGCTCAGGGGCAAACTGCACTGCCATGCAGAGAAGAAGAAAAGCCGCTGTAGAGCGCCGTAGATCCAACAGCAAGCAGGAGGAAGAAAGCAGGAACAGGTGTGTGACTCGCAGCAGACTGCACGCACTACCATCGGCTCCGAAGAAAATTTCTGAATGAACACTACATATTTCCCCGCTTTTATACCCATATGTCCGGGGCGGGGTATGCAAATACTGTCTGCCAACTTCTCATTTGCCTTTTTTCATAGATCAGAGGCATATTCGGCGCTCAAGAGAGACCCCTAGTGTCGCTTCTTCGACACAAAGTCTTGTTCCCTCCATCAGGGAACGGAGGTTACATACGTAACCTAGACGTTTTCTTTACAATAAAATGTTGTAAAAATTATATTTTTAAGATGTAAAAATATTTCCTGTATAGCTAATGCTAAAAAAATTACATTATGTTAAACAAGAGAGTACGTGTACTTTTTTTTTTTTTTTACAGTAAATTTACAGTAAATGATTGCTAAAATACCAATAAAAAAACAATAATCTGGCGTTCCCACAATTCCCCGCATAACTGAGTTCATTTTGTTGCATTTTATGGGAATAGTTGTTCCCCGTCTGTCGCTCACTTCGACGTTATGTCGAAGAAGCGACACTAGGGGTCTCTCTTGAGCGCCGAAAGATACCTCTGATCTATGAAAAAAGGCCAATGAGAGTTGGCGAACAGTATTTGCATACTCCGCCTCCGGATACGGATATAAAGGCGAGAGAAATACGCTCGTTCATGCAGTCAGCTGCGAGTAACACAACTGATCCTGCTTCTGATCCTCTGACGCTCTGCTTTGCTGTTGGATTTACGGCGCACTACAGCGGCTTTTCTCTTCACTGCCGGCGTGCAGTTTGCCCCTGGGCACTTCGACAGCGCAGAGTTAAAAGAGTTGAAAGAGTGATTCTCTCCATAAAAGAGTTTATTTCTCTGAAAGAGCATTACACAGCGGCGTTGAACGTCCTTTTCAGGACGCGTCTTTATAAAGATGTAATTTCTGCCCCTGTGTAGTTTCTCCCCACCTCTCTCGGTCATAAAACACTGTCTTGCATGCCTGGGCTGCGATCACACGCAGGCAGTGTTTTATGAATGGTTCATGTTCTCAGTGCGAGAACATAGCCATGGCAACATTGCTGTCGTGTGGCTTTCTTTTGTAATGAGAGAAAGCCGTTTCAGCCGCCCCCCGCGCCACGCCTCCTTCCTACGGGATTGACGCAGGCGCCTCGGGCGATGAACATGATTTGGGGACAATGCCTCCCCGGCACGCTTGTTTGCTTCCGTCTGAGCTCGGGATGAGCATTCTCTCCAATGGTTCAACTTCTCAGTGTGAGAACATGGCCGTTATAGCATTGCGGTCGCACGGCTTTCTTTTGTAATGAGAGAAAGCCACTTCAGCCGCCCCCGCGCTCCACCTTCTTCCTGCGGGATCGGCGCAGGCGCCGCAGGCGATGAAGGCGATTCGGGGAATATGACGGGCTCTGTTTGCCGGGTAAACCCCCTCGAACCGCCCGCCTCCCCGGCACGCTTGCTTGCCTCAGAATTGGATGACATCGCTGCATCGGAGAGCGTTACAGCGGCATCGGATGCTGATCGCTCGCCTGGGCCACCACCTTTGGGTCTGCCGCCCAGCCTGAGCCTGACGCACGGAGATCCGCTATGCTTTCCCGGGCTACTTGATCGGTCCCGCGGGCAGGTGCGCCGCTCACAGCCACGCCCCCCCGTTCCTTTCTTCCCGGACGTGCACGACGAGTTGAGCAAAGCCAAGGCTTCTTCGCTCCTCCGCTCTCACTACCCTCGCGGTGGAACGGTCCCAGACCACTTCCACTCTGCACGCCACGGCCCTTCCTGCAACCAACGCCAGGCCAAGGCACTCCAAAACTTGCACCTTGGGTAGTCCTGTTCTTGATGTGCTGCAGGAACTGCGCTGGATGACCAACTGCGCCCCCGGGCCACGGAGGTCAGAAGCCGGCACTCGAACAGGCGATGGCCACCCCTTGTGGTCCAGAAACGCACCTGTGGACTGGACCTGGTCGAAATGCGGGAGGCAGACAAGGCACACCTTCTCCCACACCCCCGTCTCCCAGCTCCGTCCATTCGGCGCCACCGTTGACGACTCTGCCCAGCAGTCCTCAGCGGTGAGGCAGACGGAGGCCACTGCACATCCTGCTCCGCCGCAAGCCTGCCGCCATGGGCCATGCCCCGTCTGCTCGCCGAGGGGCGTCCTCCTGCGGCTATGAAACACCCTGCTCCGCCTCAACCCGGGCCCAGCTCTCAGCCCCAGCGTCGAGCACTCCGCAGGAAGCGGACGCCCCCGACCCGGAAGGCTCCCAGGCTGTCCGTAGACGTTCGACCCAGGGACCAAGATGTTAGCTCCGGAGGTGGTAAGACCGCTCCGTCCCCGGTGGAGGGCCGGGAGGGAAATTTTTTCTTGTCGAATTAATTTTCACATTCTCATATTCTCTGTAATGAGCTATTTCCTTTTGTCTCTGGGTCACCTGGCCCGCAAATGCCGTTCTCACGGCACTTTGCCCCCAGATATCAACAGTCCTGGCCCCCTGGACACGGACCACCCGTCTTCAGCCCCACGACTGTTCCCCGGCCGGTTCCGACGAGTCCAGAGGATGCCTACCCAGGACCACCTCCTCAGTCGCTAACCCGCCCCCTGCCGGGTGTGCGGAGCAAGGTAAGTGCTTGAGTCTCTTCTCAGCACCTCAGCCGCGGGTCGCCCTGTCGCCGCCCAACGCTGCCCTACCTGCTCTGCCCCGCTGCGAAGCCCCGCCGGGTACGTCAAAATTAATCGTCCCTTTGGTGCCCCTTCGCAGAGGTTGGATGCGTGGCTTTCACTTCCCAACCCGTCTCGCTGGCTGGCCCGGACCATCCGACTCGGTTACGCAATTCAGTTTGCCAGGCCCCCGCCCCCCTTCATGGGCGTCCGCTTTTCCGCAGTACACGGCAAACACGCCCACTCCCTGCGCGCGGAAATCACGACTCTTCTGGCCAAAGATGCGATAGAGCCTGTCCCTCCAACCGAGATGAAGAAGGGTTTCTACAGCCTTTACTTCATCGTACCCAAGAAAAGCGGCGGCTTACGACCAATCTTGGACCTGCGAGTTCTCAACCAAGCGTTGCACAAACTCCCGTTCAAAATGCTCACGCTTAACCTGCGTCCGGCATCTAGATTGGTTCGCAGTGGTAGACCTGAAGGACGCGTACTTCCACGTCTCCATCCTGCCCCGACACTGCCCCTACCTGCGGTTTGCGTTCTGGGGGCCAGGTGTATCAGTACAAAGTCCTCCCCTTCGGCCTGTCTCTGTCCTCTCGCGAGAGTTACTATGCGCCTACAGAGACCAGGTGCTCAGGCACCTCAGCCGTCTGGGGCTTCAGGTCAACTGGGAAAAGAGCCAGCTCACTCCAGTTCAGAGCATCTCTTTTCTCAGGATGGAGTTAAACTCGGTCTCAATATCGGCACGTCTCACCAACGAGCGTGCCCAGTCAGTGTTGAACTGCCTCGCCGCCTTCAGGCCAGGCTCCTGGGGCATATGGCGTCCTCCGTGGCGGTCACGCCGCTGGGGTTGATGCATATGAGACCGCTCCAACACTGGCTCCAGACCCGAGTCCCGAGACGAGCATGGCACCACGGCACGCACCGGGTAACAATCACCCCCGCCTGCCGTCAGACATTCAACCCCTGGACAGACCCCTGTTTCTTACGGGCTGGAGTGCCCCTACAGGAGGTGTCCAGACGCGTCCTGGTCACGACCGACGCCTCCAGATTGGGTTGGAGCACCATTTGCAACGGGCACGCAGCCTCAGGCCGTTGGAAAGGGGCCCAGCTGCGTTGGCACATCAACTGCCTCGAGTTGTTGACCGTCCTTTTGGCCCTGTGGAAGTTTCTCCCGTTAATTCGGGACGAACATATCCTAGTCAGGTCGGACAGCACCACTGCGGTCGCGTACATAAATCGCCAAGGCGGCGTACGCTCCCGTCACATGTCACAACTCGCCTGTCGTCTCCTCCTTTGGAGCCAGCACCGACTCAAGTCGCTGCGTGCCACTCACATCCCCGGCAACCTCAATGTGATAGCGGACACGCTGTCATGACAACGCTTGCCTGGCGGCGAGTGGAGGCTTCACCCCCACTCGGTTCAGCTGATTTGTGAACGGTTCGGCAAGGCCCCTCTGCCTCCCGAGAGACCTCCCACTGCCCGCTCTGGTACGCCCGTTCAGAGGCTCCCCTCAGGGCAGATGCACTGGCACACAGCTGGCCGGCTGGGCTGCGCAAGTACGCATTCCCCCAGTGAGCCTACTTGCACAGGTGCTGTGCAAGGTCAGGGAGGACGAGGAGCAAGTCACTCTCGTGGCTCCTTACTGGCCCACCCGGGCCTGGTTCTCGGACCTCGTACTCCTCGCGACAGCCCCTCCCTGGTGAATTCCCCTGAGGAAGGACCTTCTTTCTCAGGGACGGGGCACGCTCTGGCATCCGCACCCAGACCTCTGGAACCTCCACGTCTGGCCCCTGGACGGGACACGGAAGATCTAGCTGGTCTACCACCC
This sequence comes from Moxostoma hubbsi, assembly GCA_032164185.1. Classification (NCBI taxonomy): domain Eukaryota; kingdom Metazoa; phylum Chordata; class Actinopteri; order Cypriniformes; family Catostomidae; genus Moxostoma; species Moxostoma hubbsi. Next base: position 25,503,900 of record JAVLUX010000035.1, read on the forward strand.
ACGGTCTCTCGGTGGTCCTCGCCGGTCTTCAGAGATCCCCCCCGAGTCGCTAGAATCAGTTGGCTCAGGGCCCTCTCCTAAAAAGACGGCCCTGCTGATCGCGCTCACTTCCATCAAGAGGGTCGGGGACCTGCAAGCATTCCCTACTAACGACACTTGCCTGGAGCTCGGTCCGGCAGATACTCATGTGATCCTAAGACCTCGACTGGGCTATGTGCCCATGGTTCCTACCACGCCCTCTGGAGATCAGGTAGTGAACCTACAAGCGCTGCCCCGGGAGGAGGCAGACCCAGCCCTCTCACTGTCGTGTCCGGTACGTGCCTTGCGTGCCTACCTGGAACGCACCCAGAGCTTCAGGCGCTCTGAGCAGCTCTTTGTTTGCTTTGGAGGACAGCAGAAAGGGAACGCTGTCTCCAAACAGGGGTGTCTCACTGGGTGGTGGATGCCATTCAGTTGGCCTATCACACCCAGGCCGTGCCCCCCCCCCCCCCCCCCCTTCTTTGCGGGTTCGAGCCCACTCTACTAGGAGCGTGGCATCCTCATGGGCATTGGCTAGGGGCACCTCCCTAGCAGACATTTGCAGAGCTGCGGGCTGGGCTGCACCTAACACCCTTACGATCTCAGGGTTGAGTCAGTCTCGTCCCGTGTTCTCTCAGGTCCGAGCCCATAGAACTCGGTACACGTCGACGATCTGACCGGGTGAATCGCTTGTTTCCAGCGCTGTTTCCCTCGATCGAGGTAAAACAGTGCGCCTTCTTTCCCAGAGAACCTAGGTCCCTGGTTGATTCCTCCCTAGCCCTTCGGGCCCGCAGCAGTTCAGCGGAGGAACGTGCTGGTCCAGTCCACTATGGGTACCTCCGGCTACCCCTACTGGAATAGGTGCTCCACAGATCAGGCCTCCTACGGGACTCCTCCTGTGTGTATTTCCGCGGTACGGTCACCTTACGAGCTGACCCGCGTCTCCCTTAGGCAGTCCTTTGCTGCCCTCCGGTCGCCGTGTTGTAGCAACTCCCCCCTCCTCGAGGTTGGATCTACCACCGCGCCATTTCCTCCCACATGCCCAAAGTGGCCATGTGATGTATTTTGCCACCTTTACCTCCCCTGCTGGGCGGGTGTGGCCTCTGCAGGGTCTTTTCCCCCTGAAAGAATAGGAATAAGACCCCCTTCCCTCGATGCGGTAAGGGCCCCGGCTGCTCTTGCTCTATGCCGAGAAAACATAGAGAGAAAAGAGGCCCAGCCAGGCTTGACCCGTTCCCTAGTTGGGAGTGTCACCTTGTTCCCCCCTGGGTAACCAAAAGGATGCTGACGCTTTTTCGGGGCATTGGGGAAGAGTACGTGCAGCCTGAACACAGTTGGTCGCTTGTGCACGTACAAATACCTGCCCGCTTCTGTGTCAGCAGTACACGTACATGGCTCAGCGCATGGCGAGTTTTGAAGTGGACCCCTAGTGTCGCTTCTTCGACACGACGTCGAAGTGAGCGACAGACAGGGAACGTCTCGGTTACGTATGTAACCTCCGTTCCCTGATGGAGGGAACGAGACGTCGTGTCTTCCCGGCCACGTCGCTAAGCTGAGCCGCTGAGATGCCCAGAACACTCCCGGCTCCTCAGAAAAATCCTGAATGAACGAGCGTATTTCTCTCGCCTTTATATCCGTATCCGGAGGCGGAGTATGCAAATACTGTTCGCCAACTCTCATTGGCCTTTTTTCATAGATCAGAGGTATCTTTCGGCGCTCAAGAGAGACCCCTAGTGTCGCTTCTTCGACACGACGTCTCGTTCCCTCCATCAGGGAACGGAGGTTACATACGTAACCGAGACGTTTCTTCTTATTTTCAGTATCACTCATCTACATGTTTTGTGTTATATTTGATGTAGTTTAGTTCATATTTATTGCATTATTTTTATTATTTTATGTCACCCTGATGGTGTTTAGTGTTTGTGTGAGTGACACTGAGTGCCATCTCTGTTTACAGGTCATTGCTCCAGGAAGAGCCATTATTGATGAACTTCATGTCATCTTGTGCCCTTCTGTAATTACTACAGTGATTAATAATACATTATAAAGTGAAAAGCAAATTTTGACACTTTCAGAAGGTTAATATCAAGTTTATAACGTTTTTTTTTTTTTACTGTAAATTTAACAGATTTTTTTATTTTTTTAACTTCTTACATTTTTTAAAATTAATTACTGTTTTAAACTGTAAAATTTACAGGTTGTTTTGTAAAGTTGTTTACATTTTTACTGTATTTTTTACATAATTATTCTGGCAATTATTCTTTTTATAGTGTATAACATATTTTCAGATGATGTTTGATGGGTGTGATTTTAAGCAATGGGTAGCCGACTCTCCTTCTCATGTTGTTCAAAAATAAGCAGCCTATTATTTTAAACCTATTGCCGGAGGTTCTATCAGTCCTCACTAAAAACCTGCAGACTGACAAGTGTTTATTAATTTTCATTTCCACTGAAATATTTCCTTCAACAAATACATCATGTGTTGCCTCTATAGAGGGCATGTAAGGTAATCTGTCTCTGAAGTAGGATTTGTGAAAGAGTGCACTGTGTTGTAGCTACTCCTTTTGCAATCAATCAACGAGGTAGAAGTCTTAGTTGGTGTTGCGGTATGTTATCGATGTGCCAGCAGTTAGAAGCGACTTCATAAAAGCTTTTGATTCCTGCTTGAGGCCATTTAAGAACATCAACTCAAATACTTCAGCGAAAAAAACATTTTCTCTCTAAAATGCTTAAAAAGAAACTGATATGTTGTTAGACGTTAGTTAATGATATATTTGGAGCCAAACACCTTGGGCATGAGATCACATGGATACTGCTGATGATTCTCTTGAATTTCACTTTAGTCTTCTGTAGTGAAATTTTTTTATATTTAAGGTGAGGTGAAATGCTGACATTTTCCCAAAGCTCACCCAAAAACTTCTCATAAAATAACTTTATTAGCACATTCTGAATAAGATACTGTACAAACAGTTTACTGGATCACTTTCAGTTTCTTTTCATATCAGGACAGACTGATTAACGTTCTTTGTATAATTAGCTTTGAAAATCTTAGTTTCAAATGAACAACAATCCTTCTTTGTCTGAAAGGAAATGAAATTAGCTTAGGGCTCATTATTATAATTCATAATGTGTTTCAGAAAAAGTTTGTCCTCATTTGACACTTGGATGTGTTTTTCCTCTTTGGACGCATATGTGAGAACAAGGAAATGTTTTATTTTTTATTTTTTTTATTTTTTTTACCAGAAGGCTAATGGTGCACAAACAGGCACTGTAAAAGTTAATCTATGGTTGCAGGGGTAAAATGAGGTGAAACTTATCATGTGCAGCTCAGAGTTAACAGTAGCTAGCACAGTAGCTCGCAACTTATCCAGTTAGAGCAAGTTATCCAGTTTGATCCTGCAATAACTGTCATTTACAAATCTATTTATAAAACTTTTTTATAAAACTTAAATGAACATTTTAATAGAACATTTCACATTTTCAAGTTCCCTTTTCCCTTTTACCACATGACACAGGAAAGCTTAATGCAAGTTACGCTGTCTATTGGACAACATCACCTTGCATCAATTGAAACAAGAACACTTGGTGTGCAAAACACGATAAAAATCAACAGTTAAATTATTTTAATAATTTCATAATTTTGAGTAAAATATGTACTTCAGATGTAACAAAACAAATATTTACCATCAAGAAGTTAAGTAAAATGCACACATTTTATTTACCTCTGAAATTTACTCAAATTAGCGAATAAAAATGACAAGGCTTTCTACTTTTAGATTGATACATGATGACACATTGTAAAGACAACAAACAGTCATGGAAAATATTTAATTTTAATCTAGAGCATTCATTTAATGTTTGAATTTGAATTGAATTACTAATTTCAAGTTCATGCTTATTCAATGTAGAAAGTATTTATCTGCTATATTTACTACAAAATATATTTTTTTTTTCAGTGAAATATAAAGTACATTTTCTATGTAATATTTCTGTAATTTTAATTTGATGATTTTGTTTTTGTTCTTATATCCATTTTTATTTTAGTATCTCTTTTGGCTTTAGTATATTTATATATTATGTTTTATTAAGTTGCCATATTTTACACTTTAAGTATGCTCATCAAACTTTTCAAAGTATGCTTTAAGTAACAGATCGTAAAACATTTACGTATAACGTTATGTGCTAAACTGTGCTGCATTGTGTTTTTCACAAAACATGACCCTTGTTCTAGGGACATTCTTTTGGCAGGGCTAATGAGAGTTATGTAGCCCATCTTTAATCAGCATTAGTGTTTTGCATAAATACTGTAGATCTTCTGTTTTACTCACGGGCTATGGAGATTTGGAAATCTTTCATCTCTAGTGTCGATGAAACCTTATTATGGTGAACTTTATTCTTTAAGCTCGTTGTACATTTGATGCATCTTCAAAACAGCTTTACATTTCTCCTATCTAAGATTGTGTTAGATTACTGGAAAAAATGTTTCGTCATTTTAACAGTAAAAGATGTTAATTGGTTAATGGGTAGTTACCTTAAAATACACAGTAAAATATTTTTATATATTTAAAAAGACAATACATGTAGTTTTACAGTAAAATGTTGTAAAAATACATTCCGTTTAATGTAAAAAGTATGATTTCTGTATAACTAACAACAAAAACATATATTATGTTTAACAAGAGAGTACATGTGCTTTTTATGGTAAATTACTAAATTTGTTTTATTTTTCTCCCCCTTTTCTCCCCAATTTGGAATGCCCAATTCCCACCACTTAGTACAGTAGGTCCTCGTGGTGGTGCGGTTACTCACCTCAATCCAGGTGGAGGAGGACAAGTCTCAATTGCCTCTGCTTCTGAGACAGTCAATCCGCGCATCTTGTCACGTTGCTCGTTGAGCATGACACCACGGAGACTCACAGCATGTGGAGGCACATGCTAAACTCCGCAATCCATGCACAACTTACCAAATGCCCCATTGAGAGCGAGAACCACTAATCACGACCACGAGAGGGTTACCCCATGTGACTCTACCCTCCCTAACAACCTGGACAATTTGGTTGCTTAGGAGATCTGGCTGGAGTCACTCAGCATGCCCTGGATTCAAACTCGCGACTCCAGGGGGTGGTAGTCATTGCCAAAACTCGCCGAGATACCCAGACCCCCACAGTAATTCTTGTTTTTCAGTTTAACATTTTAAAAAAAGAAAAAATTATAATAATAAACACATGTAAAACTATAAGTCCCTCTACACTGCCAGATAGCTGCCCCACTTTTTATCGAACAACTCACGGTTGCCTAGCCTTCTATATGACACCTCCTTTAAATGCCACCACCCTGCTCATCTCTGTGCACCACTCCTGAAATGACGGCGCTCCAGCCAACTCCCATCCCCTAAGGATGACCTGTCTGCCTATCATAACACTGGCTAGGACCCAAGTTTTACCTACTTATCCCCTATATTAATGACCACCCCATTGCTTAAAATACAGTCTGGGGCAAAATTAAATTTGAGTGCCCAATACATCACACATAAAACTCAGAACCTTCAACAAATATTATTGGATCTGAACACACAACAAAAAACATGGATTGTGTCCCCATCTTCTGATTGGCATCACCAGCAGGTGGGTGTGACTTTAAGACCAAGCCTATACCGTCTAGAGCGGGTCCAATAGAATCGATGTAAAATCTTAAAATTGCATAAGGCGCACCCTTGCATCTCTAGATGTAGACTTGATGTTTTTTAGAATCCTAGTCCATACTCCCTCCTCCAATACCAAGTTTAAATCTTTCTCCCATAATCTCTTGAGAGAAGTTGAAGCTCCATCCCCCAGACTCTGAATTAGCTGGGAGTAATACTCGGATGCCTCATGACCTTTTCTAAAAGCAGTAATCACCACTCCCAGAGTATCTGCCGCTTTAGGGGGGTGTATGCTACTCCCAAAAACAGTACAGAGCAGGTGATGCAGCTGTAAATACCTAAAAAACTGAGTGAATACAATCCACTCTGACCAGCAGAAAAGGGAACTATTAATACATAATTTAGGGTTTAGCCATATGCCCGAGGCAACATTTAAATAAATGTCCGACACTTTTGTCCATACCAAGTGCAAATGTGAAATAAAGGGGTGTAACTTAACTTGTCTGGTTAGCTTTATAGAAAGGCATTGCAATGCCGAAATAGGGGCAAGAACTTCCTGTTCAATATAAAACCAGGGAGGGGCTCTCTCCCTGGTGGATGTGAACAATGAGCCAAATGTCTAAGACCGTGTAACACTGTTTGTTCGGGCAATGAGGAGTCAGGAGAAAGCGAAGCATGTTTGAGGTCAGTTTTTAATTTTCTTAACACAATTGACGGTAACTGTCAATTACACATGAATACATAAGCAATGTCCGCCTTCAGGTTTCTCTCTCTCCCTCTGGACACTTGGCATTCCCTTTATGTCTCCTTCCGCATCACTATAACAAGACACAGGTGTTAGGGTTAGCCTTACCGCCCTCTCTCTCTCCCGCAGACCGACACACGACCACGTCCCCACACCACAGACCGAAAGCATTAATAATAAAAAAAATTCTTGGGTAGGCCTAGCCCACCTATGTAACTTATTGAAATGTAATCTGGGATGTTTAAATGAATTACTTCACTATGCTAACAGAATGCTTGAAATAAGTGACGGGGACATTTATAGGGAGAGACTGTAGCAGGTAGTTCAATTTTGGAATACAATTCATTTTAATTACATTAAGCTTCCCATTCATAGATAAAATTAATGAAGCCCACCTGCCCACATCGCTCGAAAACCTTTTTATTACAGGGCCCAAATGAACAATAACTAAATCCCACAAATTTGCTGGGAGTAAAATATCCAAATACTTAATGCCCTGTTTGGGCCACTGGAAGGCGCCTGTCTGAAAGGTCAGTAAATTATTGTTAAAATTACAGTAAAAAAACAATAATCAGGCATTCCCAAAATTCCCTGCGTGACTCAGTTCATTTCATTATATTTTATGTGAATAGTTGTTTCTTCTTATTTTTAATATCACTCATCTACATTGGGGTGTTCTGTGTTATATTTGATGTAGTTTAGTTAATGTTTATTGCATTATTTTAATTTCACATTTGTCACCCTGATGGTTTTAATTGTTTGTGTGAGTGACACTGAGCGCTGTCTCTACATGTTTATTGGTCGTTGCTCCAGGAAGACTAGGGCTGGGTGATAAAATTATATCGATATATATCACAATAAAGAAAATCCACGAAAAGCTTTTGAGGAATTTTCTATATTTACTGTGTCACTAAAACACAAGCAGTTTGGCTTTCTCAGGCTGTGTTTCCACTGGGGCGAACAAAAATCTGCTCAAATGCGCTCACAGCGCTAGGAGAGAGCTTGCTTCGCGCCGCTGCCAATCCTACGATCCACCTTGCGAGCATGACGCTCGGCTTTCATAGGAATGAAGTGAAAACGCTCTTAGCTTTGCTCACAACACACCAGTGGTAACGTAGGGTCAGACTTGATGAACTTGCTAATGCTAGCTGCCTTGCTAACAATTAATTACATCGGACACCGGATTGATTCCATCCGCACCGCAAGACTTCATGACAACGGTTGCGCCCTCTCATCATCTCTAGTGAAGAGCGCGACAGAACAACAGTGATGTGGACAACAGCTCTGATCTTTCTGCGCTGTGATCTTGATTATTGTTCTCTAGTACCAAACATGCATAATTTCTGCCCTGTCCCGCTCCGCATGCGTTGCCTCTTTTCCCTGCACTTGTGTAGACATGAAGCGCCACATGAGTTAACGTGGTTTCCAAGCACCTTTTAGACCATAACATTTTTCCCTTCTAAATATATCTTTATTAATCAGCATGTTATGAGTCTTTAATAATAAACAAATCGAATAAACAAATTGATTTCTGTTCTAATTTTGTGAAAATTAATTAGATGTCTGGATTGAATAAGGAAAGACTAAAATTACTAGTTGGTAGACTAGTCTATCACTTTATAAAAAATAAAAAAAAAGTTTTCTAAATTTTCTCTCGGGACACCCCTGAACCCACATTCAGCATCATTCCACAGTCACAAGGTCTTCTATGCCCCATACTTGAGTATCTGAATCTAAAGAAATATACAAATATTTAATTTTAATGTAAAAATATTCCAACAAATACTGGACTGCTGTCACTATGCTTCAGAACAAACAGACGAAACAGACTTTTAACATTCATTTTCAATTGATAAACTATAAAATATTTTAATATTTTGGTAAAAGATCATGCAGACCCCACTGCTTTGGCTGTCTCTGGACCCCCTGTGCAGTTTTGTAGAGACTATTTTGACTGTTTAGAATATATTTTTTCTTCTTTTCTTCTATCAACTTTGAAATAAAAAGTGCAATGTGCAAATGTATATCGTGATACATATCGATATCGAACAATATGAAAAAGATTATCGTGATAAGAATTTTGGCCATATCGCCCAGCCCTAAGGAAGAGCCATTATTGATTAACTTCATGTCATCTTGTGTCCTTCTGCAATTACTGCGGTGATTAACAATACATTATAAAGTGAAAAGCAGATTTTTCCAGTTTTAGAAGGTGAATATATAAAGTTTATTATTTAATAATATAAACGCTACAGCACTGTAAAATATACAGGCATCAAAACTACATCCCGTAAAGCCTGAAACATGGTTACCGTATTTTTTACTATGAATTTCTGGCAACCACAGCTGCCAGTTTTTTACTGTAAATTTAACAGGATTTATTTTACAGTGTATAGATTCTTAAGAACAAGCTCATCTAAATGACAATGCAATGATAAAATCACCTATAGAGTTTATCAACATATTTCAACCCACAGACCCTCCAACCTATACTCTCATTTAACACAGGGGCCCCATAATTAAGATGCTTGTAGTGTAATAGTTTAATAATGTTTAATAACACTATTACATGATACTAGTGACTCTAACAAAAATTTAATAATTCGCTTTTTTCTGGATTCATCCATTTAACAGTCCGACAGGGAGAGCTTTCTACATTTGTTAAATTATGATTTTATGCTCTATAGAGGCAACTTAATGGACCATTGATTTAAAAGTTGTTATCTTTCGATTAACCCTTAAATGCATGGGAATTTCACCCAATACTCTAATATATTCGGGTCTTTTGAGAGCCAGGACGTATATCTATCACAAATGGATCTACAAAGTGCCGAGATAGTGTAAAACTTTAAACATATTTTCCAGAGAAAATAATAGAAAAAATATATTGTTTATGTTATTATTTTTTATTTTTCATATATCAAAGAGATCAGGCACACTGAAATTTCATGAGATGCCAATGGCTGTCAAACACATATTGAGCTGCATATCACACATAAGCTACACAAGTATTTTCACAGGCATCAGGGGATAAAAAAAAAGCTATAGAACAAATTACCCACATTCAGAAATAAAGGCTATGATATAATAGGAAAATCTATATTTAAAAGAAAAATGTTTACATTTAATATCACTCCATGGACCCCTACCTTTATGGACCCCAGACAAAAACCGTATAGCCTACTTCGAGTTTAATCTTGACCGGAACGCGTTTTAATCGCAATTTTTTCGCTGGACATCCAATTCTATCTTAGTGTATTTTTATCTTAAATTTTTTTTCGCGGCTAAAATACTTCAAACATTGCGTTGACAGACAGAAGACATGCTGAAGCGTTTGTGCGACCAATTCTCACGCGCGTGCTCTTCTCGCGCGGGCATGATGAGGATAAAGGGTTAAATCAGGCTACAGCACTTTCAAAGACAGGCAGGTGTCCCAGTACCAACCCAACTCTGGGGCAGATGTTTTTAATCCTCTCTCTAGAACCAACGAGTAATTCATAACTGTCATTGGCGCGTGAGGGCGAGTTTTGCGGTCAGGGAAATAGCCTTTGTTGCTCAAGAAGTGAAAACTAGAGTATAAATACAGAGATCTAAACTCACGTCCCACACACAGTCCTCAGAATTTCTAGGAGACTTTTTTTTTTCTTTCTCTTGCTGCTTGGAATCTCGAGGCGCTCATTTTGGCTCAGCTGTTTCAATAAAATTAGGTTAGTTCAAACAGTTCCTCCTTTCTGTCCTCCAACATGTGGTGGATGCTGTTTCCTCGCTGGATCTGGTTCGTGGCAGGGCAGTTTTTGCTCCTGTTTGTGGACAGGCAATGCGTGAAAGGCATGACTTTGCAAAGAGTTCCGTATTCCCACGCAGGGATTTGTCCAAACGACATGAATCCAAATTTGTGGGTTGATGCAATGAGCACCTGCACGCGAGAATGTGAATCTGATCAGGTTTGACTTTTCATTCATTTCTAACTATTTTTAATTGCGCATCTGTTTGCATGCATGCATTATGTCCATTGCATTATTTATCATTCAGTCTGTCTGGGAATAAAATTATTTTGCCATGTATAAATAATTTTATTGTATTCTCTTTTTTTTTTGTTGCTTTTCTCAAGAGACTAAAAAATTAAGTTTATAATGCATTTTGTACATATAAATGTATGCATTTACTCTCCAGGAATGTGAAACATTTGAAAAGTGCTGCGCCAATGTTTGTGGTAATCAAAGCTGCGTGGCAGCCCGCTACATTGATGCCACTGGAAAAAAAGGCCCCATGGGTATGCCTAAGGAAGCTACCTGCGACAAATTCATGTGTAATCAGCAAGGCTCTCAGTGTGTCATCTGGGATGGCCAGCCTGTGTGCAAGTGCCGTGACCGCTGTGAGAGGGAGCCCCAATTCACCTGCGCGTCTGACGGCATGACCTATTACAACAAGTGCTACATGGATGCGGAAGCCTGCTCCAAGGGAATCTCCCTGTCTGTAGTAACATGCAGGTTTCACCTCACCTGGCCTAACACTAGCCCACCTCAACCTGCAGGCACCACCGCCTTCCCCACCACCGCCCTGCAGCAAACCACCCCGTTAGACGTGCATGCCCCTGTGATGGTGGGAAGCCCCTTGCAACAGTCTGTTTTTGTTGGCGATACAGCCAGCTTCCTTTGTGAAGTTACTGGCCGGCCAAAGCCTGAGATAACCTGGGAGAAGCAGCTGGAGGGGCAAGACAACGTGGTCATGAAACCAAACCACGTACATGGAAATGTGGTCATCACCAACATTGGCCAGCTGGTTATCTACAACGCCCAACCGCTAGATGCAGGTATCTATACCTGCAAGGCCACCAACACAGGTGGCTCTGTCCAAGCCCATTTTCCACTGTCTGTGGTCCAGAGAGAGCCAGTCAAAAAAGAGGAGCAGACTAACAGCACAGGTTTCCCAGCCGAGGAGTGCTCGAAAGTGCCTGACAGTGACGACTGTGGGGAAGAAAAGCTGAATTGGTTTTATGACCCTCAGAGAAACAACTGCTACACTTTCAATTATGGTAAATGCAACAAAAACCAAAATCACTTTAAAACGTACGAGACATGCATGTTGTCTTGCCGGGAAGAACTCTCTGCACCCTGTCACCTTTCGAGCGACCAGGGACCTTGCAAGGCATATGAACCACGATGGGCCTACAGTGCGTCCCTACACCAGTGCCAACCCTTCATTTACGGTGGTTGTAAAGGCAATGAGAACAACTTTAAAACAAAAGAAGCATGTGAGGACGCCTGTCCATTTCCAAGGAACCACCAGTGCAAGCCATGCAAGCCACGGCACAAGATGGTGGCCAGTTTCTGTAAAAGCGATTTTGTCATTCTGGGACGCATGACGGAACTGACAGAGGACCAAGACTCCGGCCATGCTCTGATCACTGTGGAGGAGATCCTGAAGGATGAGAAAATGGGGCTGAAGTTCTTCGGGAAGGAGCCCTTGGAAGTGACATTGCAGAATATGGACTGGGCCTGTCCGTGTCCTAACATCACCACTGCAGATGGTCAAGTCATCATTATGGGTGAAGTGAATAATGGCATGGCTGTCCTACAGCCGGACAGCTTCATCATCCTTTCCAGCATCCGACGTGTCCGTAGGCTCCGTGAGGTCATCAACAAAAACACCTGTGACATTTTGAAAGAGTTCATCCAATAGAACTTTGCAACACAATTTAAACGTAAATTTTCTTTTTTAGAAAAAGTGCACCCGGAAATAAAAATTCTGTCATCATTTGCTCACCCATGTTCCAAACCTATTTGACTTTCTTCTGTGCAATGCAAAACATGTTAGGCAGAATTCTAGCCTCAGTCACCATTCTCTTTCATTGGATGGAAAAAGACACAATGAAAGTGAATGGTGACTGAGGCTAACATTCTGCTAGATAACAAATTTAGTCATATGGGTTTGGAACAACAATGAGGGTGAATGATGACAAAATAAACAGTTATGGGTGAACTATCCCTTTAAGAAATGTCTGACATGAGATATTCATGAGAATATAAAATAATGATAGAATAATCATGCTATTATTTTGATATTTTTCTTTTAAGAATTTGTGTACAGTTAAGACGGTTTGCTTTGACAAGGTTCAAATTTGAGACTTTTTCTGCAGCTTGTTTTAAAATGTTCACAACTTGATCAACATGAACTTAAAAGGTTATAAGAGTCGCCCTTACAGTATCCCCATGTGAAAGAACACATTTGTGGACATTGGACGCATTAATCAAACCCATCTGTTAGACTCTCACTTCAAAAGGAGCACCATGCCTGCCCTATAAAATTACATTAATAGTTTACTGGCAATGATTTTTTTGGCACATTTTTGTAATGCTGTCTTATTTGATGATTTTGATCAGTTAACTTGCACTTTGCTCTCTGATTTTTCCTTTGCTTTGTAGAACTCGTGAAGATTTGTTGCTGTATATTGATTCAATGAAACGTCCATTATATTATATAGTACAATTTACATAATGTACTTAGATACATTGTATAGTATTGAAGAGAAAGTTGATTGCAGCAACACACATAATCTGTTTTTCCTCTGTCTTTTAAGTCATACTTGTGTAGAGAAAATTGAGTTTATATGATTTATCACAGACAGTCTTTATTTTTTAAGCTATTTATTTTTTTTAATAACTGATGAACCATCAGTGTGATAAACCAAAAACTGACTGTCATTTCTCATAAGCACTTAAATGTTTCTACAAAACTTTTTTTTTTTTAATAATCTTTCTACAGTCGCTCAGTGTTTCTTGATTTGCATTGTGGAAATGAGACAAAAATAAACATTTGAACCTTGAAGTCTAATTCTTTTACTTTACCAACAGTACAAGACACTAACAGTATAAGCATTTTCTTAGCCAACAGCCTTTACAACCCAGCATTTACACAAAGAATGCAGCATTTAAAGGTACAGTTCACCCAAAAATTAAAAGTGTTATTGTTTACTCACCCTCATATCCAAATCCGTTTGACTTTCTTTTTTCCATTCTAAACAAAAAAGGAGATGGTTAGCTAAATGTAAGGGACTGACAGCCTCAGTCACCATTCACTTTTTCATTGTATCTTATTTAGCCCTTACTCAAACCCTAAATCTAAACATGATTGTAACAGGAAAATGTATTGCACTCAAAAATATGGAAAAAGATGTTTCCTTTCTTCAAATATAGTGTTAGATAGGAGCTAAATAATAATAAAGCTGAAATAATTCAAGCACAACGCATTATGGGTATCCCCCACAGCCTCAATGTTGTACTCAATAATTTGAGTTATAAACACGTCTATGGATTTTTAAGAAAAATAAGTTCAAAGAACATAGATATTTGAGATATGAGCACATGAGTGTTTAAAGGTTTAGTTCACCCAAAAATGAAAATTCTCTCATCATTTACCCTCATGTCATCCCAGATATCTTTCTTTTTTCTGCAGAACACAAAGAAGATTTTTAGAAGAATATCTCAGCTCTTTAGGTCTATACAAGTCAAGTGAATAGAGACCAAAATTTGAGCTCCAAAAATCACATAAAGGCCACATAAAAGTAATCTATATGACTCCTGTGGTTTAATCCATGTCTTCTGAGGTGATCTCATCGATTTTGGGTAAAATAACTTATATAAATATAACTCCTTTTTCACTGTACATCTTGCCATTGCAGTCTCTAGGCACAATCATTATTTCAAGCTCGATTACACTTAATAGTACTTGATGCATGCTCAGAGCGCTAGAAGGCGCAATAGTAAATGCAATCAAGCTTGAAATCATGATCGCCAATGATACTGTTGATTTCAAGATTTATTGTGATTTTTTTTAATTTCATTTTTTGGCTGTTCTCACTCTAAACCATTTGGATCGCTTCTGAAGACATGGATTTAAGCACTGGAGTCTTATAGATTACTTTTTTGCTGCCTTTATGTGCTTTTTTAAGGTTCAAAGGTCTGGTCGCCATTCACTTGCATTGTGAGGACCTACAGAGCTGAAATATTGTTCTAAAAATCTTCATTTGTGTTCAGCAGAAGAAAGAGTTGTCATGCAACTATGTTGGAACTACCCATTTAACCATTTGGAAGAACAAATCAGTGTGAATTCCATCCTCTATATGACAGTTTTTATGCATTTTGGGTTTCAAGATAACCGTAAACACAATTTACCTGGTAGAAATGGTTCCACAATAAAACAATAATAATTAAAAATCTTGACACTTTTATCAAAGAATCGTGCTGTGTGGTGATAATGACGTTGTCATGGAAATGAACATTTTATTCAAAAATGAACAATACATGACCTCATCCTAACCAAGAAGTAGAGTTTGAGTTGTGCTGATAAAGTTCTAGACATTTCACTGGGATGGGGCCCCTCAGCTCATTCCAGCAGACTGCCACACACGCACCCCAGACAGAGGGCCATGCTGAGTTAGGGGTTGGAGGGGAGTTGGAAGATGAAGAACTGTTTGGATTTGAGGTTTGAACATTTGGGACTTCCTCTGCCGGAGATCTAATGTCCTAACAGATGGTTTCCTTATAGTTTTTCAGGGTGGGCTTCAAAGGCGATGGAAAGCAAACCCGTGACCTTACAGGCAGGGAGTGGCAGAATAGAAAAATATCAAAAGCTAGACTTTCATTTTCAGCTGCCAAAAGTTTAGTAGAGCGATCAAGGGGGCCAGGGGGAAAGATCATGTCTGAATTTATCATGTTCAATGTCATTCAGAAATATAGTAAAGAGACACACAAGTATAACTTGTGTTTTAATAGCTAAACTGGCCATGAAGACAAGAATGAGGCCAATTTTTAACATCCATATGTAAGAAAAGAGGTATCGGATGTGTCCTTGGATGCCCTGCAGTTTTCTAGTTTGTAATAACTTGAGATGGAGCAGGGAATACCTTCTCTCACCCAAAGTAAACATATTGGCTTCCCATAGTCCTCGAAATGTTCCTGTTGTAAATACTGCAGTGTAGAAATGGTTCATTGTAGCTGCAAATCCTCCTGGCATCATAAAAGAACATTTATGGCACAATGTATGCCATTCCAATTCAGATTAATGGGAACCTCACGCATGTCTCTGATCTGCCAAGTGTGTGCTGAGAGTTATGTAAACCTTGTTCAATGAACTTAGCCTGGTGGTGGTTTCTTTTCCACGATTTCTGCTACTTCAATCTGGCTCCCAGAGCCATGACAGACCCACAGCAACGTGCATCCATTTAACATCAAATAATAAAGCACTTTGCCAAGGTTATATACAAGTACTGGGAATTTTAGTAGCTTTGTAATATTGGTTTGCTTGTCAAAAAGTGCCTAATTGATTGCTAATTAGGGAACAGTCCTGGTTTCAATGAAAGTCAAATTTGGAGCCATAATTGCTATTGAAATAATGTTGTTTACAAAGTGGGATATTCACCAAAAATGTTACCTCAAATAACATTGTGGCGTCTATTCAAAAAACAAACTATTTATATGTAATTATATTCATTTATTTACAAAAAAAAAAAAAGTTATTTGTGCTATAACTAGTCATATGCTCAGTAAAGTTATATCTCTGCCTGAGAATAAGAGGTGTGATTGGTTCACATGTAAGGAATGTTCTAAATATGTGAGAACATGTCTATTCAGCAGCCATATCACCATGCAGCTCTCACCTGGTTGCCCACTAAAGCTAAGAAGGGTTGAGCCTGACCTGGATGAGAGACCTCTTGGGGACAAACTAAGGTTGCTGCTAAGGTTCCATTATGGAATAGAATAATTTAGTGCTTGGGCTATTGCTTGGATGGCTGCTCTCTGTAATGTTTCCCCATACTTGATAATTCAGATGTTATGTACAAATGTGATATAGATGTTCTATATCATGCTGCTATGATTTACCACTAATGTCCCTGACAAAACAGATTACAGTGATTTACTGTATTTTATTCTGGCTCTCTCTAGAAGGTGAGAACTTCACTGGCTTACACATTGCTTGGTTGACACCAGCATACTGTAAGTATTTGCAAAATATACTCTGCATTGTCACTCTACCATATGTAAAACTAGATTATTCAACTGCATCCTTCTGAATGTTCCTGAAAAATGATTTAAAAAAAAAATTCTTTATATGCTCTGCCTTAAATTTTGCGCCCCATAATTATTGGAATAAATTTTAAGAAAATATGTTAAATTGTACAATTTTATATCTGTACCAACTTTTATTGATTATAAAAATATTTCTAATAAATACAAATGCTTTAGATGGAATATGCAAGCTTTGTCCATTATCCTCATGCAAAACCGCAAACACACGCGTAGATGTTGTATTTTTCTTTGCTAAAATTGTATTGAATTAAATCAGCTGATCTCAGTTCAAAAGACCCTGGGGTATCAATAAAGTTTTAAACTTTTGATGCACAGACTCTTTTGACCAAACAACATGGTGCCGATCGCAGCAGAGTTTGTCTCTGGGAGAAACAGCAACAAAACTACATCTGGTAAGAAACCTAATTATGTTTTCACATTGAAACCTGTTTGAATCAAAAAGATTAAAATCTCTAGTTTCATCCCATATGCTATTTTTAACATTTGAGCAATTTATTGTGAAATAGCACGCTGTCATATTGAGAATCAATGGGTTCATCCAAAAGCTGGAAAATGTTGCTTTCAGAGGCTGTATACGGAGTTAGGATAAAAATAAGGTGCATTTCAAACTGTACTGAGACCAGTGCAGACAGACCGCAAACTGGAGGTTGTCATTTACTAAATAGGGAACAAGGGAGCATCCTATAACTCTCTATGCAGTGTATTCAATCCAAACTTCCAATCAAAAGTTCAGTTTCAGGCTGGAGATGATGTTTGGACCACTCAACATGTTTGGCAGACATGAGACAATGGTAATCAGTGCACAGATTAAGAATTTTTCATGCAAAAATTATATTTTAACATGGTTGGCAATGATTGGATGATGCTGGGCATCACTTTGAATCAAACTTAATAATGCGAATTTGTGATATAATGTATGTAAAGTATCAAAAACTTGAAAAACCAGCACTCCCGAAAACATAATAAACAATATGACAAAACAAAATCTAAAACAAAGTCTTTCTATAGCTTGGAATGATATACAATTTCACAACTTAGTCCTGCTGTTCAGATATGTTTACATACATTTTTAGGAAAACTATTTGCTCTAAAAAATAAATATATATATTTTTTTTAATGTTTCTTATGGGCTACTAGTAACAAATCAACTCATCTAATTAGCTGTTTAAACTCATGTATACCCTGTGTAGTTTGTATTAGGTCTATTTACTTGACTTTTTAGTTACCTTCTAATGTAATTTATTTATTTGTTTTTTAATTTATTCCTAATTGTTTCCATTTCCTCTATCAAGACTGTCGTTCATAAGAAATGATTAAATTGGCCAGGTAAAAGAAAAGAAAATATATTTTTGTGATATAAAGTAGCCTATGTCAAACGGCCTATGTATTCTTTGTAATTACCTTCTGATTTAATATATTTTATTTATTTTTAATTTTTTTCAATATTTTTCCCATTTCCTCATTCCAAAGGACACAATTGTCTTGTCGTAAATAAGAATCTTGTTCTGATAAAATAAAATAAATAGCTTAAGTCAAACACACTCAAAAAATATATCTGAACTTGATTCAGTTGTGGACAGTGGTTCTGTAATATTTTATGTCACATGCACTTGAGTAGGATAATCATTTTAACATAAAAGTACATTGAGGAAGAAAATGCATTGCATTCTGTATTACTTATATTTTAAAAAAAGTGCATTAAACATTGCTTGAATGAAATAAACATTAAATCTAACAGCAATGACAGGGCATGGCCCAAGTATATATTTTAAAACACTGAGACATCAAGTTAATTTTAAGTGTATAAAACAATCGAAACATTACATTAACAAACAGTAATGAACCTGAAATCAATAGCAATGACATTGCTAGGCCAAAGCTAACAGCTCAAAACTCCAACACATACTTACATTTAAACCTTACTACTCAGTAAAAGTTCATCACCTATTCTTTATCTGAGGTCAGGGTTGGACTGGCCATTGGGAGAACTGGGAGTTTTCCCAGTGGGCTCACCGTGAAACAGGGCTGAATGGGCCGTGACAAACTGAAGAGGCCTGTAAAACAGCGCCACGATATGCAGGGCATGTCCAGGATTTTGTTGCCAGGGGTGGCAACAGTAGAGTTAGGGGTGGCATGCAGTAAGTCCGTCTGAAGGGGGGTGTTATGGGCCATGCGCAACATGGACGGATTAAGATGTTGCGCACTGTCTCCAGGATGTGAGCGGGATCCGAGTTGGGGTGGCAAAGCTAATTTTTTGGGTGGGAGCTGCCACCCTGTGCCACCCTTCTGGCCCCGCCCCTGACAATATGCAGGAGAATATGATGATATTGATTTTAATACTATTAATAAATTATTAACAATTTACTGCTGTTGCCTTGTTAATAGGTAATCATGTAATCTATAAAAAAAGTAACTGTATACCTATTAAGTATTTTATTAAGTAAAGTATTTTAAAATGTAATTTAATCCAGTTGATTTTTACTTGATTTTTGTAAAATGATTATGTAATCCAGATTACATGTAATTTGTTACTACCCAGCACTGGGGTAGTATAAAAATATAGAATACCCCAAAAATACAGAAAAATATGTTTTTTTTTTGTGATTAAACTCCAATTTTTAAGTGTCTTCAAACATTTGTTAGCATGCAAATTTCATTTGTGTTGCTTTTAAAGACTGACTGTAGCGTGAGCCAGTAGCATTCACATGCTGGCTGAGAAGGAGTATATCACTGGTTTGACCCACTGAACGAATATGCCCCTTCGCTGAACCAGTCAGTCATCTCGTTCATGAACCAACTGAACATTGGCTACATGTTACACTCATTTGCGGACGAGATGAATGAATCAGTCATCATGAACGAGGATCTGCTGAATGACAGGACAAGCTGAATATCGCTTGTTCAGTTTTTCAGTCTCGTTCAACAAGAAAAGAGGCTGGATGAATTATAAATAAAAATGATTGAAGACAACACATTACAATGACAGACGAATGTTACTGAAATTCATAATTATTTTGTAGGCTAGTATTGTCTTTTTTTGTAAATCTTGATAAAATGTTGTGCTCAGCAGTTCACGGTGTGATTGATATGCTTTGTTGTTATTTGTGGGGAAACGCATATGATACTTAAACACTCTGCAGTGCTGAAGTTAAGTAGAATTGTAGACACACTCATTTTAATTAAGAATAATTAGACTAGTTCTGGTCATGAATGACTGCTTTTGGTTCAGTATCATTACTTAAAAGGCGGTCATTTGTGCCATCTACAGGCGCAAAGGCGTAACTTGCAGAACTGGTCAATTAATGAATCTGAATGAATCTTTTTGGTGAACAAAATCAAAAGAATCGAATAACTGAAATGAATAAAAATCACCACCACTATTGTTTATGTATTAGTAAAAGTGAAAGTTAGCATATTACCTAGTTTCATAAATTCTACATTAACACCACAAAAAGTATTCATGTAGTCCTAACTCAGCTGGAATAAGTAAACTTTCATTTACACATTTAAATGGATAGAACACAATGAAATCATGCTATGACAAAAAGTTATATAGTTATTGCTTTATTTCATTTGTATTTTTTTAAGGTAAAAAAAATTCTATATATTTTTTAAATATTCATCTTTAATTCATAAATGTACCTTTTTTTTAATTTTTTAATTTTTTTTTTTTTACAAGCAAGTAAAATTTGACCTGTCATCCACACGTCCACAGTTTGGGAAGTGCTGGTTTATGCCAATGCTCTGAACAATCAGTAGATGTCAGTATTGTATAGTAAATGTTTCAGGACCCACATCTTTCACTCAAGTCTGAACTTGGCCTTTATAATTAAAGGATGTAATGTGCATCGGAATACAGGATATTTTGAGTTTCTTTCTTTCCCTCTATATAGTAAAAAAATTAAACATGATAAAACTTTATTACATTATTGTCTTGAATCAGATGGCATTTATTAAAACCATGTAGAAGCTAAAATTCTAATTTATTTGTAATTCCAAAATTACATTTATTACATATAAAGCATTTTATGTGTATTGAAGTCTATGTCCTCATACAATTATAGATTTTCTTTTCTTTTTTAAGTGATCTGTCAAATAATTTGTACCTTTTATAGTTTCTCCTATTATCAACTGCTTGTATAATGAAATGTGTGGTTGTAATGGTGAGTACACACATGACATTACGTATCTTAATAGCTGGTTATAAATTCAAACGAAAACTTCCCACTTTAGGCTAATCACTATTAATACATAAACAGATGTTCGTCTTAAGTAGACACGAGGCTCTTGTTTTTAATAATCGGAACCACCATGTTTGGATTCAAATATTTACAAAGACTTGGGATGAAATTCACCTCATTCGCCATTAGAGGCCGCTGGTGTTCTGTTTGTGTGAGACACTGAAACTAAGCAAAGAATTACGTTGACGTCACCAAAACACAACATTGCGGCGTGCAGGAAGCCAGTTATTGCATTTTGTTTTTGGGACAGCGCTGTAGTCATGAGGAATAGAGTGCGTCTGGGCAGAACAGTCCCAGTGCTTGTGTAATCATAATCTGGAAGGGCCAGACTGAGGCGCAGGAAGACTATGGTTAATCCAGCTATACTTCAACAAGACAACCAAAACCTCTCCATATGCGACACTTCAGGGTGTCTTGTTAAATCACTTGTACAAGCTCTCGGTCTCTCGCGGTCTTGCTCCGAGATTTATCCCCCCCCCCCCCCCCCCCCTCTGCTCTACCTCGCTACTCCTCGACCTGAATTCATCTCCTTTCCTCTTATATAACACTCTCGTCGAGGTCTGAGCTACAGCTACAGCAAGCTGCTCCAAAAATCCACTGCCAGTGTTACTACAATTATGCAATCAGCTTTGAAGTTCACAGAGGGTGCTGACACAGGGCACTTAACAGTTCAGTCAACACATGACCTCTTATCAGCAGGGAGATCTGAATGGCCTGTGGATGAATCTACACTGTCAGAGTTGACATTTGATTTCATTTCACTAAATCCTCATGCTTGTTTTATCCAGTAGGTCAGCACACGGTCTGTTTCAGAATTGTGTTTCTTTTGTATTAAATAATCCATTTATGCCAACAGGCAAGTCAAGTTTTTGAAGGCCACCACTCTTTTTTTCCTCTGTAAATGTGTTTTTGTATGACTATAGATGCTTTAACCCTCTGATGCATGAACTATTAAATCATAAAGTAAAAAAATAGCTTAATATTTTTCATTTTACTTAAAAACATGAACATACACTGACAGAGCACTTCATTATGAACAGCAACTTTCTCTCTCTCTCTCTCAACTACTCTCTCCACCGCCCCTCTGTGAGGGTCTCCCAAAAGGAAAAAATAGTTGCACCATTTTCTATCAAACAAATTCTTAACCCTGATCATTCTGCTTGACCCCTCCTCAAAAGCAGCCAAACTCTCATCTCTTTACACCACTCTGGGAATGAGGGCACTCAATCCGACTTCCATCTCCTTAAAATAACCTGCCTACCAATCATAACACTGGTCAAAATCAAATTGTTATGCATTCCCCAAATTTATGACCGCCCCATCTCCAGTTTGGGGCAAAATGAAATTTGAGTGTGCAACATGTCACACACAAAACTCTGTACCTTCAACCAAAATTCTTGGATTTTACCACACCTCCTAAAAACATGGGTTGTGTCTCCATCTTCTGATTGGCATCACCAGCAGGTGGGTGTGATTTTAAGACCAAGCCTATACCGTCTAGAGCGGGTCCAATAGAATCGATGTAAAAATCTTGAATTGCATAAGTTGCACCCTTGCATCTCTAGATGTAGACTTGATGTTTTTTAGAATCCTAGTCCATACTCCCTCCTCCAATACCAAGTTTAAATCTTTCTCCCATAATCTCTTGAGAGAAGCTCCATCCCCCAGACTCTGAATTAGCTGGGAGTAATACTCGGATGCCTCATGACCTTTTCTAAAAGCTGTAATCACCACTCCCAGAGTATCTGCCGCTTTAGGGGGGTGTATGCTACTCCCAAAAACAGTACAGAGCAGGTGATGCAGCTGTAAATGCCTAAAAAACTGAGATTGGGGAATCACAAAAAGTTTAACCAAATTTTAAAAAGATCTCAGCACTCAGCTCTCATATCTCATCAGCTCTCATATAGATCACTGAGCGTATTAACCTCCCTCACAATCCACTCTGACCAGCAGAAAGGGGAACTATTAATACATAATTTAGGGTTTAGCCATATGCCTGTGTCAATATTTAAATACATGTCCGAATTAAACACTCTGGACACTTTTGTCCATACCAAGTGAAAATGTGAGATTACGGGGTGTGAATTAACTTCTCTAATTAGTTTCATTGAAAGGTTTGCAATGGCGAAATAGGGGCAAGAACTTCCTGTTCAATATAAAACCAGGGAGGGTCTCTCTCAGGTGGATGCGAACAATTAGCCAAATGTCTGAGACTAAATGCATAATAATAAAAACATTCTTGGGTAGGCCTAGCCCACCTGTGTCAACAAGCCTATGTAATTTATTGAAATGTAATTTATGAGACTGATGATCTGAGACTGATGTTTCCAATTGAGAAACTCCACCATTAATCCATTTGTTTGTACCGCCGCTACCGGGTGACTATAAAGTAACTTAATCCATCCAATAAAAGTATTCCCAAACCCGTACATTTCCAACATCTTAAAAAGATAATCCCATTCTACCACATCAAATGCCTTTTCAGCATCAAGTGAGACTGACCACATGATATTGATGAAATGCCTAATGTTATCAGAAGAGCTGCAGCCCCGAATAAAACCCACCTGATCTATACATATAAGAGATGTCATAACATTACTTAATCTGTGAGCTAATATTTTTGACAATATTTTAACGTCTAGCTGACAAAGACATGGAACTAAAGAGATCAAGATAGAATTCTTTAAAAGCATTATTAAAATCAATGGCCGAGGTAACAATTTCACCACCAGCAGATTTCACTGAAGGAATGGTAGAAAAAGACTCACTCTGCTTTATATATTTAGCCAAAAGCTTCCCTGCTTTGTACCCCGGCTCAAAGTATGACTGTCTTGCCCTGAATAGCCAAAACTCCACCTTTTGCGACAAAATAGTCTTACATCTGTATTTCAATCGGGTCAATTGAGTTCTTGTGCTTTGAATTTTTTGGTGAATGAGACAAACTGTATGATCCGACCCCTAAGAACCACCTTAAGTGCCTCCCAGGCCAAGCCCACAGAGGATACTGAGGACTAGTTGGTCTCCATATAAACATTGATTTCAGCCTTTAACATTTGTTGGAAATCAGGATTTGGAAAGCGGCAACTATATGATTTTTTTTCTCCATATGTGGCAACACCTCTAAACACACCACTGAGACTGATTATCTGAGACTGATGTTTCCAATTGAGCAATCAACAACTGCTGAAATGAGGAACTTAGATATATTTCTTATGGACTGATGAAAAAAATGCATAGTCCCTATCAGATGGGTTCAAAAGTCTCAAAATATCTGTAAGACCAAGATTTTTACACATCCTGTGAAGCGTCAATGTTGCTCTATGGGGCTTACACACTTTTGCTTCACTATGATCAAGGATTGAGTCCATCAAAAAATGTAAGTCTCCTCCCAATATTATATCATGAGGGGTGTCAGTGGTTTGCAACATCCCTTCAAGATCTATATAAAAGCCAGAACATCAGCGTTAGGTGTGTAAATATTAGCCCAAATCAACCTTTGCCCCTGAATTTCTGATACAACAATAATGATTCTTCTTAATTTATCTTTACTCTGTTTGGGACATTTGAATTGTAGATGTTTACTTAACAATGTAATGATTCCCCTGCTCTTACTTGAGCCAACACTAAAGAAAATATGTCCACCCCATATCTCCCAAATTTTTCAGCTTCCTGTGGGGAAAGATGTGTTTCTTGAAGAAACAAAATATCATTTTTCTTTTGTTTAAGAAAATAAATAACCTTCCTTCTTTTTATGGGGTGCCCCAACCCATTCAGATTCCATGTGGAAAGAGACAATCCACTCATATTAACATATGAAATTTTTACGTATGAGAAAATATAGATTGTTTATCAGATGATCTCATAAATTTGGCCAGAATGGATCCCTCAGCGGATCAGATCTCAGCATTTTCGAGCCGGAAATCTGTGAGCTCGCTCGATTTTCAGCTTATGGCCTGTTATGTCAAGCAGACTGTGGAAGAGCTCATCTAGAAATTTCGGCCTTCTTCATCTCCGGAATTCCAACAATTCGGGAGTTGTTTTGCCATTTACGATTCTCAAGGTCTTCCAACTTTTCCCAAATGCACTCCAAGTCTGATTTGGTCGCTAGCAAGTTAGCAGCTAATTCCCTCTCTGATGACTCCAGATAATTGTCATCATTTCTCTCTGTCACCCATTCTTGTAACCAACTCAGATAATTTAATCTCCATTGCAGTAATCGATCGATGTATGACAGCAAGTTCTTCCAAGTCAGCAAAGACCTTCGCCAGCATTGCCGACATGCTCGAAAGTTGATGCTGGATCTCTCCCACCACACTGTCGAAACCAAGTTCCCGGTCTGCGGCCAATTAAGCACTAAAGTGTCTTTAATGTCTCTAAAGCCTGAGGATTTTTATTTCTTGACATATTTTCTTCATAGAACAGTTATAGAACAGGGTGTATCGAATCTCGAAGGTTTATGACACAACTGACAAAACTAGCTATGATTGGAAGTGCGCAGAGCTCACCTTTCACACGTCCAACCCTCGCATGGCACCACGCAACTCCGTCCCAACACCCCGAATCTTGAGGCGGATGAGCTACAACAGCAGAAGACCCTATCAGGCACTTTATTAGGGCCATAGTGTTCATAGAAAATGCTCAGTGTAATTCCCATTTCCATTTATTTCTGAAAATTATGTATCTAAAAGTAACACATCTGTCCATTGCAATAGAAGATAATGGTCAAATTTCCAGAGGTACTTTTGGCAGCCATGTTTATATTGAGATACATAAATCACACCTTGAATGGTTATAAATTACTTTTAAAGATCTGTCCTGATCTGTAGTGGACACCATAATTCGGAGGATTAATAACAACTAGCATACAACCCCAATAGCACACGTACACCACCCAGATGTCTATTCGATGTGTGTTTGTTTACATCCGGAAGACACATTTTTAATGTTGTTTGCTTATCTGCAATACGTCTATAAGACGTATGTCAATTAGTATGTCTTGGATTTCAATAAGACATTCTTGGTCAATTCATATAATTGAGAATGTTTGCAAATCTGATCTTTTTAAGATGTTAATTAGATAACGATGCTTTCCAGATGAAAAGATCTAAAACAGACATCTTGGAGATATACAGAACGTGAGCTATCTGGAAAGTTGACAACCTTAGGAAGAACTTTAGACACCTTGCTGGATAATTTGTGGGAGCATCTGGCAACTTTAGGGGCTGATCGCACAAAGCAAAAGATTTACTATATCCATCTAAATTTGATGAGTAAATCAAATTTTAAAATCAAATAAAAAATAAACGTAAAAAATTGAAAAGAATGGCATCGGCTGAAGCTCTAAGTTCACTAAGTGTACTATCCCTGGGAAAAATCTAGGCTTTGATGGGTTAATCAGCTTAATTATTTGGGTAACTCCACCTACCACTGCAAATATTTCTAGTTGTGTCGATAACTGATGATGCAAACATGGAAACACTGTTCGGAGCGACTGTTGGCTGCATGTCTGGATGAGCAGAAGCAAAATTTGGAATGATCATCATGCTGATACATGGAGATCTTTGCCCTCATTACCTCAGCATGTTCTGGGCATGTTTCTCAAATACACACTCTTTTGCAAGAGAGATCAGGTATTTGCTCTGGGCTTAATCTTTAATACATATACTGTAGTTCCACACAGTGATGACAGCACTGAGAAATAGGGGCCAAAACATTCATTGTATAATTAAGAAAAATTAATAGAATTTTTGCTATATGTTGGGTACTTACACTGATTCATTGTATTATGAGCAACACAACCCTTGTGTGATGTGGTGTACTTTGTGTTTTATTATGTATACGTTATGTAATTTCTATGAAACAGTAATATTGCAGTTACCTAAGTCTCTGCGACATTCTCATTCAGCAGTGTGCTATTTAAAAATCACCTCAGTCACCTCATACAAAGGATGATTGCTATGGTTTCATTTATCTGCTTTATTGTTTGCCAGTTCCGGGTAATGTGATCATTTTCAGTGTATCTAAGCCAGTTACAAACTGATTTCTCCAGTACGCTCACTTGCACACATTCTCATGGCTGAAGTACCCGTACTGTACAAAGTGCTTGCCAGAGGCAACCAGGGAGAAGACACGACTCAGAAGAAGTGCTTTGAAGTCTGAATCACACAAGCACATTTGCCAGGTGTACAGTTGTAAAATTGAAAAACAGAGAAAGAGAGCAAATGACATGATTTCTAGGATCCGCAAGAGCAAGTTACTGAGCTAAACAAAAAACTTTTAATTCAGTTTCAATAAAGCTGCTAACAATTTCCTCTGAAATAGCAAATAACTTTAAAACTTTGTGGAATGGACTTGAACCACAAAAGAGCACACAATAGAACCACACTTTTTCAGTGGCATTTCTTGTACATTTTCTCCATGGGGATTTAAAAAATTGCTTTAATAAATAGTTTTAAGCCATGAACTAAACCAACCAGCTCCGAGATGAATCACAACATTATAAACTTTGATTTGAAGCAAAAAAGTATTTGAAAATAATTTGAAAAAGACTGTGTATTAAATTAGTTGATGAGGGAGCAAACTACTCATCCCATGATGCACAGTGAATTACATAATAGAATAAAATACAATTGCACAATATTTAACTATGGATTCATAGTAACTGATTATTGTATAAACCAAATGACGACTTTTATTGCAAAATATTCAGATACAAATATATAAGCGTTTTAAGAGTGTAGAGAGACTGACTATTACGTCATGGTAACAACGACGTTTCTGATTGGTGGATCTCTCTTCAGAATTTTGGGTAGTGTAGTTCTTTATAAGGTTACTGATATTACTGGCATCTTCATTTTAATTTGAGTGCTCATGATTGCCTACGTATATTGCAAAATTGCAATTCATATCAGGATTGTGTACACCTTTAAGTACAATCTATGACCTAAAATGGTAAATGGTCTGCACTTACAGTATATAGTGCTTTTTTACACTTTGACTCATTCACACACTCACACACCAATGACAGCAGAGCTGTCATGCAAGGCGCTAGCCTGCAATTGGGAGCAAATTGGGGTTCAGTGTCTTGCCCAAGGACACTTTGGCATGTGGATTCATGTGGGCCGGGAATTGAACTGCCAACCCTGCGATTTGTGGCCGACCCTTTTTACCACCACAGCCACAGCCGCCCTATTGGTTAAAGTAAATGTAACTTACATTAATTCAATCTTTTTCTTACAAATATGATATATGATACTTAAATAAACTTAGCAAAATTTTAATTAACATTTCATTAGATCACTTCACATATCTTACACACACACTTATTCTTGTAACCACACATCCCAATATGGGACGTGATTAAACCTTCCACAGGGAAGTTTAATGCATGTGGTCTATGAGACGACATCATCTTGCCTTACAAGCAATTGACACAAGATGCAGAGCTGCGCACACAGACCTCAACACTTGGTGCACAAAACACTTTGATGTTATCAATCAACACATAATTTTTTTGATCATGAACGGGTCATTTTGAGTAGAAAATGAACTTCAGACTTCAAAAAACAAGAAGTTACCTGACGTAACATCAAAATCAGCAAGTAAATAAACTTGCAAACAGTGAAACCAAGCAAGCTCATTCATTATTTAGGCCTAGTGCATGCTGGGAACACCAGCTTCGAAAGGTTCAGTAAATGTACTTGTTTTATTTACCTGGAAAATTTACAAAAATTAGCAAATAACTATGATGTGATTTTATCATTTAGGATTGGTACAATGAGGCATTGTAAAGATAAACAATTATGAATAATATTTACTTAAAGCTTAGAGGATTTATTTTTCCATGTTTGAATTGAGTACAAATGTAGAATTTACTTAAATATTCATGCTTTAACTTATTCAATGTAGAAAGTACTTAATCTATTCTACTATATTTACTTCACCACAAAATCATTTTTTTCCATGTATGAAGAAAACTATTACTATTTTTACTTCTGGAACCTGCCTGTTGTGCTTTATTGTCTGACTGGCAAAGTTTATGAATAAACATGTTCCAAAAATGATTCACCCTCTCCATAATCATACAAGAGTGAAATTATCTTCTCTTTGCCAAGGAGAGTCTGATGTTCGGTAGAAGTAATCATTTGCTGGGTTGTGATCTCTATCATTTTGATGCAGGTAGGAGAGCAGTGGAACACTTGATTAACGTTATAAATAAAGCATGTTTTTATATCTCATGAAGAGAATAATCATTTGATGAAAAAAGAGCATGGTCATATTTAAACATAATATGTTTTTCATGTCCTGTTCAAAGGAGATATGTGTTCATTTGTATGAGATCTGGGCTGGAAACATAATGGATTATAACATCATGACAAGTTTTGTGATGTTTACAAATGTTTGGAATTGGACAATTCTGATAGGACACTGCAAAAGAATGTGGGGTTCTTGCTGTCCCAGTTGCACAAGCTACTACTATTGAATTCCAGCCAGGAAAAATGTGCTTCAGTACATTACGTACAATCCAGACCTTGGTCCTCGCTGAGACACAGACAGCATGCAAGTCAGCTGTAAATGTGCATCGACACCAAAGCTCACTGTTAGCTCTTACCCAGCAGCCAACTGAGAGACACAGGCAAAGAAAAGCTGCCAGAGCATCTCCCAGAGTTTAAGGCTGGAATGTAAAAACAAAGAATGTGTGACAAATTCGAAACTATTGAAATAGACAAACACTGTCAGAAATATTTCAGTGATCATAACAAGAGGTGGGTAGTAATACGCTACCTTTACTCTGTTACATTTTGGAGAAAATGTACTTTTAAGAGTAAGTTTAATAGTGGGTACTTTTAGTCTTACTCAAGTAAATTTCTAATGATAATGTTTCACTTTTAATTCATTACAATGTGAAACGTTCCTTTCATTACATTACTGGTTTTAATTAAACCCGTTTTAATAAATGTGAAATTTATTGAGAGATTTTTGAATGGGACTTTAATGACAACTGAAGTTTACAGCTGCGCTTTGTCACTTGAACCCAATTCATGTCTGAAGCTGCACCATGCGCTCTTTCTTTCGTCACGCAATGGCTTAATTTTACACCTAGACAAGTGGATATTTCAAGATCAGAATTGCAGCTCCAACTTAAGAAAACTCGTTGCGGTAAATTTTGGCGATTGTGATAACAAGCTTGTCTTTGTTGTGATAGTCATTTTCAGGGTGATTCTGTAAATATTGGCTCTTATGACCTCAGGTTCTAAGTATAAATGTATATATCAGTGCTGAAATATATCAGTGCCTATTGTATAAATCCATATAAACATCCACGTTAAGCGTAAATGCCTTTTGCTCTGACTTTTGTAAGTTATGCAGGTATTTTGTATGCATAATTAGTAACATTGTAGGAAGTGTTTGTGTTTTTGTGTGTGTGTGTGTGTGTGTGTGTGTGTGTGTGTGTGTGAGCATGTATTTATCACTTTGTGGGGACCAACTGTCCCCATAAGGATAGTAAAGCCTGAAATTCTTGACCTTGTGGGGACATTTTGTTGGTCTCCATGAGGAAAACAGCTTATAAATCATACTAAATTATGTTTTTTGAAACTGTAAAAATGCAGAACGTTTTCTGTGAGGGTTAGGTTTAGTGGATAGAATATAACGTTTGTACAGTATAAAAAACATTATTTCTATGGAAAGTCCCCATAAAACTTGGAAACGTGTGTGTGTGTGTGTGTGTGTGTGTTTATGTGTGCACTGAAGGCATTAAGGCAAACATGCACCCAGGGATGAGTGCGGTTGATATGGATGACTCACTCACCCTCTTTTCCCTCTCTCCTCTATTTCTGGAGTTTATCTCTAGGCTTTTAGTCCAACAGCCAAAAACAGAGGATGACGTGGTGGTGAGGGTGCCTGGAGTCAATTAAAGCCTGGATGTTCTGTCCACATCTAAAGAGGCGGGCATATACATCCACTCCTATCACAATATCATGGGCTTAATTTGTTGATTTTTACATGTTTTTCTTGTGTTTCTTTTATTAGATTTGGATGCTCTGTATAAGGCATGGGCAATACCACTTATTTTCTTTTCAATTTGTTACCAATAATGTAAAGTCAATTGTCGATACCAACACTGATACCTCTATTCAATCCTGGGCTAAAATGGGTAAATATAAATATACATTTTAATCATAATTATAGTCATAATTTTTTTTATATTTATGGACCCAAACAGAAAATCCCTAGACTTCTATTTTGTTTACCATTATAAAAATTATCGTCACGGTTATTGATGTAACCTCCGTTCCCTGATGGAGGGAACGAGTCGTTGTGTCGATGAGCCCAGACATCTCTGATCTTTGAGAAAAGGCCAATGAGAATTGGGGTGTGGGATTTGCCTGCCACTCCCCTGGACATATGGGTATAAAAGGAGTGTCGCTTGCAAACACACACTCAGGTTTCGCACTGAGGAGCCAAGCCAAAGACCCGGCCATTTCAGTGGTTGATTCAGTGTTGTGGCAAGAGGGACACAACGTCTCGTTACCTCCATCAGGGAACGGAGGTTACATCAGTAACCGTGACATTCCCTATCTGTCACTCACTCGACGTTGTGTCGATGAGTTGACACTAGGGGTCCCAATGGAAAAGCGCTGAACCGGGTTACGCAGACTGGTGGTGCAAGATGGGCAGAACTCAGTGTGCCTCGTAGCCAGTGCAGAAAGCCATTGCGTAACTACCCCCAACACACTGGCAGGCACGAAGCGGTCCCCTACACCTCAGGGAGCAGCTAACTGCTCAGAAGTTTAAGGACTGGCCCATCCATCTCTCTACTGTTCTCCCCAAAAAATCGTTCAGCTGGGGGCCATATAAGGTCCACGTTGGGGGGTGTCCCTCCAAAGATGAGGACACTGCGGAGACCACACCCGGCCCCGAGAGGGGGTGGGGCTTCTAAATGGAATACAACACACGGTCTTACCGGGTCAGAGTGGAAGCATGTTGTACGGAGCGGCACCGGGGTCGGTCCTGCCCAAGGAAGGGAGGACTTTCTACAAACACAGTGACCATGGACAGAGGGCCCTCTGCCCAAGGAAGATGTGGTTTACCAGAGGGGAAAGCATTTTGCGGAATATACATCACACGGGGTTACCTAAGGAGACAACAAGCACATGTGGAGCACTTACCTCAGTTCGGGGGCCTAAGTGACGCACGTACTGGGGTGGCGGCAAGCCTCTCCGAAGACTCATTGGCCCCTGGGATAAGGAGGAAGAACATCCAGGGCTCACACTTTTTTGCTAACGCAGCTGGGATAAGAGTGCACGTCTTCATCTCAAGGGAGGTGAAAGGCACTAAGCGCGAGTGGTACACCTGGCCAGCTGACCCAAACTTACCTGTTTGTGTCACCTGATAACACACGGGATGATACTGGCTCAACCCTGAGGTTATAGAACCTCATAAAGGTGTTAGGTGTTGCCCAGCTCGCAGCTCTACAGATGTCTGCTAGAGAGGCACTGTAGGACAATGCCCAAGAAGCCCCTACGCCCCTGGACGAGAGGGCTCGCAGACCAGCAGGGGCTAGCACATGCTGGGCATAGTAATGGCATTCATGACCCAGTGAGCAATCCTCTGTTTGGAGACAAGAGCTGCTTGGAGCTTCTAAAGCTCTGCGTGCGATCCAAGTAGACGCAAAGAGCACGCACTGGACACAGCAATGCCAAGGCTGGGTCTGCCTCTTCCTCGGACAGTCTGTGCAGAGTGGGACAGGGTAGAAATGATGCATGTTTGTTGCCAGAGAACAA
Source organism: Moxostoma hubbsi (assembly GCA_032164185.1). Taxonomy (NCBI): domain Eukaryota; kingdom Metazoa; phylum Chordata; class Actinopteri; order Cypriniformes; family Catostomidae; genus Moxostoma; species Moxostoma hubbsi. The sequence continues at coordinate 25,536,418 of JAVLUX010000035.1, forward strand.
TAATCAAGATCACAGCGCAGAAAGATCAGAGCTGTTGTCCACATCACTGTTGTTCTGTTGCACTCTTCACTAGAAACGATGAGAGGGCGCAACCGTTGCCATGAAGTCTTGCAGTGCGGATGGAATCAATCCAGTGTCCGACGTAACCTAATTGTTAGCAAGGCAGCTAGCATTTGCAAGTTCATCCAGTCTGAACCTACGTTACCACTGGCACGTTGTGAGCGAAGCAGAGAGCGTTTTCAATTCATTCCTATGAAAGCCGAGAGTCATGCTCTCAAGGTGGATCGTAGTATTGGCAGCAAGCTCTCTCCTGTGAGCGCCTTTGAGCGGATTTCATCCACCCCAGTGGAAACGCAGCCTGAGAAAACCAAACTGCTTGTGTTTTAGCGACATGCAGTAAATATCGAAAATTCCTCAAAAGCTTATAGTGGATTTTCTTTATCGTGATAAATATCGATATAGTTTTATCGCCCAGCCCTATATATATATATATATATATAAGATGCTCTGCTCAGCTGTCAAAGCGCCTAGGGGTGTTTACTCAGCACAACTGTTGTGTGTGAGGGGGAGAACCGCTGTAATGCACTGTAGATCCAATAGCCTTTCAGAGAGAGAGATGAATGGAACAGCAGGTGGAATTCAGCTCTGTGAGTATGTCCACTCGGCTCCGAAGAAGAAATCTGAGTGTGTGTTTGCAAGCGAGACTCCTTTTATATCCGTATGTCTGGGGGAGTGGCATGCAAATCCCACACACCAATTCTCATTGGCCTTTTCTCAAAGATCAGAGATGTCTGGGCTTCCAAGGGTGACCCTTAGTGTCAACTCATCGACACAATGTCGAGTGAGTGACTAATAGGGAACCATGGTTTTTCTACAGAAACCATAGTTTAACCATAGTATTTAGTTATGAAAAAATTAACCATGGTTATTATGGTAACTGTCATTTATCTAAAACCATGATTTTTGCACAAAAAAACATGGTTACAACAGCCATGGTTACTGCAGTCGTGGTTACTACAATATTACTTTAGTAAAATAGTTAATTTTGTTTACCTCTTCATTCAAACACAGTTTTTATTCTTGGATTCACATTGGGTAACGTCTACATTGTCTACAATCTAATATCTTTAAAATCCCAGCATATAAGATACAATCAAGAAAATAAATAAAAATAAACTATTTTATTATGTCATGAAAGTGAAAGTTTGATATGAATTAGCTATTCAGGGAATTTTTTTAATGCACTGGCTTGAGTCTACAATATTTCTTTCACCCCAACATATTGAAATGATTTGTGATTGGTTCTGGCTAACATTAAATATACTATTCCTGCCATGCTTGACTATTGGAAGTCTGCTTATTGTGCATCTCAACAGAGTCTCTTACCCACCTGGATGGAAGTACCAGATATGACTAAATGATATTCATCAACTACAGACACTACTATCGACCAAACTTGCTGCCTTATTTCAGGATCCGGTCCTTGACTTCAACAACAGACCATAAACTGCCTAAAAGAGAGCTAAATCAATTTAGGTTTAGATGGGTTTTGAGCACTTGTCAGCTGGTCAGGCCGAGAGACCAGCTTCCTGACCAGTAAAACCAGCTGAAAGACCAGCTAGACCAGATGAGAACCTGTTTTACCAGGTTTAGGCTTGAGTCCCCCCTCCCCCCCCCCCCCCAACAAGGTTGGTAAATATAATTACATCTCTTTCATCATAAATCTGAACACCAGAACACCACAGGGATGCATGCTGTGCCCTCGCCTGTAATCTCCATATGACTGCTTCAATTCTATTATCAAGTTTGCAGATGACACCACAGTGGTTGGGCTGATTACAAGAAATTATGAATCAGCCTACAGGGAAGAGGCAGACAATTCCCATTTGTTTTTCAAATCTGATCTTCAGGACTAATCATTTGACAGTTTCGCAATTGCAAAGTGCAAGTGATCAAATTAAATCTGTAATGGAGTAATTTTCCGGTATGTCTACGTTGGTTGCTATAGTAATGATATCAGCATATTTCCAAATGACTTTCTCCAACAACTACAACTGGGGGCAGCAAGCTGGGAATAGAGTGAGCTGCCATGAAATTTGCTTACACATCACAGAAGACCTCTTATGGTTGATCAATGCCTGTTTCCTAGTGAAAATGGTACTGCAGTACTTAAGCTCCCAGAAGAAATCTCCAACTACCTGCCAGATGTTGGGGAAAATCTAAAAATGCGCTACTGAGAGGATCTCGACATACTAAAAACTGCCTTTTATAGTATACTCGTTTGACCATGAGCCCATATGGAGATGTTTGATGCATAAATACTGTATACTATATACATTATTCAGTATACTGTACTATTACAGAACAGTTTTAATTTGTACTACTTACTGCATACTTTTATTAAAAACTTTATTCTGTATATTGCTCACTGTCACCTTGCAATGTATAATTATGGTACGATTGTCTGATATTTTTGCCCATTTATTTTCTCCATGTGTATGTGGTGCATGGCTCCTTACAGACATGCCTGATTGACTTCAAAAAAAGAAAAAAATACCATTATTCATCATAGAGTTTTTAAAGTTCAAAACAATGAAATCAAAATTGACCTTTATTTTCTTAATGCACATTTCAGGTCTTATTACGCATGATTCATTGGAGCCTCGGTTGCTAATGCATCTCTTAAGACCAGGAGAGTGAGGTTTACACACTGCAGCTATCATGTACCAGCTGGCTACCATTACACATGTGCGATCCTGAGTTGATTGACAGGTGATGTCTGAATCTAAAAGGTGATTGGCTCCTTTGCCTGTGAAGCAGGACTTCCTTTTCTACATCTGTTGACCGTTGAGTGTTCCAATTTCTCCCATTCGTTTTAATAGAAGTGGCCCATGTCTGCTAAATAGTCTCTGCTGAAGCTCTACCCTGAAGGGTAAAGCCTTCAAATGGATTAGAACATGGGCATGTACACTTTGGAATAAAACAGACTCTACATTTTTCTCTCTGATGCAAATTATATACTCTGCACATTTTATATCAAGGCTAATAAGCTTAATGCTAATATATAATTAAAGATAATCACTTGGATACTTTTAAGCATGTTGCTGACAAATGCTAATACTGTATGACTCTTTCAGCTCACCAAATATCTCTCTGTGGGGTCTCTTGGGTAAATGGCAAGTAATAATAAATGAGCAGAGTCTCACTGTACTAGATGCACTTTGGCTTAATCAATAACCCTCTCAGTAATATAAGCCGCTGATTAAACTCCACCTGTACAGACAACGGACAGCTAAGCTGATGCGAGATCTGGTTAGCAACTGCTTCGAGAGAAGGAGTAAGGCCCCTTATCATGAGAATTTATGATCCATTTATTTTTATAGATTCTCAGCCCTCTTTTTTGGAGGTAACTTTTACAGCCAGTACTGATCAAGGGCCTCCAAAAAATGTACATATAAGGATGTACTTTAAATGGTTGTTTGCCATTCCAAGAAACAATTTTGGTGAAAACTCCAAAACACCATTAGTGGGTTTCAATGGTGGTTCGCAACCCAAATGCTGAATAAAAAACAATGATAAATGCAATTAATAAAATGCAACCCCTGTTGGGTGTAATCCTATTACAAAGTAATTAGTTACTTTAATCTAATTACTTTTTAAAATAAAAAGTAGTGTAATACATTACATTTTAATTTCTTGTAATCAGATTATAGTTACTGACTGATTTTGTTATTCATTTAAAATGTTTTAAGTACATTATAGGGTTATGCTTATTTCTAATATATTATTTATGTAGAATAAATTAATTAAGGCCCCCGTAACGAGTCATTGTGAAGGAGAAATGTGAGGTGCTGAGTGTATGACTTGTGTGAAACAATGAACAAGAAATATATTTTGAATTTGTTGAGCAGAAAAGTGTTTTAGAAAGTAACATAAAAGTAATTAGTAATGTGATTACTTTTCAATGAAGTAATTAGTAAAGTAATCTGATTTTTTTTGTTGTTGAAATAATAAGTATTTTACAGTTGATTACTATTTTTAGGTAACTTACCCAACACTGAATGCAACTGACCATATATTCATGCATAGTTTGTCACTGTTATAACATAAATAGGCTTGTCAACTTTTTCAAGGAAGGAGAAAAACGTATTTTGTTATTAACGTTTGAACTCTACAATATTTTAGTGCAAATTCACTTGTCACTTACACGGCCCGGTCACTATTACAGTAGCTATTTAGTAAATACATTTTTTGAGGTTGTTTCTGAATTTACAGAACTGTCCATTTTCCTAATCAGCATGTCATGTTTAGAATTTGACATATTGTTACATATTTTGGATTTTGGAACACTTTACAATAAGGTTCTGTTGGTTAACATTAGTTAATGCATTACATACCATGAACAAACAATTAACAATATATTTTAACAACATATACAGTATTTATCTTTGTTAAAAATACAATTGGTCATTGTTAATTCACGTTAGTTCATAGTGCATTGACCAATGTTAACAAATTCAACTTTTGGTTTTAAAAATGTATTACTACAGTATTTGTTGAAATTAACATTAACTAAATATAATAAATGTTTAATAAATATTGTTCATTGTTAGTTCAAGTTAACTTATGTTGTAAACTAATATTAACAAATGAAAACATATTGTAAAGTGATACCCATATTTTTTACAGATTAGACCTACAGTATGAATGGTAATACATTTCATTGTTTGATTTTAAGTACATTTTTCTTAACTTTGTTGGTTGGATTGCCACATTATGTCCAATGTAAAATCACTGTGTCCTGAAGAAAAATCAATTAGGATCCTCTGCTATAAGTGATATGCACCAAGAATTTGAAATAATGCAGCAATTGATTTAGTCAAACAGCTGGAGCTATTTCATTTTCTGAGGGCAAACATTTAATGGTTTGACTTAGTCAAAGTTAAATGCTTTCACTTATAATAGAGGAACCACTTACTGTATGTCACATTAGTGACCTTTGGTATTAGAAGAGCTGACTGTAAATCCTAACACAGTATGCCTCTCTTATCTGTGTAATGATCACTAATATTCTCCATGCACTCACAACAGTCCATACATTGACCTTGAAATGGATCTGAGCCTCTTACCCCACCAATCCCAGAGTAGTCCATTATCACATGAGCCTGCCAGCCACAGGCAGGAGGGAGGAGTTAAGCACAATTAACTGATAGTAAAGTGATCAACCAGATAATCAACTTACAACATTTAATGTACAGGCTTACAGCAATGAGCATGTCTCTGATAGCCAATGTTTTCCCCACCCGGTACTCACACCAGGACTGTGGGCAGTTCAAACCTGAACTGAGAATGCCTTTTAAAGTGCAATTCAATTCCTAACTTTGAACTGAATTTGGGGTAGCAAACAGGATGCAGAAATGTAAATTGAACAAATGCAGTATTTTTAAAAGCAATAGACAATATTACTGTAAAAATAACTGTTTAAAATGATCCTGTATTCAATGTATATATGCTGTATATATACTCACCGGCCACTTTATTAGGTACACCTGTATATCTATTTATTCAAGCGATTATCCAATCAGCTGATCATGTGGCAGCAGTGTAATATATAAAATCATTCAGATATGGGTCAGGAGTTTTAGTTAATGTTCACATCAACCATCAGAATGGGGTGAAAATGTGAGATAGATGGGCTGGTTTGAGTATTTCTGTAACTGCTGATCTCCTGGGATTTTCACGCACAACAGTCTCTAGAGTGTAAAGAGAATGTTGTGAAAAACAAAAAACATCCAGAGAGCGGCAGTTCTGTGGGCAAAAACAGCTTGTCAATGCTGACAGAGGTCAGAGGAGAATGGCCAGACTGCACTATAAAAAAAAATGTGTGAGTTTACAGTAAATTCCTGGCTACTAGTTGCATGACTTTCACAGTATATTTTACAGTAGTATTTTTACAATTTATTACAAATAAAAGACAACTGTATACTGTGACTCTCACTGTGAACAGGACCAATAAATTAATGTAATGTAGCAATCCTGTGTTGTAGAATCACAACGATATATTTTTGTATATATTGTGTTTGTTAATTGTCACCATCCTTGAGATTTGTATGCTGAAGTGTTGATATATTACATGCCTGATTGACAACTCATGATAAAACGTTTATGAGTGATATAACCAACCATATTATAACCTAGCTTTGCAAACATCCCATCCTCATTGTTCATTTAAAATGATACTTTTTCTTTAATTTCAAATGCATCATATGGTGTAGTTTATACATCATGGGTCAACATAGTCAACCACAAAATTGGCTATTTTCTTCATACCTCACATTACAGTAAATTGTGTTCTTAAGCACAGTTGCACCAACGGGGAGAAATTTAATAAAAAATAAATAATATCCCATCAAAAGGGACAGTAACACAAATTAACACACATTACAACAGTGCTGTGCGGAAAAGCATTTCTAAACACACAACACGTCGAACTTTGAGTCGGATGGGCTACAGCAGCAGAAGACCCCTCCGGGTTCCAATACTGTCAGCTTATAACAGGAAACTGAGGCTGCATTGAGCACAGGCTCACCAAAACTTGACAGTTAATGATTGGAAAAACATCACCTGGTTTCACAAATATGGATTTGTGCTGAGGTACACAAATGATAGGCTCACTGCAGCTTCAGCTTTCTGATCTTGGCCGACAGAAGTGGAACCCAGCGTAGTCTTTTGCTGTTGTAGAGCAGTGGTTCTCAACCCTGTTCCTGGAGTGCCCCAACAACACTGCACATATTGTATATTTTCCTTTTCTGACACACCCACTTCAGGTCTTGGAGATTTCACTTACAAGCTGATGAGTTGAATCAGGTGTGTTTGATTAAGGAGATATCCAAAATATGTAGTGTTGGTGGGGGGGAGGGTGTGCGCTCCAGGGACAGGGTTGGGAATCACTAGTCTAGAGACTGTTGTACATGAAAATCACAGGAGATCAGCAATTACAGAATTATTCAAACCAGCCCATCTGGCACTAGCAATCCTACCACAGTCAAAACCACTGAGATCACATTTTTTTCCCCTCCACTTTGATGGTTGATGTTAACATTAACTGAAGCTCCTGACCCATGGAACATGATTTTATACATTACACCACTGTCACATGATTGGCTGATTAGATAATCGCATGAATAAGTAGATGTACCTAATAAAGTGATTGGTGAGTGTGGGTATATATGAATACAATTTATTCAATATATATCATTATTTAAATTAACATGTTAAAGGATTATTCCAGGTTCAATACTGTCAGGGTTTTGTGAAGGGAAGAGATGAGAGACTAAGGATCCAAGTCTGGGCTCAGAAGAAAAGGCTCAGTGGGTGGAGCCGCAGGAGTCTATGGAGGAGTGGGTGGAGCCACAGGTGGAAGAGAGGGACGTGGAAGGGCCTCCATCGAGGGGGGCTCTGGGACCACTGGAGTTAGGAGCAGAGGGGCCTCCATCGAGGGGGTCTCCGGGACCACCGAAGCTGAAAGCTGAAGGTCAGCCCTTATGAGTTCAGTGATAAAATCCTGAAGAGACTGATGATCCCAGTCCAAAAGGAACCAGCTTCTTCACAGGGCCATTAAGTCCCATCTAAAATATGGTCCTGAGAGATGCAGTGCAATGGAGCGGCCAGTTTCCAAATTAATGGAGCAGCACTCAGCTGCAGGAGTGGACCCTTGGGAGAGTTTCTGGATTTGTTCTGCTGGATCCATAATTTTGGTCATTTCTTCTGTCAGGGTTTTGTGAAGCGAAGAGATGAGAGGAGAGAGTAAGGATCCAAATGCAGAACTTTAATTAAAAACAAAAGAAGGGGATAAAATGATGTGGAAATAACATGAAGAAGGTAACAAATCTCTGCAGCAGTATGCTGGCAATTAACGCACTTCATACAAACAAAAACCAACACAGCAACGAAGAACAAGAGGGTATATCTACACATGGGCTAACAAGAAGATGGGGAACACCTGGGAGACAATTAGGGCAATGGACAGGAAGACAGACATAACAGAGGAAGAAACAAAACTTCAAACTGAGATTCTCTTCAAAATGTCAAAATAAGTGTTCTTGGGGGAAAACACAAGAATGATGTGACAAATACAAGTTGAGCTCAATCAAGAGCATTTGTTGCATAATGTTGATTATCACAAAAATTTATTTGGACTTGCCCTAACTTAAAAGAAATTAAATAAATAAATAAAAAAATAAAGTACAAATCTGGGTTCCAGTGAAGTACTTACAATGGAAGTGAATGGGGCCTATGCGTAACCTTTAAAATACTCACTATTTCAAAAGTTTAGCCACAAGAAATAAACAATATGTGTAAACACTGTTTTAGTGTAATAAAACCGCTTACTAACCTTTTCTGTGTAAAGTTATAGCAAATTTTACAACTTCGCTACCATGACGATGTACTCTCAACAAACCCTAAGACCCTAAAATGACTGCTTTAAACAACTTTAATGCTTAAATAATGTATGAGTTTTAATGGACCAGAGTGGAAGAACACTTTATTTCCCAGAGTGCCATTCCCTGCAAATAATTTCTTTGAATTGCAGTTCAGTAAAAAAAATTGGTGTGCATGGACGGCCAATTCAGCTCAAACTCAAATACACTATTCTCTGTATCACTCAATGTGGGGCATATCACATGGTTGCATCACTGACACTTAAGCAACAGAGAGAAAGATAATTTCACTAAGTGAGCAAAGCCATTGACCTTCATGGATTGTTTGCTTGCCTCTGTTGCTGCTGTAGTGGGATATTGTATTATTTTTCCCCTGTTGGTGGAATATTAGCAAACCTACAATAACTGTGTATTGTTAGGAAGGCTACAGACTTAGCTAAGCCAGTGGCGAATTTAGGCATGTGTGACATGATCTAAGCAGATAGATTTACTCTCTCTCCCTCTACTGTATAACCTATCAGCACATGACTTCAGAAAATAAAGTGCAATGCTCTGTTGCATATAGGGGGAACACTAGGGTCTCTTTAATGTCGCTGATCGAGGGTGCCAGTTTTGCTACATCTGTTCAGTTCATCAAGTTTACTCTAACCATGGAAAAAAAGCCAATTTTACAGCTCTCTTTAGAAGAACAAGCTTTGTTCGAGTCTCATGATTTAATTTTAGTTTCTGTCCTGGCTGCTGAATGGACAATAGAGCATTTTGGCTGTATACTAAAATACACAACATTGTTAACAGCATGATGTGAAACACATAGCAGATCATTATTAGATCATTATCATAGCGGACTAAATCTTCTAGATGAAAGATGGGAAGAATTTGCTTAATAAAAAATGTTTTTCATGAAAATGTGTGTCCCTGATATTATTATTATTATGTAGTAACAACTTAATAATAAGGCCCTTTTTTAAATGTAATCACGGCAGATGGGGTTGCAGGCATTCTGCTGTACGTTGTGCCTTATAACGCGCCTTAGCCATGACTATATTGTTAATATTATCTTCTTTTCTATTACACTTGTTTTAATAATCTCCATTCTGCCTAAATACATTTTCAGAATGCTTGCTAAATTAATCTGTAAAGAGCTGATTTATAATGTCACAGATGACGCTGTTGCTTAAACCACTTACTTATACAAGACTGATGTTGCAAGTTACATAATTTATTCATTTCTTAGAGCACATAACAGATGGTCTCTCCAGGCTGGGCTTCCATTTCTCCCAGTGAGTCATTCTGTAGGAAGGGCAATCCTCTTGTCTGCATAGGCTTGCATGCATATGCAGTTAGCCTTTTCTTCCTTCAATAGGGATTCTGCAAAGACCTTATGCAGCCAGTTTCTTTAGCAGAGCAGAATTAATGCGAGACAAAGTCAAGCACTGTGAACTGCAATTGCATTTGAATTAGCCAACATTTTATACATAAATACATAACAAATGTGTATGAATATATGTGAGGTACAACAGGGCTAAAGCTGCTTCCAAATGCTCATGTACCAAATGCCATCCCCCATCAGACATTTGTTCTTAAAAAAGTCTTACTCCAAAAGAAATTAATTGTAATTTTGAAACAAATGTATAAAATCATGAGCACTCACGTGAGATGAAGACTCCAGTCATATTAGTAACCTTATAAAAGTTTTATTCTACATGGAGAGGGTCCCCTCATGGAGGCTGCCATGTTAATCACATGACCAGTTGAATACTACATGTTTAATCTCAGTATCCATCCTATTATTAAACACTTTCACTCTTGGATTAAATGAATTATGGCTAACTATAAATAGTGAATTACTTCAATGGCATCAGTAACTGAAAACTATTGATTTTGAACAATGCTGCATCCACGCCACAATGTGGCACTGTAAGTCCAATTTTACACAAACAAAAAAGTTACTCTGAGTCTCAGAGATTACTCGCGTAATGTTCTATGAGTAGTGAAAGGTGTATAAATTTATTGGACGAATTAAAGCTGAAGTATGTAACTTTTTAAGTGTTAAAATACTTCTATCCCAGCTGAATATGCGAGACACCCATATGTAAGCCATTAATATGTTAATTTTCTTGAAAACTGTAAACACTGTGTATTTGTGGCACTAAGAGTGACAATAACACTGACTCGACCAATGGCATGAGTTGGGGGCAGGACCATCTGTTTGTTTGATCAATGGCAGAAGGACGGGCATAATGCAATTTCGTTTGGTGGCGCTAGCGGCACAAAAATGGCATACTTCAGTTTAAAATGTGCTTTCATTCATCCCATCAATTTGCACACCTTCCCTCTAGCAATACTGATCACACATTATGCAAGTAATCTCAGAGACATAGGTTCTGGTCCTATGGAAACCAGTAAGTAACTGCATTCACATAAACATTGCTAACTGTGATTTAGAGGTTGCATTTTCACTCTAAAATACATTTTTGACTCCACTGATGTTTAGGTTTTGTTTTGGGGTTTGGGTTAGGGAGTAGAGTTAATAAAATATGCATTCCTGTTGATTTTATGACTTCATTTACAATTTAAATACAACTCACTTTTGGCACCATCCTGCGGACATTTCACCTCAACAGCACTTCCCGCTTCCGCCACTGGGGGCAGTGGTTTGAATTTTGGTAAGCAAAGACCAGTTTCAACAGCAAAATTTTCGACCTGCTTTTTTGTCAAATTCGAAAACATGGAAGACTGAAAACACTTGAAAGTTGCAGAATATCTCTAGTGGACCAAATATTATTATAATTTTTATTTATTTTTTCATATTTGGATCGTAATAGATTTGTTGCAACGTATGTGCAAAGGTTGCCCATTCAGCATCATGGGCTCTTATAAAATACTTGAGAGGTTATGAAATACTAAAAGTGGTTATATGAACAGAAAATTGGCACACCATTTGCTTAAGTAGTTATTTTGAATATTTATGTACATAAATCTTACTCAAAAATAGTTTGCTTTATTCCAGGCTGGGGTTACTTTTTACCACAAGTGTGAGTTAAAAGGTCCCTCTAGTTGCCTTTTTTCGTATATATTGTCAAGTACTTTGCAACCAGAAAAAAGGCCTTCAGCCCCATTGCACCATATGTTTTTCCTGAACTACCATTTCTGTGTTCTATTTCTAACTGATGCTAAATCATTTTATATCTGCTGTCTCCTTCTATATACTAACAAACATGAAATGGTTGAAGTGACCTCAATTAGTGCCGTTTCAGTTATGGCAGATCATATATTTAGCTGGACCACACATGAAGAAAAAATGTAATAAAAAACAAGTGTTATATGGTCTGGCCACTGTTGACAGTAGCTAATCATTCACCAAGAATTAGTTGTTTGTGTGTTTGTTGTAGATGGAGTGATTAATAGCTAGTTTTGCATATAGATTGGATTTGGGCTGAACTCACACCCATGGCCGCATTTCATGTCAAAACACTGTTACAATCCATGCTTTCTCTGCTTTATTGCTGAGCATTGAGAGATATTATATAAGGCAATCCCAGTAATGCATCCTGGACTGGCAATTTACAGAGCAAGACAAAGGCGGGGGCAGCCTGGACACTGCTTATTTAACATTAGCCTACAGGCTAAAGCCTTTACCTGACCTGCTAACAAGTCATATTAAATGATGGAGGGGTTGTGGTAATAGAGATCAAAATTAAAGACGCATTTAATTATGATGTTTATGCGATTTGAGTGCTATATTGCAGATTAGAGAAAAAAAGAGAAAACAACTTAAAGTGTTGTTATTCATTTGAGGGATTTAGGCCACGTCCACACTAATACATTTTCATTTAAAAACGCATTAATTTTGCTACGTTTTGACTTTCCGTCCATGCTGAGATGGCAGAAATAGAGTTCTCCTATGGATACATTTGAAAACGCAGTATTTGCATTGTAGTGTGGACAGAGAAAACTGAGATATTCTAAAACATATATTTTATTCACATATTCATTCATATATTTTTTTGTCATGTGATCCATTCAACCCAAAACGATAAAGATGGCGGCCCATGTTGGAGCAGTGTTGTTGAGCCTGCTGTCTTTGAGAGAGTTGTTTGATAGAATTTGTTACCTTGTACAACCTTCACAATTCATTCCTTCAAATGTGATGGGAAGTTTACTCGGAATTGCTGTCGGACAATTGTAACACACACAAAGACAATTGTATTTCAGACTGTACATGGAAATGACGCAGGGCCACGCTTCTTACATTCCCCCCCAAACGTTTGAAAATGGCAGTGTGGAAGGAGTGCGTTTTGAAAATGAAAATGCCGTTTTCAATTATAGAACGGATTGAATATTCCAGTTCAAATTGATAATACAAATGTTCTTCTTTCACATGAGCATGAAAAACTGGAAGTCTGCAGGTGATTATCGAGACCTACGATAGAGTTATCACACTATTTAAGTGATTATTTCTCTGGGTTGGTTTGTTTGTTTGTTTGTTTGTTAATGAAGTCCATTTCTTTATAAGCACATATTTTAAATTCTTGGCTACAAAAAATGCTATTGAATATTTTCAATACTGCCAGGAAATAGATACAGTTCTTTGAATACAAGTTGACCCAATAGTGGGGTATCAGTGTCAAAAATCAGTGTCAAATCTGCATAACAATGCCTTATGCTACATGAGTTGTAATTAAAGCTGCATAAGGTTCACATTACTCAATTAACTTTAATTAAATAGTTTAATTTAAGAAAAAATTATGAAGCCCTTTCTAGAAATGCAAACACCAGAAAAAAAAAAAAACAGAAACCCAATCTACTCCTCCGCAGTAAATTCTCCAGCACATCAGATTGTCAGACGGTGTCTGCGCCTCCTGCTAGAAAGTTGTGATGAATTCTTTCCAATTTTACTTTCTGCTGTGTGGAAGTGAGTCAATCAGGGCATTGTACTGCAGAAAATTATTCAAAACTAGGCGTGAAATATATCCAATCTGTCGAAAATAGGTGCTCTTTACAATGAATGATTTTTGAATATTCACATCTAAATACCATCAAACACTAAAAACTAGTGCTATTCATTGCAGTTGGTCCCACTTTATATTAGGTGTTTAATATACTATGTACTAACATACTATGTACTAACATAGGGATATATTTAAACAGGAACACATTTGCAAGTGAACAAGTCTGAATATTTTTAATTATGGGTTAGGGAATATCTCCATAAGGATTTGATTACATACAATGTACTTATTGTGTAACTACATGTTGTTCTGCAAAATTCTCACAAAATTCACATTTGCTGCGAATGAGGTTGAGGTACGGATATGTTTAGTGGTAGGGGTAAGGTGAACAGTTTAACATCAGATAATATGTTATGATAATTATTTTAAATGTAAGTACAATGCAACATGTATGTACATAGTAAGTACATTGTATTAAATGCTTTAATACAATTAAATGAAGTCTCACTAGGGACACATTTTTCTTTAATGTCCTGTTCCCCGTCTGTCGCTCACTTCGACGTTGTGCCGAAGAAGCGACACCAGGGGTCTCTCTTGAGTGCAGAATATACCTCTGATCTATGAAAAAAGGCCAATGAGAAGTTGGCAGACAGAATTTGCATGTCCCGCCCCCGGACATACGGGTATAAAGGCGGGGAAATACGTCGGTTTCATGCACCTGTTCCTCACCTCTAAGCGATCTGCTGTTGGATCTACGGCGCACTTCAGTGGCTTTCTCCTTTTCTGCACAGCAGTGCAGTTTGCCCCTGGGCGCGTCGACAGTGCAAACTAAAAGAGTGTTTGTCAATACAACCAAATGAATGCCACTCCAGCCGCCCCCCACGTCGTTCCTTCTTCCCAGGGGATTGAGGACGATGCGGCTGGCGATGGAGGCGATTTGCAGATGGCAGCAGGCGCAGCTTCGCCGGGTACATCCCCGTGAACTGCCCGCCCCTCCCCCCCCCGCACGCTCGTTGACTTCCGTCCAGGCTTGAGGCAACAGTGGCTCGTCTCACAGCCATCTTGCCTATCCTCTGGAGCCCCTCGGGCTGGATGAGCTCGCCGCTGCATATCGGAGAGTGGTCTGGCATCTGACGTGGGTGACTCATCTGGGCTGCTGCCTTCGGGCCAGCACGCCCAGGCTGAGGCTGATGCCCAGATGACATGCTTGCCCAGGCCGCCGCCAGCGTGGGCTTGGACTGGAACCCTCCGTCCTCCCTACAGCTGTCGCGGCTGGATGATTGGTTTCTTGGGTCTGCGCATCTCTCACAGCCACGCCCCCCCCCCCCCCCCCCTCCTGGTCCCTTTCTTCCCGGAGGTGCATGATGAGCTTACAACTGCATGGAGAGCACCCTTCTCCACTCGTCAAAAAGCCACTCGCTCATCCGCTCTCACCACCCTCGACGGCGAAGCGGCCCACGTGTACACGGTGATTCTCAAGGTGGATAGGGCGGTTGTGATCCACCTATGCCCTGAGAATGCCACCACCTGGTGGGGTCGCCCTGTGCTCCCCTCCAAGGTCTGTAGGATGACGTCGGCACTGGCCGCTAAAGCCTACAGCGCCACCAGACAGGCTGCTTCCGCCCTGCATGCCATGGCCCTCCTGCAAGTCCACCAGGCCAAGGCACTCAAAGACTCTCCGCCTTCAGCCCCAAAACTGTTCCCCGGCTCACCGGTTCTGACGAGTCTAGAGGATGCTTCCACCTCAACACTTGCCTGGAGTTTGGTCCGGCAGACACACATGTGATCCTAAGACCGCGGCCAGGCTACGTGCCCAAGCCGCATTCCCACCATGCCCTTCAGAGACCAGGTAGTGAACCTACGGGAGGAGGCAGACCCAGCCCCTTCGTTGCTGTGTCCGGTACATGCTTTGCGTACCTACTTGGACCGCACGCAGAACTTTAGACGTTCTGAGCAGCTCTTTGTCTGCTTCGGTGGACAGCACAAAGGGAATGCTGTCTCCAAACAGAGGCTCTCCCACTGGGTGGTGGACGCCATTTCATTGGCCTATCGCACCCAGGCCGTGCCCCCCCTTTGCGGGTCCGAGCACACTCAACAAGGAGTGTTGCATCCACATGGGCACTGGCCAGAGGCACCTCCCTGGCAGTCATATGCAGAGCAGCGGGTTGGGCAACACCTAATACCTTTGCGAGATTCTACAACCCAGGGTAGAGTCAGTTTTGTCCCGTGTTTTCTCAGGTCCGAGCCAGTAGAACTCGGTAACACGCTGACGGACTGGCAGGGTGGATCGCTTGCACCTAGCGCCTTTTTCCTCGGTTGAGGTAATACCGTGCGCTTTTTCTCCCAGGAGATCGCACTCACTCTGCTCCCTGGATGACTCCTCCCTAGCCCTCTGGGTCTGCAATTCGGCAGAGGAATTCGCTGACACAATCCACTGTGGGTACTCAAATCTACCCTGTACTGGAATAGGTGCTCCACAGGTCAGGGCTCCTACATGGACTTCCCCCGTTTGTATTGTCCGCGGTATGGTCCACTTACAAGCGTACCCGCATCTCCCTTGGGCAGTTCCCACGGAGGATCTACCTCCGTGCCTTCAACACGACGTCTCGTTCCCTCCAACAGGGAACGAAGGTTACATCCATAACCTAGATTTTTTACTCAAAAATATATATGGAAGTAAAACAGGTTGCCAACAACTTTACACACTGACTTTAATATTTCTGTAAACATCCAATCCTTGTATTGTTTTTTTGTATTTTAGTATCTTTTTTTAAATATGTCTAAAGACACTATCTAAGGTAGGCACTTTCTTATCTAGGGTGGTAACTCTTTCTAATAGGGAAGATTTGAAATTTAGAGGGAAATATATGTGCATCCCTGACAGAAGAACACAACAAGCACATACAACAGTACATATGGAGTTTCTCCATTCTCGGTCATTTGAAGTATGTAATCGGGGCAGTTGTCTACAGTAGAACAGAACAATGGCCTAAAGTCCTCACCTTATCTGACTGACCAGAGCTTGTCATGTCCAATTAGAGAAACGCCGCTTTGTTCTAATCCCATCTCCCTCAAGCCATCATTGAATTAAAGTACTAGATGTAAGAAACCACATAATAGAACTATGAATCTACAAAATTCTAATCTGAAACTTTTTCCAACTGATTTTGATTTATTGTGAGGATACTGGTGAAAGTAATTTCCTAAATCTATATACCAACACAACTGAAAATTATCAAGCAAGTCAAGTGGTTTTTATTGTCGTTCAACCATATACAGTTAGTACAGTACACAGTGAAACAAGACAACATTCCTCCAGGACCATGGTGCTACATAAAACAACATAGGACAAACACAGAAGCACATGAGACTACACAGACTAAATAAAAATACCTATATAAAGTGCACGTGCAAACGTGTGCAAAAATATGGGACAGTACAATAAATTACTAAAAGGAGCAGGACAATGGGCACAGTGAGAGACAGTGAGAGACAGTGCAGCGCCGACCAGTACACAGTAGTGCAAAAATATGACAGTTTCTAAAAATGCCAAATGTAAACATAACATACTATGATATAGTGTTCTATACACATAGCAGTTATTGAGGTAGCAGCCAGGTATAAAGTGATAATAATTAAAGTGCAACTCAGGACACATGTGTGTGTGTGTCAGTCCAGTCTCTGTATGGAGACTGATGGCTTGGGGGAAGAAGCTGTTACACAGTCTGGCCGTGAGGGCCCGAATACTTCGGTACCTCTTGCCAGACGGCAGGAGGGTGAAGAGTTTGTGTGAGGGGTGTGTGGGGTCATCCACAATGCTGGTTGCTTTGCGGATACAGTGTTTTATGTAAATGTCTTTGATGGAGGGAAGAGAGACCCCGATGATCTTCTCAGCTGTCCTCACTATCCTCTACATGGCTTTCCGAAACAGTGCAAGTCCAAAAACAGGCAGTGATGCAGCTGCTCAGGATGCTCTCAATAGTCCCTCTATAGAATGTAGTGAGGATGGGGGGTGGAAGATGTGCTTTCCTCAGCTTTCAAAGAAAGTAGAGACGCTGCTGGGCTTTCTTGGTAATAGAGCTGGTGTTGAGGGACCAGGTGAGGTTCTCCGCCAGGTGAACACCAAGGAATTTGATCTCCACTGAGGAGCCGTCGATGTTCAGTGGAGAGTGGTCACGCTGTGCTGTCCTAAAGTCAACAACCATCTCTTTTGTTTTGTCCACATTCAGAGACAGGTTGTTGGCTCTACACCAGTCTGTTTGCCGCTGCGCCTCCTCTCTGTATGCTGACTCATCGTTCTTGCTGATGAGACCCACCTCTGTTATGTCATCGGCAAACTTAATGATGTGGTTTGAGCTGTGCATTGCTGCACAGTTGTGAGTCAGCAGAGTGAACAGCAGTGGACTGAGCACACAGCCCTGGGGGGCCCCAGTGCTCTGTGTGGTGGTGGTGGAGATGCTGTTCCCAATCCGGACTGACTGAGGTCTCCCAGTCAGGAAGTCCAGGATCCAGTTGCAGAGGGAGGTGTCCAGGCCCAGCAGGCCCAGCAGTTCTTGCCTCCTTCCTGGGTTTCGGCACCAGTGTAAAGGGAGTTCAATGGAAAGGAGGAGGCAAGAACCGGCTTGACAATATAAATAATAGTTTATTGAGAAACTAAAACAAAAGACAAAACACACATAACGGACATGTCTGCAAAAACGATCTCTCTCTCCCGCACCACTGTCCGCAATCTGCCTTTATCCCTCTCCGAGGCCCAATTAGCCCGATAAGGGACCGGGTGTGTATAATCACGACCCAGCCACGCCCTCCTCCCTGTCACACCGTGGTAAATACAAAGGTCTGCATCTAACAGTCACAAGCTCCACCAGCAATGAGCAGTAACTAGAGACTAGCATAGAGTTATTGCACCATTCCGTGTTGATGTAAACACACAAGCCAACACCGCGAGCCTTACCGCACAGAGCTGCATTTCTGTGCCGTAAAAGTCGGGCTAAGTGACAAAAATAGCACCATTTTGGCTCCGGAGTGACTGCTGCATGCTACCGTGCCGCCATCTTGGATAAAATAAAAAAATAAAAACCTATTATGATGATGATTACACGAGTACACGCAGATGCATTAAAAACAGTGGCCTGTTATTTTTATTTCTATTTTTCAGTTATCTTCCTTTTTAGTCATAATGAAAATATTACACACACAGTTGCAATTAATTTATTTTCTCATTAAGGCTAAACACATAAGCACAATACTACAGGATATATGTAAACAGGGACACATTTGCATGTGAACAAGTCTGAATATTTGTAATTATGGGTTTAGGGAATGTTTCCGTAAGGATTTGATTATTTGCTCCACAGATGAATGGCATGATACTTACAATCATGCTATTGTTGCAAACAGTAAAAAGTAACCACATTGTTATGACTCCAAATGACACCACTCTACTATCAGTTCACCAACAGGAAAGGTTAGTCTGGAATGTATTACCTCAGCACACACTAACTGCTGGACTCCTGTTTCTTGCCTCGTTTGAAAAAGGTCCAGGGCACAAGATTGTAACCAGAGAGTCAGAATGTGATGGAATGTTCCATTCACTTGGATACACTAAGTTTACAACACAGTGTGCACCTGAACTGCACAACCACGTAAACCTCCATTGGGTCAGAGCCTCACTTTTAGCTAGTAAATGCTGTTATCATAATCCATATATACTGTATTTGTGCATTCCTTTTATTAGTCAATGTCCAGACTGCTAGCTAAAAGTCTTACCAGAAAGTCTATGATCCAGTGAATGTCCTCTTTTGCCCGCTGCGTTTTGGACAGGAGTGCACAAAATGGCTTGAGCTATTGAACACACAAAAAAGAGAAAAACACCATAAAAGTGTCATAAAAGTATATATGCTATATTTCAAGTCTTCTGAAGCCTTGTGATAGCTTTGTGTGGTGAACAGACTGAAATATGAATTGGTTTTCACTGAAAATCTTGCCCCCCGAAGAACTGTAGCTCTCAAATTAAATACAGTGCCATTAGATGCATCATGTCAGTTTTAACATCGATGATGATTGTTCACATTGTAGTGATGTCGCAACATTATGGATGTGAAATCTAATGCGGTGCATCTAACCTGGTCTTATAGAATCATGTTACTATACATACAATGAACACTAGAGGCACAACAACAAGGACTTTTATTCACACCAAGGGTGTAGCCAGGAAATTAATTTTGGGTGGGCCTAAATAAAAATGGATGTGACACATTATTATTTATTTATTTTTAAACCAAATTTTCCTTAACAAAAATATGGTGCAGTCAAACAGTTCTTTCACACTTTCATAAATCAGAATTTCTGATTTATTTATTTAACTAATTTTAGAAATATATTTTGTAAACTATAATTATGTAAAAAAATTATCTATAATATTCTGGGTTGGCCCTGGCCCACCCCTGGATACGCTACTGATTCACACAAATCACGAGTAAAAGGGCAGATTAACAGTTCATAAATAATTACTTTTCACCCTGTTCCTCACAAAATGTTATTGTGGTGGGTGAGTGGTTGAGCGTCTGTCTGGAGAGAGGGGAAGCGGTAAGAATTCATCCCTGGGTGATAATTAGGTCTAACAGATGTTTCTTGTTGCAATAACCCGGGGAGAGCGATAAAAGGAGCCCATGCCAGAGTCCGGAGAGGGAGCGTGTGACGCACAGGAGTGCGATGCGTTAAGAGTGTTTACCCATAAATTAGAGTGTTTATTTTGTAAATAAAGAGTTTGAACCATGCTTCCTCATTGCCATACCAACCAGTCCTGTTACGGCTATCTTATATGAGTATGAATTCTAAACACATTTACCATGGGACATAAAGGGTTAGGGTTAGGTTAAGGGCAATACATTTTAAAGATTGCATTACATAACCAGCTCAATTTTCAAGTTTTATTTATTTAAAACTCAATAGAGAATTCCCTTTAAAACTTGTTTTTGTCTCACATTTTCTTTTTATTAGACCATCGGTTAGGATTAAGGTAGGACAGGGCTGGACTGGACTGGTAATCTGGCATACCGGACATTTTCCTGTTGGGCCGACGCACTTTGGGGCCGATCAGGGGCGGACTGGCCATCAGAAGAACAGAGCGAGCCAGTGGGTCGGCCGCGAAATGTGCCGAATGGGCCGCGATAAGCTAAAATGAGCCGCCGAGTTATGCAGAAAATGACAGCGATTGCCATGTAATATCCCGGGCCGATTTATCTTCACAGTCCAGCCCTGGGTAGGGAGGTTGGTTTTGTTTATATAAACCACAATAAAGCATTAACCATAAAACCTTATCTGTTTAAGAGAACATTTAACTTGCTTTTAGCACCACACAGTAAACATTTCACCTTAAAACTACCGTTATCTGGCTTTGTTCACACAGTCTGTGTTTGGGATTGACAACCAAATTTACATACATATTCAGATGAAACACAGCTCATATCCCCATCTCTGTGAGTCAACGAAACCCCACACGAAATGCGTGTGTACAGTGCAGCGTGGCTCTCACTTTATATAATGTGACTAACAACTAGTTGTTCAGTACGATTCTGTTAGCGCAGCACAGGTTTGCCGAGAATGCGGTTGTGAGACCTGAAAATGTGCAGGTGTCAGTTCGGTTATAGAATGCGGTTGTCACACTTGTAAATAACCGTTCTGTTTGTGAACACAACTGTATTAAGCACTCAAAACAGACCTGACAACTATATTATGCTGCTAAGTGAACATGGCCTTTGCGCCATGAACCACAAAATATAATTTTGTAAAAAAGTAGCCACAATTCACTAGGGATGTGCACATAGCTGAACACCTTTCTCTTTCTGAGGCTCAATTAGCCCAATAAGGGACCAGGTGTGTATAATCACGACCCAGCCCCGCTCTCCACCCGGTCACATATTGTAAGAAACTACATGAGTAATCTATCTTCATGTGATCATAAATATAATATGTTGCATTATTTTCATATCTTTATACATGCATTTCCGTGTAATTGTTTTATCCTTTTTGTAAAAGTGTAAATCTGTGTAAAATGTTAAGGAAGCACCATTACGTAATTTAAGCGTGAGGGCAAAGCTGATGCAAGTTCCGGGCGCTCACTCTTTCGTGGGATGTCATGGCGATGAGAGGTATGTCTTTATCAGCTCATTGAAGAAGTGCTTGAATATTATCATTTACTCTTAATTTCTATGGATTTCTTTGTGGGAAATGCATTTGACTGTTAACTTCAATGAGAGACTAGTAATCAAATTTGTGAAAGTGGTAAGAGGATGTTTAATCCAAGTATGAATTCAGGTAATGGCCTCCATTGCATGTGTGGTAAGTTTTATAATTAAACACATTAACAATGTGTTTTTCGTTAAAACAGAGTAACAGTTTAATTTGTGTTATGATTTGTAATTGTGTAAAGTTGTAATTGTTTATCTTGAATGATCCAGGCGATGTTTAAATGGATTTTCTGCTATATGAACATACAATGAGACATTATATAATGAGCGACAGGCACGGCTAAACCAGAGATTCTCCTTCTTAGTAATGTCTGAGGGTCTGTTATGTTTTGATACAGAAACTGTGAAGCCGAAAGTAAATCACATGACAACTGCATCATCGTGGGTTCTCCTTTATTACCCAGAAAACACAATGCAAAGGAAAATCCACTACATATGGCTTGATTTTCTAAGTGCACATCATTAAACTAATTTCACAATCTTTTAGGGCTGCACAATTAATCTAAATAACATTTATGTAAAAAAAAACCACACCCCACCCACACACTAATATAGGCAGATGTGATTATTAAACCGCAAAAAGCTGAGTGTAAGTGAAATGAACAGATCAATGCACTGATCTGCGTAATAATAGAAGAAATGGAAGTGCAAGCAGTAGTTCTAGCAGGAAGACTCTGGATCCTAACACTGTCATTCAATCAGGCATCTCATCCAATCACAATACAGCATCTGGTTTAGAAGCATACACACCAGTCTCTATTGTCCACACACTTCCGCAGTTTTCAGTCACAGTCATATTTCTCACCGTAATGTTCGTACTCAGCACAGCTTGATGTCCATCAGAAAAATATGCCAAGTTCAGTCCACTCTTCTTTTGTGGGAACATTTGACAATGAAATTAGCTGGTGGTTGATGAACCCCATCAACCACCAGCTCTCTAGCTCTCTGCCATCAATGTTGTTCTCAATTATCAGTTCTGTGATTCAGAACAGTGTTCAATTCACAAATGCTGATCAGTTTACTCTTGTATCAGGAATTTGTCTGGAAGAAACAAATGCAGATAGCCAAAGTCTTTTATTTTGACAAAAACTGGATGCAAAAAAAAAAAAAAAAAAAAAATCCCTGACTAAGGTCAGGTGGGCTTTAAACATAAAATCTCATGTGAAGGAAACAACAGAACTAGAACCAAAAACCTAAACAAACTAGAGAAACAAACAAAAGAGAGAAAACAAGAACTTACCAGACCAACAGGGGAAACATGACCGAATGGGAAGGCCAACATGAGGATGAATCCAGCACAGGACAGAGCACACAAGGGAAATATAAAGAGGGAGAAATCAGGCAGGCAAACGAGAGGGGCAGGTGGAGCAAATTAAAAGAACATCAAAGAAACAAGAGGCGGGGCCAGGAAACAAGACAGAGAACCATAACAGGCAGGGCAGAGGAAGACATGGACAAAAAATAGCAGGAAGGGCAGAGGAACAGATGGAAACAAAATAACAGGAAGGGCAGAGGAACACATGGACACAAAATAACAGAAAAGAAAGAACAGTACATGTGTATCATGATCCTGCAAGTAAACAAGTAACAAGTCAGAAGACAGGATCCTGACACTCCGTGTTTGGATGCCATGGTGTACCACCCATCGGGGAATCAAAATTCATTATTCATGCACATTATCATGCATAAGTACTTATTTTACGGGGTCCGATTACATTCATTAAGTTAAGATGATGCTTAGGGGAAGTATCATCTGTTCTGCATGCCCACTGACATCTAGCGGTAGGTATGGCTCATTACACTCAGTATTCATTAACAGCACAATGCATTTGGGTGCTCTCATACAAAAAATCTAATAAGACTGAGGGTACAAATTCTTAAATCACAGTTATGTTACATGCTTCGTTTTATTAGAGTCTTTTTGGCATCATTACACTGTAGATATTTTATTATCATGGGTTACTGTAAACTATTAATTCGTTATTAGTGATATGACTATAAAGCTTCCTAAACAATGGGGCCTTTCTAAATAATGGGGTTTTATCAAAATGTTTGAAATTCCATGCTTCATCACTCAATTTTCTGAATACAGTTAATTTTCTGCATCTGTTGTCAAAACATAAGCTCCCCATTAATGCTCTATACATTAGTTTAACAACATGACATTTATTTTAAGTTATCTATGCAATTTGGATATTTTGCCCCTTACACTGTATGTGTGCTCATGGCAGAAGCAGAAACATTTAGTAGCAGGTATGTAAGGTATTTGTATTACTTTACAGGAATAACAACAGTGCTGGATTAGCACTTCTTTTGAAGCAGATACCAAATATTCAGTCGACTGAAACTTCACACATAATGGACGATGCATATGTGTTGCTCATTTGGCATGGGCTTCATCAAAGCTTCTGCATCAAACATCACATCATTATTTGCATTTACATGTTTTCCCTTTTGATCTGCATCTTGTAGTATTCGCTGTCCCTTACCCTTCAGTTGCCTTAGATTTCAAATAGTTATATAGCCATTTAGGATTTTTTCTTTATCAATTGTTGTCCATGCTTGCTGCAGCCGAAAGGAGCCCTGACCTTGCAACCGCATGTCACCCTGTCCTTCAACACATTCACACTTCCAGTCACTCACTACTCTATCCTCTCCTCGGGCAGGTCTGCAACACCTGCTATTGGTTCAGTTCATCTCCTGAGCAGCGCAAATGTGCAACTGCGGCATGTCTTTTGGGCCACGCTTCTAAGCATCCCACAACACCACAAATGCAGTTTATAATGAAAGCAAAATGTGTTTTTCTTTTGCAAAGGTATTGCACAAACAACATTATCAGGGCTCAAACACAAACTTCTTTTGTCCTCCTGCAGTGGTATTGCACAAACAACACCGCTCCTATCGTGGGGCTCAAACGCATACAGCATTTGCAATTTTTCAGGAGTATTGCACAGAAGATGTCACTCTTATCAAGGGCTCAAACGCAAAACATTGTTTGTACTTTTGCAGGGGTACTGCACAACAATGCCCACCTTTTTACAAAGGGCTCAATGACAAGCAATGGCTCAATCAAAAGCATTGTTTAACCCTCTGCAAAGATATTGCACAACAAGGCTCACCCATTCATAGGGGGTCTACAATTAAATAAGCTTGATTACCCTACTGTAGGGTCTGGCACAATATTGCACAGTCATATACAGGCTAATGTTTGGATCATTCATTGATATTTCCTTTTCTTTCAGATTTTCCCTCACATTCTAAAGATCTGTGTGTTGATCTGAGTCTAATTATTTGGTTTTATATTTTCTTTTGGGGCCATAGGTTATATAGGTTCTTATTCCTTTTGGGGTAAGCTCCAGTACCCTGCCGTCATTGCCTCCAGCATGATCTGATGGTTCATGCAAGTGTCTGAGTGCTGAAACGTAAGATTGGGCTCACACCAAATATTATACATTTCTCTTCATTTGTAATAATTCCAATCATCAGAGTTTTTTCTGATAGACATGGAAGCGTAAGCTGTAGTTCTAGCAGGAAGACTCTGGATCCTGCTTTCATTCAGTCAGGCATCTCATCCAATCACAATACAGCCTCCACTTTATAAGCCTATACACCTGCCTCTATTGTTCACATACTACCATTGTTTTCACCCCCCTCCTCCCCAACTCCAGAAGTTTAGGTCCCGTCCTGGGTGGGGTTAGCTCTGCACCCCTGCCGTCATCGTCTCCAGCAGGATCTGACAGTTCAAGCAAGTATCTGAGCACTGAATCGTAGGATGGGGCTTATGCCAAATATTATACATTTCTCTACATTCATAATAATTCCAATCATCCAGAGTCTATTCTGATAGAAATAATTTTATGAATATTACAAGGCATACAGTACTTGCTATATGGAAACGATAAATAGAATAGTTACATTTAAAAAATTGGCTTTTCATTTAGTTTTGATGCACTTCCAGTCTAAGTCCCCTTATTGGTCTAGAAAAATGATCTGCTGTGTTCAGTTGATTAGTTTGGTCATGGTCCTCTTTTTGTTCTCTACACTCAATCACAGGTCTCCCACACACATGACAAAAAATGCTTTATCTTGTGAAACCTCTGAAATTACAGTGAGTGCCAGTGGCAGGATCAAGAGTGGTTGCAGAG
Organism: Moxostoma hubbsi; assembly: GCA_032164185.1. NCBI lineage: Eukaryota > Metazoa > Chordata > Actinopteri > Cypriniformes > Catostomidae > Moxostoma > Moxostoma hubbsi. Next base: position 25,562,208 of record JAVLUX010000035.1, read on the forward strand.
AGGTGGTGAGGTTTGTCAGTCATTCTCACTTAGTTGGTCTCCATGTACGTTTGCTGCCAAAATTACATGTGCTCTCTTAGCCTTCTGTATTTCATCTTATTTCAAGCATGAGTCACAACTTATGAATATTAAACAGCACTGGATTACATCCACCACATTCCCCTTTTTTGTTTAAACATCTCTTTGAATAAATGCCCTATTTTAACTAAACCCCAATCTTAATTTTTCCTTCTCTTACCTCCTGTAGTGAATCTGCGTGTAGGACAGCTAGACTACCACTTTGGATTTAATTTTAATTTTAACAGTAGGCCTATCATTCACAGAGGTGATTAATTGAGCCAGGCTGACTGGGTAATAAAGATATGTTCCACTAACTCTTGTTTGTTTTCTCAGAGAGAGCGTGTGTGCTGTGCTGTGCTGCATACTAAACAGTGAGCATGAGCCGAGCGCATGAATGTTAAACACAAATGTGCACACACAGACTTGTTTCAGGTAACGGGAGCTGCACAGGATGAATAAAAATAGGGCAATAGAGTAACTTCAGGAAACCAGACACTAGCCGTGTTAGGGATTGAGAGAACAGGAAACCTTTGCTTAAACTTTTTGATTTTAACATACTGTAGTAGTGAAAAATGTAGAAGTAATTAGCTTAAAAATTGTTACTAATTTATATTAGCTATTTCTTATGTCAGCAGTTAAAGTGCACTAAGTAACTTTGTTCACTGTTTAAAAGGTTTTACCCCTTAAGAAATTATCAGTACTTTAGAAAAATATAATCAAAATGATCACATGTGATGCAGACTCAAGTCATATGAGCGACCTTGAAAAAGCTGTTTTATTTTACATGGGGCAGTCCGTCCCCTCATGGCGATCATCATGTTGAGATCACATGACCAGCCAAATGCTACTTATGATGCAAATCTCACAAAATCTGTCATATTTAAGTACTATTTCACCCCAAAAATTAAATCAAAATGGAAATATTTTCTTAAAGAAAATGAAGCCTGTTTTAGAACCTTTACATTTTTCTAATTTTCTCACATTTTCATTACATGTGAGCCAAAAGTGTCATAGAAGCACCACACAATGGCTTGGCTGCTTCAGCAATAATTTTCATAATTAATTCATGTCACATTTGCTTTTTATGACATCGGTTTGATTTCAGTTTAAGGTTAAGGTAGAGAGTTTTGTTGATCTAAAGGGAAAGTTCACAAAAATGAAAACTCTAATTATTTCCTCACTCTCATGCCATCCCAGGTGTGTATGACTGTGTTTCTTCGGCAGAACACAAACAAAGATTTTAGAAGAATATTTCAGCTCTGTAGGTCCATACAATCAATACAATCTCACCTACAACTATCATATCACTTCTGAAGACATGGATTTAACCACTGGAGTCTTATGGATTACTTTTATGCTGCCTTTATGTGCTTATTGGACCTTCAGATTCTGGCCACCATTCACTTGCATTGTAAGGACATTCTTCTAAAAATCTTTGTTTGTGTTCAGCAGAAACAAATTCATACACATATGGGATGGCATGAGAGTGAGTAAATAATGAGAGAATTTACATTTTTGGGTGAACTATCCCTTTAAAACTTGATAGAACATTAACATTTAAAATCTAATCTGTTTGAGAGAAAATTTTACTCACACAGGTCTGCACAGAGCACACCTTGGACCTGCCACGATCTGTGTAATGAACCATCCATCCATCCATCCATCGTCAACCGCTTATCCTGTGTACAGGGTCGCGGGGGGCTGGAGCCTATCCCAGCTAACATTGGGCGAAAGGCGGGGGACACCCTGGACAGGTCGCCAGTCCATCGCAGGGCCACACATAGACAGACACACACTAACACTCACATCCACACCTAGGGCAATTTTTTGGAGACACCAATTAACCTAGCCTGCATGTCTTTTGGATGGTGGGAGGAAGCCGGAGTGTGTAATGAACCATGTAATATAATTTTGCAAAAATGTCGCTACAGTAACATCATTTTCATGATATCAGGCTGACAATGTTGTCTGTAGCCATTATGGGTGTGCAGCAAAGCCATTATTTGTATCTGTTCATATGACAAAATTATTTGTAGCCTATCTGTATCTGTCTCTGTATTTCGATAGAACCAGATGTGGGCGGGGCTTAAAGCGGAAGTGCGTCAAGCCTAAATTAAACATCCATTTTTATTGGTTTCTATTAACAAATATGCCATTTATATGCATTTTCTTAATAATAGCCTAATAATAAGAATGATTATTATTATTATTATTATTATTATACAACTATTTCAAATATATATATATTATTTTATTCTTTTTTTTCTTACCAGATGAAGCTGAATTTGTATGCTACATTAACTGTGGAATATGTTGTTAACTGTGGTTTCTCCTGGTATTTCATACATTAATATCAGCATGAAACATAATTTTTATTTGTCTATTTGGCAATAGATTTTTTAGGCAAGCATCCGAAACCAGGAAAATGCTGCCTTCGGTGGGTGTATAAGGAGGCAGGATGAAAATAAGGTGCTTTTCAAACTTTTTGGAGACCAGTTTCCTTAAGAGTTACATTCATTCAAAACAGCTGTCAGTAAAGCCATTAACTGATTAAACAGCAAGTCAGCTGCCTTCGTTTTCGGATGCAGCCGAGATGTGGTAGGTGATACAATAGTTGAGGAGTGGGGAGAGACAGAGAAAAAACAAGTTCGTTTGAATAGACTGGGGACAAAAAGCTGTATATATTTTTAGAAAAGATGCAACTCAAATTGCTGCATGAGTCCGCCATGACAGTTGTTGATTGAAAGAAGAAAATACACTCTTGCACCCCTTGTGGCAGTGCAGAGAATGCAGCACATATTTGCGTTGTGTTATGAATTGAGTGCTGAGTGCTAGAATATGTTTGGGCCTTAAAAGAGACTGCAAACAGAGTCGAAACAGCACCCATCTGATCTGAAATCACACGTGCGCATTTCCATTCATACTGTAATTTTTTATATATTTATTTAAAATGTTGGCTTATCCCTGTGCCTCTTGGATAATAATTCATACAAATATTTGTATATTATTCCGATTAATCCGTTATTGATTTTGAAGTCATTATTCTTGCCTTTCTGAATAAGGTATTAGACTTCGGGCACATCCTTATTAGATTAACCCTTGTTATTGCATGATGCTGCATTCACACCAACACTTGTCAGTCGGCCCAAGACAACTTATTAGCCAGTAAAACACAAACAAAAAATTACTTTCTATTCTTGTGGAGTGCTATTCTTATACAGTATACTGAGCACACACGACAACCAACAACAACAATATATGAAGTGAGGATCTCATATTGCAGTATTATGACATCAAACAGCTGAGAGAAAATAATTTTAACACTGACATGACTGTTAATGCCACAACTGACATATTTCACATCTAAAAATAAAGTGTGCAAATCTTTGGCTGTGCACGAAGCGTGAGAAGCCTGCAACAAGATGGAAGAGATACTGTATGAAAGTCAGCCCTTGAGCACCTGGTTAAGACTGCTCCATCTTGTCCTAGATTATTTTTAGTGTTCTTGTGTCACAGACTTTACTGGCATCTAACATCCCATCCCAAATTACCTATGAGACAGAGTGGAGCAGGGCTGCTCATTAACCATCATCAGTGCTTGCGGAATGGAAGGTTACCCACAGTCTTGACAACACCAAAGTGATGGCACCCTACATAACTATATAACTTTATAGCCGTTCTCAGCTTAATATTTGTGTTGACGAACTCATTATTTTGTGTGTGATATGTTACCCAAACCTTGGAGCAATAAGATTTAAAGTCAGCAGCATCCTGTTACTTAGATTCTAGGGCTGTCGAATTAACTAGCTAATTTAGTGCGATTAATTATATAAGGAATAACGTGTTTAAAATATTAAATGCAAATAATCATGCCTCCGATGTAAATTCCATAATAAAAGTATGTACAGTATTTTAATGGAGCAATTCAAGCAAGCCGACATTTGAAATATCATACACTATATTTAGAGAGGTCCTAAACACTGTAGCTAAAGAAAATTACTCTTATAATGTATCACTTAGTATTGTCTATTCCTTCAATTCTGTTTTCATTAAAATTATCATTTATAGAATTCATTTAAAATTAGTTCACACTTGATTTACAATGATTTACCCTCCATGTGGATTCCAATCTCTGGTACCAAACTGTTCAAGCTCATTATTTTCTGTGTCACCGAAAGATGGCCTGGGTAATTTTTTTGATGCCCCTTGGGCCCAAACATGGAAAAATCTTCATCACAAACACACCAGGTGCTATTTATGGAAGCAGTTCTTCCTGAGGGACTGCCCATGTCATTGTATTGTTCCTTGGAACACACAACCCATAATCCTGTTCCAGAGCTAATGAAACTACTGAGAAACATACTTTCTTTGACAGGGGGATTGTAGGGCTATGGATTATAATGAATAAATATGGCATTAAATCAACCTTTCAGTTACAGTAATACAAGATAAAAGCCAGATTAAAGAAGAGTTTTGCATTTTATGCACAAGAGGAAATATTAGTTATGTACTGGAATTATACCCTCAATGTGATTCTGTAGAGATTCTTGGACCTGCTTTATATTATGTGTCTTTAACTACTATGTACTTAAGTATTTGGTACAATTTGATACTTATCATGTAGATACGTGTTGTTGCATTGTACTTACATTTAAAGTACCTGCATTTATTTACATCTACACTGTCAACCTTAATACCTAAACATAAACCTAACCCTACCCTTTCCCTAAACCCATAACCCCTAACCCTGCTCCTTAACCTACCAGTACCCCAACCTCAGTAGCAGCAAATGTGAAGTTTGCAGAACAATATGTAGTTACACAATAAGTATTGTATGTATTTTAATGTTAGTACATATTACTTAATGACACCTAATATAAAGTGGGACCAGATTTGTAATAACGTAGGCTCCACAGATGAGTGCACATGAATCATACACAATGAGACCAGGAACTCAGCAAATATAGGGTACATTTTGATTTCATGCTGACTTTCAGCTAGATATTAATTTATAATTAGCTCTACTATAAATATGTTCTTTATTTTTAGAGCCTTTAATTAATTAGCTTTTGTTGACATTAGCCAAGGGGTTCATATACTTTTCCCAGCCTGCACTGTGAATGTTTGAATGATGTATTCAGTATGTTCCAGAACAATACAATAATTTGTATTGTTACTAGTTATGCACAACTGATTCACCTGTATGCTTGTGTAAGTGAGAGTGTATACCTGTGAGTGAAGTGTTTTTAATAGGGGGTTTTGTATTTTCTGAGTGTGAAGCCTACTGTGCAGTGTTCATTTTAAATGATTGAATGAGAGTCCAGTGCCCTTTTTAATTAATCTTTTGGTGAAATAAAGAAGTCTATATTTGCACATTTTTATCCACGTCTCTTGACCCTTTTTGTTTGGATCTTTGAACCTGTGTGCTCTTTTTCTGACTGGGTTAATATTTCCCTGTGTATAATAACAGGGTGGCATAGTCAACTTTTCTATTGGGATGTTCTAAAATATTAGCATTCATTCTCCCACTTGCTGGTGCTCTAGATCTTTTGCTCCGCAATCTGCCACACACTGAAATATCGTTCATAGATATGATTGAGCATTGCTGCAGTTTATAACACTTTCCTCTCCAGAATTCAAATTTTTAGTGGGATGATGTTGATTGGATGATGTACCAGAAATTGTTAGTGTAACAAAACTTCACACAGGGAGGAAGGAGGACACAGGGAATCAGGTTTCTTCAGTCTTAGGTAAGGCTTTTAATTTTCAACTCTTCTGAGCTTACAGCTTCACAATAACTAATTAGCTTCACATTAACTCTTTAGATTCACAATAACACATCAAATACTCAGCAGGACATTAGATCTCTGGCTCTCTCTCCCCATCTTGTCGGTGGCGTGGTCCTTTTATACCGCTAGCCCTAAGCTCACTGCAACTAGAAACAGGAGCTAATCATACTCTGGCTCAGTTGTATGCACCCTTACCACTTTCTCTCTCTCCAGGCAGACGCTCGACCACGCCTCCATTGCCACATATCCCCACAGCCCGACTTAGGCCGGGAAGCCTGTCTACCACTCCCCCACCATTTCTGGAAAGAAAGTAGGCCACAGCCATCTGTGCTCCCGGTCTTTGGACCACCTTGAACTTAAAAAGTATCTGTCTGAAGAGCCAGATACCAATGGTTGATCCGTGCGTTGGTATCCTTTGTGCGATGGAGCAGGTCGTGGTCTGAACAGAGAGTGAAGGCCCGCCCCAGCAGGTAGTACTGGAGAGTGAGGACTGCCCATTTGATGGCAAGACACTCCTTTTCAATGGCACCGGGCGCTCCTCCCCCTCCACCACCTGCGAGAGTACGGCCCCCAGCCCCCTGTCTGAAGCGTCTGTCTGTAAGACAAAAGGGAGAGTGAAATTGGGTGAATGTAAAAGCAGTGATCTCAGAACTGCCCTCAGATGCTGCATGTGCCGCTACCAATCATTGCTGTAAATGATGATGTCATCTAAATAGGCAGCGGCGTAAGTCAAATGCGGTCTGAATTGAAGCATCACAAATTGGTGTAATCCAAATGGTGTGGAGAAGGCTGTTTTTTCACTGGAAATTGGTGTCAAGGCGATCTGCCAATAACCCTTTGTCAAATCCAATGTTGAATATAATCAGCTGTGCCCAACCAATCAAGCAACTCATCAATGCGAGGCACGCATCAAATTTAGACACCGCGTTGACTTTTCTATAATCCACACAAAACTGTACAGACCCGTCGCTCTTAGGAACTAGAACAACCAGGCTGTGGGATTCCTCTATTACCCTCATATCGAGTATTGCATCCAATTCTTCCTTGATCATTTTATTTTTGTGCTCGGGCAATCAGTAGGGACTGCTATGTACCACCACCCCCAGCTCGGTCTCAATGTGGTACTGGATGAGGTTTGCACGACCAGGTAGAGGGGAAAACAAATCTGCTCCTGTTGCAACAAAACTCATGTTGCAACTTGGTAACCTCTGCAAGTTGATACGGTGAGAGGTGGTCTCCACAAGTGACCGGGGTGAAAAGATTGTGTTTTGTATTCACCTTCGGCCCAAGCTCCGCCCTCTCCGGAACTACTGTAGCCAACATCACAGGGACCGCCTCCCTCCATAATTTCAGTAGGTTGAGGTGATATATTTGACATGCACCACCTCTGTCGGTTCGCTTTACCTCATCCCCCACTCGTTGTGTGACCTCAAAGGGTCCTTGCCACTTGGCAAGTAATTTGGAGCCCCATGTGGGGAGTAATACAAGTACCTTATCTCCCGGTGCAAATTCCCACAGCCGAGTTCCCCTGTTATACAGGCGACTCTGTCGTTCTTGAGCTTGGAGCAAATTCTCCTGTGTTAGTTGCCCCAAGGTGTGGAGTTCTGAACTGAAATTATTGAATTTCATTCTTACTGTTCGAAGGTACTTCCTCCCAAGCTTCGTGTGTTTGATGTCATATGCGAAGCTTGGGAGGAAGTACCTTCGAACAGTAAGAATGAAATTCAATAATCATTCACCCTTTTGGTTGTGCCCCAAGCCTCGTGTTGAACCAAGAATTTGTGGATAGTGGTCTGAGTACAACCTGTGTCCCCGCAACGCCAGCAGGCCGGCCCAGGCGCTATGCCCTCACTTGAGTTGGCGGGAGCATCCGACTGAGAGGGAGAGCGGGAAGGCACTGAAGTCGCCAGGAAAGGAATAAACCAGCGCAAGCGAGGATCCGCAGGTTCCCACGTGACTGGTGTGCAGGAACAGGGCCTGGAGAGAGGACAGAGTGAGGGAAGAGGTAGAGAGGAAATGTGAGGAAGCACAGGGGGAAGAGAGAGAGAGAGGGCTCTTCCGCCCTTGGGCACGCTGCCATATTGTCCTCTGCCAGCTGGACCGCTTCCTCCAGCGTCGTCTGCGATGGCTCTGGACCCATTCCGCTGCCCATTCTGAAAGCCAGCACCACTTGGTAATAATTCCCTCGTCGAAGCGGTTCCCCTGCATGTAGCCATTTCCAGCAGGCATCACGGAGACATTGAGATAAGGCAAACGGGATGCTCGAACAGTATGAGGAAACCTTCGGGGTTATCTTCCGTGCCCATCATCACGAGTGAGGATGGGGGGCAAGGGACTAGTGTTGTCCAGGGTCGCAGCCGGGGCTTTCACCTGGCTGAGGAGGCTTCAGATTGCCTACCGGTCCTCTGTTTGAGCCCTGAGGATCTCATAGAAGCAGCGATCCTGGTCCTGACGATGCTCAAGCAGGGCGGAAGGACACAGGGAACCGGGTTTCTTCAGTCTCAGGTAAGGCTTTAAATTGTCTACTCTTCTGAGCTTACAGCTTAATATACAATACAATAACTCAATAGCTTTACAATAACTCATTAGCTTCACATTAACTATTTAGCGTCACAATAACACATAAACTACTCAACGGAACTCTAGATCTCTGGCTCTCTTCCCTTCTTGTCGATGATGGGGCCCTTTTATACCACTCTCCCCAAGATCACTGCAACTAGAAACAGATGTTAATCATAATCTGGCTCAGGTGTATGCACCCTTTCCGTGATCAGATTTTCTAAAGCTATGGCCATTTGTGCAGCCGACCAAAATGTTAGCGCGACAGCAGTAAAAATGCCCTTTAGGGGCATAGAGATTAGCAACATCTAGTGGCAAATCACTGACAATGTGAACGGGGCTTGAAATATGTTATACTGTATGTGAGTGATAGAGTGAGTGAGTGAGTGAGTGAGTGAGTGAGAGAGTTAGTTAGTTAGTGACTTAGTGAGAGATTAAGTGAGTAAATGACTTAGTAAATGAGTTACTGACTTAGTGAGTGAGTTACTGTAGTTAGTGACTTCATAAAATACTTAGTTACTGGCATACATGTAGTGAGTGATTGAACTAGTTAGTGAATGACTGAGTGAGTGAGTGTGTGAGTGAGTGAGTGAGTTAGATACTGACGTAGTAAGTTGCTGGCTTTGTGAATGAGTCAGTTAGTCAGTTAGTTAGTCAGTTAGTTAGCTGGTGACTTAGTGAGTGAGTTAGAGAGAGAAAACCCCGGGTTAAAGTCTTTTAAAACCCAGCTTTTAACCCAGGGTAAGACCTAACAGAACTTAATTTATAATTTTGAAAGGGGGTTAGCAGTGCTTTTTAACTGGGGTTATGAAACCCTGCTCCGGAGCAGGGCTAGCATTGCATTGTGATACCAAATATTTACAGTGTGAAACGAAGCAGTGTTAGAAAGTTTTAGAAAGTTGTTTAGCAACTCAAAACCAATTCTATAATGCTTCAGCGCTTACCTCATTTAATATTTATACGCTTTGTACAGTTGCTGAAAATTTCTCCAACTTTCATGTGCCATTCACGTTCTCCTGAGTGGAAAACCGATGGAAACCGGTAAGTGTTGAATATTGATGTCAAATGCGAAGGTTTCAAGAAATGTGTCTTAGCAATTGTGAAAAACTGTAACACAGCAAATATGCAAATAAGAATGTTAACCTGGGGCTATTGAATGTACAGTGAGCAAAATAAGATCATTAATACCTAGGATTAATTGCTAACCCAGGGTAAATTATGAACAGTGTGAAACATGAAACAGGATAACCTAGGATTTAGTTTACCCAGAATTTAGAAAGACCAGGGATTAACAATTTCAAGTGTGAAAAGCCCTTTTCTTGACTTGGAGAGTGAGTGATTGAGTGAGTGAGTGAGTGAGTGAGTGAGTGAGTGAGTTAGTTAGTTAGTTGCTAACTTAGTAAGTTAGTTAGTTACTAGCTGAGTGAGTGAGTGAGTGAGTGAGTGAGTTGACTATTTACTTTGTGAGTGAATCAGTCAGTTGGTTGGTGACTAAGTGAGTGAGTCAGTGAGTGACTGAGTCAGTCATTTAGAAACTTAGAATGACTTAGTCAGTTAGTTACTGACTTAGTTAGAAATTAAAATTTCATAGGGGGGCTAATATTTTTGTCTTCAACTGTATACAGTTGAAGACAAAAATATTAGCCCCCCTATGAAATTTAAATTCTTTTTCAAATATCTCCCAAGTGATTTTTAACAGGGCAAAGGGATTTTAACACAGTATTTCTTCCTCTGGAGAAAGCCTTATTTATTTAAATTTGCCTGGAATAAAATAATGATTTAAAAAAATAAAAAAACTGCTGCGGTCAGTATTATTAGCCCCCTTAATAAATTATCTGTTTGATTGTCTACAGAACCAACCACAGTTATCCAATGACTTGCCTAATTAACCTAATTAATCCCCCAAGCCTTTAAATTGCACTTCAAACTGAGGATTAGTATCTTGCAAAACAACTAGAGAAGTAATATAAAACTGTCATCATGGCAAAGACAAAAGAAATTTGTTTAGACTTGAGAAAAATAATTGTTAATGCTCACAAAGCAGGAGAAGGATATACACGTTTATCAAAGTGTTTTCAGGTGTCAAGAACTGCTGTGAGAAGTATCATCAAGAAGTTTGAAGAGACCCACACTGTGGAGAACAAGACTAGCAGAGGCAGGAAGCGAAAGATTTCAAAAACCTTGGAAAGAAAACTGGTGAGAGTGGTTTCTAATGACACAAGAACAACTGCCAAGACACTAGTGAATGATTTAGCCAAGTCTGGGATTGTCTCAACGAAGACAGTCACTAGAGCCCTGCACAGGAATGGACTGGTTGCAGACCAAGAAAAACTCCACTTCTGAAGAAGAGACACCTCCAAGCTAGACTGAAGTTTGCCAAGGACAACCTAGAGAAAAATTATGCATACTGGAAACGTGTCCTTTGGTCAGATGAGACAAAATTAGAGATCTTTGGCCATAGAGATGTTGCCTATGTTTGGAGAAAGAAGGTAGAGGCGCTCAACTCAAAGAACACCATTCCCACAGTGAAAGATGGCGGTGGGAGTATAATACTGAGGGGAAGTTTCAGTGTGTCTGGAACTGGGAATCTCATCAGGGTCGAAGGAATTATGAAAAAGCAAGACTACGAGAAGATTTTGAAAGACAACCTCAGGCAATCTGCAACAAAATGATAACGCATGATAACGATCCAAAGCATACCTCACGTCTGGTGAAGAACTACCTCCAAATGAGCAAAGTGAATGTCCTTGACTGGCCTGCACAAAGCCCAGACTTCAATCCCATAGAAAATCTGTGGGCCACTGAAGACTAGAGTCCATGCCAGAAGACCAACAAATCTGGAGGAGCTTGAGAGATTTACTAAGGATGAATGGGCTTCAACTCCTCAGGAGAAATGCCTAAAACTTGTTGAGAACTACAACAAATGACTAAAGGCTGTTATCAAGCAAAAGGGATAAAATATTGACTATTAACATCAGAGGGCTAATAATTTTGACCTGTAGATTTTTTTAGTCTTGGTTATAATTTTGTTTCTATTTGTATTATAAACACTCTAAGTTGCCTAAATAAACTATTATTTTTAGAAATGCTATGTTGAAAAAAATCTTTGCTTCATTAAACAGCACTTGAGAATTATTTGAAGAATAACTAAATATTTCATAGGGGCTAATAATTTTGTCTTCAACTAATATATATATATATATATATATATATATATATAGACAGTATGTACACAGTATTTAACAAAGTAAAACCAAAACCTTTCCAAGTACCCACTAGGGTGTACTGTACCCCTGGCTGGGAATCACTGCACTAGTGTACTAAGTTAATGTCTACTACACTCAAGTTTATAGCTCATTTCCCCATTCTCAACACCTTAATACATTTTCCTTCCTCTGAGCTGAAGGAAAGAAAGACATCATGGAGATAGGAATCATTAATCTTGAGTGAGAGAAGCTTTCTCACGTAGAAAAAAAAGGCCCCTTTAGAAAGGTTTCCAGCGTGGTTACAATTATTATGTGTGCTCATTTCTAAATAGTCCTTCTGTGACCTTAGCTATCCTTTTGGCTGATCGCTGGACCAAGCTGTGAGTTGAAGTATGTGCTTGCAATTCGCTGAATCTTTGTTGAAGCTGAGCAGTCCTGACCACCAAAAAGACATGAAAGGCGAGTACTGAATAGCGACGCTTAGCTGGTAATTCACCCTTCTTGAGCTGCTGCCAGGTATTCAGCTAGAGTTCTCACAAACACAAGGACACCCTGGGAGCAAATGGGAAAAACACCTAAAACACAGGGAGACAATTAGCAACATATGCATGCACTTGAGTGTTGTTTTTAAGGTCCATTTTATAGTCAGTTTAAAAAGGGAATGCAGGGATCATTCATCACTTTTTGGTTTTTGCTCATTTATTAAGGACAAATTTAAACTAAACATTCAAAGTATCACCTCAAAAATCTCTGACAAGTCAGTAGTCATTACTAGTGTTACATTCATACAGACAGGAAAATTGCAGATGTTTTGCAATATTGCTACCAAATCAGGTCAGTAAACAACACTAAAACAAAGTAAAACTTTTGAAGGAGAAACAACTGTTATGACAATGTATGATTTGATTTACTGTAAATAAAATAATGCCCTAAAACCAACTATTTTCACTCTCTAAAAACTTTGATAATGATAATGTCGGTTGTTGTTGCTAAACTGTACATTACATTACTTGTGCATATCTCTTATTGTGAGTGCAGTTTGTATTAAGTTATTACCAACTTACATTTATTGAGAGTTACAATTATGCACTCACCCCTACATCCATATATGGTAAATGGAAAAAGCTCCATTGATGGTTGAAATTAATTGCACTTTGAGCTCCAGAACTTCCCATAAAGATTTAATCATTTTTATAAATAATGTTGTAACTATGTTAAAAGCTCATAAATTCACTCTTGAATTTGTTTCAAAAAAAGGATATGAAACGTAATGAAAGAACAGTGATTTCAATACAAAGTGCTTGGTTGTGTAAAATGATCTCACATTGCAAGGCCATATTATGACCACACGGACCAATCATTTGACCCAACAGTTGACAATGTACATTGTGAAATAAAGACCTCCTCTGGCTTTTTCCAAATATCGGTAACAGAGTGAATGTGTTGTGTTTTCTCCCCCTTTTGTGTTTACTTACACAAGGTTATGCATCATTATATGTTGGCCTTGGATACAATCAGTTAAATGGTGTTATAAATCTGTATAATAACACCATTAATACGTTCAGAAAGGTACTAATTAATTTATGACATTGTTCAGTTGTGATATTTTGTACCTATCCATGTCAATTTGCTTTGACTTGTGACAATTGTTCCTTTTATCTAGATTACATTTGGCATTTACTGCCATTATTTTTTAAGGTTTTCCCATTAATTCATCACTAATTTTGCAATATTTGTGAATGACACACTTGCTTTGATTTCATTACTTAAATTAATTTTTACTTTCCATTTCCACTACTTCTAACCCATGTGAATCCTTCCTGTGTCAAATTCTGGCATGTATTATTGATTTTGTATATGATTACAGACCTGTTTTACTCAGCTAAATCCCTGGGAACGCTGGAATTATCAGTTTGAAAATATCTCTATATATTTTCCCTCCTTTATTTCCTATTGAAACTTCCAACTGGATGTTGGGGTGGAACATATCGAAGGGCTCATCCTTATATTTTTAAAAAGTACAATTTTGGCAATGAAAACTTGAAAAAACAGGTTCTGCATAACTTTAAAAATGAGGATGATTAAGGGGATAGTTCACCCAATTCATTCAAATCATTTTCTCATCATTTACCCACCCTCGTGCCATCCCAGATGTGTATAATGAGATTCAGAAGAGATATGATAGGTGTGGTTGAGAAACTGATCAATATTTCAATTATTTTTAATATAAATGCCTGGTAGTTCACCTCATAGAGTGTTGGACTTTGGACTTGGAGAACCATGGTTCAAAACCAAAAAAAAAACCAGACACGATAGAGATATAGAAGCAACACAGATTAACATGGTTCATAAAATTGCTTTTCATTTCAGTTCTGCATTTTAAAACACTATTGGATAAGGTTAGGTGTTGGCTAATGTGAAGAATGTCTGTTTTGTTAAATTCTCATTTCTCTTTTCAGACACTATTGGTTAAGGGTACAATTTTTGGTTAGGTAGGTACATTTTAATGAAACCTCAATTTAAAATTCACCTTAAGAACCTTGTTTGATTATAACTTCATTTCACTCGGGGTTGGCGCCCCCTGCTGGACATTTTCCACGAAAAGTGCAGCCAAACGTGTTATGAAGCACATAATTTCAGAAAAACATAAAAAAAACATTGCAATGCTCACTTAAATTTCATGAGACCAGGCTGAGTAAATGAATTTTAATGAGAAAATGAAATGAGGAAAAGAGAAATGTCCTTCTTTGGATGAACTATCCCTTTAATAATTGAATTCTGTCAACACAACTTGTCAAGTTGAAAATACAATTTGAAAAAACAAAAAGACAAAAAAAAAATTAGCTTAAGTTAAGCTGAGAGAACAAAAACATTTTTACAGTATGAACCATGATTTTCTACTTGTTATAAGCTGCAGGATAATAGTATGGATGGGGAAATTCTCATTCTAGAGAACATTTTATTGGTCAAAAACAAGCAAACAAAATAAGTCATTGATATTTAATATTTTCTCAGACAAGAAAGACTGTAAATTTTAATTCTGTCATAATTTACTCATTATCATTTCAAACTTGTTTGACTTTCTTTCTTATGTGGAACAGAAAAGGAAAATTGAAATAAATATTCATTGCAAGACTTATAGTTTGTATGCCATTGTATCGAATAGATTGTGATATTCATATTCTGCATAAAAAAGTAATATGTGTTTTGAACGTCAAGGGGTTAATAAATAATGACAAAATTGTATTTTTTAAGTGAACTTTAACTTTATTCATATACTGTATTTGCTAAAAGTTAATTAATTGCCGACAGCACGAAGATGACCTCAAAATTAACACACAAAACTCCATTTGTAATTTCAATGTGTCTTTAAAAACTCTTTAAAGTCAAATTCAGTGTGATGAAGCTGAAAAAACTTAAATTCATCAGCCAAATTATGTTAGAAAAGTTTACTATCTTGGTCTAGAATTTTCTCCTTGTTCACTCACACGTTGAAATATTTTTTTACTTGTACAACTTACGGTATTTAAAGTGTAAGTGATAGATGCTTTTACTCTTTAAGGAGAAGTCACAAGAGCCATGGATTTTTCCACCCTAATATGACCTTTATTGAAAATCAGAGAGCACAACAGTGAGCCCTTCTCTTTCTCTGGTACTGAATAATTTAGACTGGGGTGAGTTCCTTTGAGTGCTGCACTGATTTACTTACCACGCTGGGTTCTAATATGACACTGCAGTTGCATTAGACCACATTAAGATGAGGTTTCACAAGCTACCTCCAAGAAACACAGTCAAAACATAACCTTGAGGCTAATACAAGTCAAAATGTTTAGGCAAATACTTTCAATGCACCATTCTTAGCAGGTGATTGTGTTGCCTTTGAAATGTGACAAGACATTATATACAGTGTGGTTGTGTCCCAGGTTAAAGTGGTAGATGATTTCCTTTACATCACAAGCCACCTGTCTGGCATTCTGTTGCTTTGAATCAGAGAGGAATTCCTAAGCCCTGATGTATGGTGTGTTTAGGTGGGTGTGAACACGTGTGCAGACATTAAAGTTCATTGGCAATTGTGTGGCTGTGAGTCTGTCATATTGTGACAAAAAAATTAAGTATGGCTGACAATGTGCAATTTCGGTCCGTATGTATGTTACCCACACAAAACTTTCAAATGAATTTAGAAAACATGAAATACATCACACAAGTCATATGTAGAGTCAGTGAAGATGTTAAAGGCGTCCATAGAAATAATCGATTGTTTTTCATGGTGAGGAAAGCAGACAGATATTTCTGATGAGCAGGTAAGAAATTTTCTGAAAGGGTCATTTTTTTCATGAAACATTAACCCTAATATTTCTTCTGAATGTTTGATATGATACAGTGTATAAATATTTAAGGGAATGCATTTGGGATGACGCGATTATACTGTTTTACTATTAACTGCAATTAATAATATCATGATTAATTTAACTATAAGAATATTGAATCATTTGAATAATCATTTGTTCATGTGTTTACAAACTGATAATTACAAGGGTATTATGCTATAAATGTGGTTTATGAGGACATTTTTAGTGTCCCCATAATTCAAATCGCTTAAAAACATACTGTTTTTTTATTGAAAATGCAACAAAAAAAGTAAGGGAATAGAATCTATAATTCGTACAGTATAAAAATAATTATGTCTATGGAGAGTCCTCATAAGGATAGCCACTCCAACGTGTGTGTGTGTGTGTGTGTGTGTCAGTTTTCTTATTTTAGGGCTTCCCCTAGCGTCCACATATCCCCCAGAAATGCGTCCAATTAGACATTTAGACAATAGTTATATGGTATGCATTTTTTGCATCAGTGCTGCTACATAATAATAAAATGTGCAAATTACTGTAAAACCAGTTAACCGCAAATTGTTTTCTCAGCCGGTAATCTCACCATCAAAGAACTTGCACCGCGGCATGGGGGCAGAATCTCCGAAGAGGGCAGGGCTACTCCAGATGGGGCAGGGTTTATTTAAAACTAGAAAAGGGGGCATCAATTCCACTCATTGTTAAAGTTAGGGAACGGGTTAGGGTCTCTCAATATCTTTACTGGCTGTTTGGAGCTCCCACCCCTTTTTGGTGCTCTGCCTGACTCTATTGTAAATGCCTTACTGCAACCACGATTTGAACTTTTTTATGAACAAGGGACCAGTTGAATTTTGAATATGTACTTTTGTGGAAATCAACAGAATGCCACTAATGCTGTTGATTGAGCTTAACTTGTATTGAACCTGGAACATTCCATTGATGTAGGGTTACCAGATTCCTGCTTGTGGAAAACGCAACAGCCCCCTCCCAGAAAAAATTTAATTGACGTATCCTTACCTAGGCGCAGACAATGCGAAGTAGAGAGTGCATCTGCATCTGTAACTGTTGTCACCTTGTACTTTTCGCTGGCAGCAATTTTTCTCAGTGTGCGCTTATCTTTCAAGAGTTAATCATAAAATACAGAGCAGTCCAGTCCAAAATTAAGATGTATGAAAAGCATTGCCTTCGTGACTTTTACAATGAATCAAGATTTACCTGGTGTCCATGCTGCTTTCATTAATGAGAACACACTCCACAGATGCAGGTCATAAAACAAACTCCACGATCTTGGCTAAGACTCCAAAGTTGATGGTCTTGCACTTCAGCTCACGAAAAACTTCTGTCCATCTCTCAGACATGGCCATCTTGTTTATGTTCCACTCAGTGATGCGATGAGTGACAATGTTTTCACGCAAGCCCACTCATCAAAGCGCGTGGTTTCATCGATCAAACTGAGAGCGGGGATTCTGGAGTAGAAGTGTTCGAGGCTGCTCTGAATGTCTTTCCACTCTGGGATGTCTCTCAGTAGGGCCCACTCTAGTTTTTCTGTGTTCTCCAATGAGCGGCTCTAATCCACTGAAGCTGAATAATGTTTCTGACTGCACAAAAGAAATCATCCGCTCTCATGTCACCAGCTTCAACCAGGGCATCCAACTGCTTTTAAATGTCAGAGGGTATGAATGATTCCTCCAGCCTGGCCTGCAAGACTTTTCTCTGGTCATAAATTTGCAAATCTATGGCCATGCACAACAGAATGATAAGCTAAAAGTCCTTCACTTGTGTGCACCTTGTCAGATTCTGAACTTTGCTTCACAAAAAAATTGCTAACACTTGGTGTGGCACACTTACATTTATCAGTATCCACATGCTTTTTTGTATTAACTTGCTGCACAATGTCGGTGCGGTCTCCATGGGTGATGGAAAAGCGTGCTCCACAAATCTCACACCTCACTTTATTAGGCTCTGTCTGTGACTCCTTTTTTAGAAATTTAAACTCTTTTTGAAGATCCTTATTAAATGTACATGCACACTTCTTTGACATTTGTCCAGCCGCAATTTCATCTGTATGCTCTTTAATCATTTCACTAACTGGACGTCTATTGGTAGGGGATTGTGATTGGATAGTTTAATCCAATCATGTCATGTTATGGTTTTACAAGCCTTATCCTTGGCTACGTTTGATTTGAATATTCACGTGACTGAGAAAGCCGCTTAGGCGATAGAGAAATTGTAGGCGAGGGGAAATGTGGGTCAAAACATGATTTTTTCAGAATAAGTCGGGACTGTCCCTGGAAAAACGGGACGTCTGCCCACCCTACTTTAATGGGCTACTAAGTGCCTCAAATAAAACTCTAAATATTATTTTAAAATTTGATGAAACTAATCTGGAAAAGTTTGGCAAATCTTGTAGTTGTTATAAAAAATATGTTATTCCTCAAAAGTGCTGATTGCATCAATTTGGTACTTTGTAAACATGACTTTGTTTGCAGGCACATTGATAAAATAAAATACAAAATGTATGCCTTTAATCATGGAAGCTGCATAAAATAACTTGGCATTTTTACGTTTACTTATGCATTTGTCAATAAACGAACTATGGCCTGTCATAAATTACACAGGCATAACAATTAATGTAGAAGTTACTGCAGGTTCTCAGTTGCCAAAACAAATTTGCTATCTTATCTATGCTCAGCCAAGGTGGATAGATTAGAGAAGAAATTGTGTTGCAGCTTCCTATAAGTGCAAATGTTTATGGGTGAGGAGTTACTGGGAGCCAACCGAGAGGAAATTGCACAGTCCAGGAACATCGAATACCTCAGGGACCAGCAAAGAGAAATGGCCCCCGCTGTCACAGATACAGTCATAGAGGAAGGAACGATGAGTGCAAACAAAATCCTTCAACACTACACCCGTCTGGGTCAGAGTTCTGCTTGTCATTCATTGTGTAAGCGGGTTGGTTGCAATTGTATAATGCCACTTTGAGGTCTTAAGCTTTGCTATTGTGCTCTGTTACCAACTGATGGTTATGAGCTGAACTATAAGCTGTAAATCTGTAGGAACGATACTGCTTATGTTACAGCCTAAAATCCTCTGGCTTTAATTAATACTGAATGCTGGGTGTGGAGCTTGCCTGAGTGTTGAATTTTATGAAAGTTATCTGTTTAATGTTGTAGTACTCCTAGATGATGTATTAAAAGGGTTTATCCTTTAAAAGCTCAAGGTGACTTTGAGTCTAATTAACTGATTAATAGACCGTGTTTACTTCAATAGAGATGCGGTTAAATTGTGTTTGCATAAATTCAGTATTTTTAACTACTTTCAATGGGGGAATATATACACACAAAAAAAAACACATATCAAGTTCATAACAAAATGTATCAAATTCAATTGAGTAATCTTTAATATTTATATAAATATTTTAAACTTTTTCAATTTAATTTTGCTTAACATTTCTTAATTCATTTTGATGGAATTTTATTATGAAATTGGAATGGGTAAATCTTAAAAATAGGATTCTAGGTAAAGTGTGACTACTTTGAAGATGCTAAAATATAACACAGTTTTAATTTATTTTGGCATTTGTTTAGTCACAACATAATTCCCATTGTTCCATTTATGCTATTCCATAGTTCTGATGACTTTGATGTCATTATTTAAGATTAATATGAAATGGGAAGAAATTAACATTAAAAAAAAATGTCAGCTACAAATAGAGTTGTTCAGATTGTTGTCCAAATTCCCGGAAGACAAAAGACCAATCCCATTGTTTACAAATATTGCAGCCCATGCGCAGTAAGTGTTGGCAAAAAGCGGCAAACTGTTGTGTTAGATTAGACCGATTAGAGTGCTAGCGCTAGCTAGCTCCTCTAAACATCGCTTAAAGATAAAATAGAATAAAATTAGCCTTCAGCTTCAAAGCTAGCTATGTTTGGGTTCACTATTGATAGTAACACATCTAGTTATAATCATTGATTAAACAAAAGTACGACACAAAGACATCATTAATACAGAAATATTCGTAGCTAAACTATCATTATAATATGAGTAAATAACATACCTGTAATAAAATGTTTGCTGCAAAAGTTGTGTTGGAAATGATCTCCTCAGTCCTGTCAGCTTTGTTGATGGGATTTAGAAAAGAAAACAGCAAGGCACAACATTTCATTTAACTTAGCCAGACAGTTTAAAGGTAACAGCTAACGTTTTGAGGACTGTAGGTCAGCTAGCTAAAGGTTTGTTTTCCTATTCTCACTGGTGCAACACTGAGCTATGAGTTTTTATATTGGCAGTTTTAGATGTATGAGTAAAATAAGGTCTGTGGTTAAAATTGCTTGAAGCTTTCACCTTTTGTCCTAGAACATAAATTGCCCACATTTGTTGTTCAATCCTGTATTTGAAAAGCTACTGTTTTTTTAAAATGCATGTTGCTATCACAATGTTAATTAAGCACTACATCTACCATGGGAATGTGAGCTACGTGCTTTACGAAATGGATGACTTTTGTCAAAATCCACTATTGAGGTGTAACTGTGTGTAATTTATGTTCTAGAAAAAAACATAATTGCCCCTTCAATTATTTTTCACCACAGATCTTTATTTTATTCGCAATTTGAAAATCACCATTCTACAAAACCATAAAAACCCAAGACAATTCCAGCAGGAACCCATGCGATTTAGCCTTTGGGGTTCGTCTACAAATTGACATCATAACTGATCAGCTCCATAGAAATCTTAATAGATTCACTAGTCTACAAGAAATCTAGTACTACCCAGATGTTCCTCAATTTCAGCTGTTCTTGACACAGATGCCATTCATTTCTACTGAGGGTCTTTAACTTCACACAGCTAATAGTGCAGCTCTTCCTAAATCTTTTGAAATGAAAGCACCTTTGACAGTGACAATAATACTACTATACACAATATGTCTTTTTACATGTATGCAGTCTACAATGTAATGTATAAAATGTATATCATTTACTTGTAATGTACACATTATCTGACCTTGGTGAAGAACTTTCACTGCGGGTGCAGTCTAACAGTAAGATCTACAGCATGGTGGGAAAAATCCATATTTTGGTGTAATGACTTGGCACTGCCTTCAAAATGATCCTGAACAAGTCTGACAATTTCCAAAATACAATAGATTATATTTGACTTTTAAGGATATTTTGATGGATTCGAAGGAAGAATCTAAGCCTTAGAAAGTATGTATCCTATGTATCCTACCTACAGGATAAATCTTGATACTCGGAGATTTCAGTATCGCCTGTAATTTAGCTAATTTCTATAAAGTGCACTGGATATTCAAAAACAATTTTCTAAATCTCTTATTTTCTTTCATCAATGGTGCTAACATATCCTACTCCACAGGAACCCAGGCTTGGAACTTCTCCTGATAATAACAAATGTTTATCAGCTCTGGCAAAGAATGGCTAATGTTCGGGTCGCAGTTGGAGTTAATGCTTTACCACGTCTGGTGACTGGATGGCTAAAATTCTGCCTAATATCTTTTTGATCTTTTTAGCACGAAAGAAAGCCAGCTATATGGGTGAACTATTACTTTAAATTGCTACAAAAATAATGATGCCAAAACATACCACAGTCACAGTCGACCACAGATAAGCAAGCAGATGGTGCTAGATATGCATCCATGCTAGCATCAGCGAAGTCTCAAACTGCAGTATTAAAAATAAGCAAGCACACATTGTAAATGACATGACCACGGTAATCTCAGCTCTCCCCAGATCGCTCTCACTAAGGCTTTGCACTTCAGCTGCAAAAACAAAATGCACATTTGAAGATTAAATGTTAAGCTACTAGTACAGTATATCCACAACAGCAATACGATTCTCACAGAGAGTGGTGAGGTGCAATGCAAAAAGAGGGAACACGATATGGGACCACGATATGGGACTGTTAATGCAAACATGAATGTACAAGAATGAACAAGCTCTCACATGGTCAGGAAAAAGTTTACAGTTCACATCTTTAAGAATTTATCATATAAAAGCTATGCTTCTCTGAAGAAATGTCACCTGATAATTTGTTTTAGTTATTAAATAGGGACACTATGTAATTAATGAGACAATGAATCAGTGTAAGCTCCTATTCATCTTTTAAAGGTCACCTACACCGCATCCTACTGAAACCAGCCATTCACATCCTTCATTTTGCTCTGCTGTGTTTGGAATGTGCTAAAAGCTCCTTAGCACAAAATAGAAAGTTTTATTGTTATTAAGGTCAGATTTCAGCGTTTCAAACAAAAATCATCTTCAAGCCATTCCAATGTCTTCAGCAAACATAGAAGATTCTGCTGGACTCTGGAGCATTTTAAAGTTGCACATTTCACCTCATGATTTGAGCCCTTGGTAGGCTGACCTTTAAATATAGTATCAAGTTAATTTTTAAGAAATCAGAAGGTACCTCACATCATTTTGTAGCCTCTTCAGAAGCCATTTTGTGATTCTTTCCTACTGAAGTCTTGGGATCATGGCAACATCAGACCGATTCAGTGAGGAATGGTGCTCAAATATTAGATTACATTCAATAAAATATTACCATCAAATATGGTAACATGGCTTAACAGCAGGCAGCCTCAAAAGACCTCAGGTGTTGCACCTGTCGTAGGTCACCATAAAACATCACTACCATTTTTCACAAAGATAGAATTAGTAAAAGGAGCTTAAAGATTAAATGCTTACTGACACAACATTGAAAAATAAACACCACCAAGAGTTCATTCTTTTTTATTGAAAAAGGCCAGGGTGCAAATGTCAAATAAAAAATGAATAAAATAAAAGCATATATTTCAAGCATTTTAATACAAACTCAATATAAACTATTTCAGTCCCTCTTGACATGTAAGACACTGACTCAAAATACTTTGTTATACCATATTTGATCAAATATTGCACAATGTAGGTACAAAATTATATACGATTACATTGCCCATAATATAGCAAAAATCTGTTCAACTCTTAACAGAAAATACAACTTTTTGTTTCAAAAAAGCAAATATTCCTACACTGAAATTCCAACACAAAGGAATATTCTGTACACAATCTTTAGAATGTTTTATCTATTTTAAAGATGAATTTAACAATTCTTTAAAAAAAAAAAAGGAAAACAAAATATATTATAACATATAGCTTCTGCAGCCTTCACAGATCACTGGAGTAGTAAAAAGATATAAATGCAATACCATGTTGTAGAAACAATATATATATATATCGATATATATACTCTGATATTTTACAAACTCTGTACTCAATTAAATTATACAATTAGAAAAAAGACCACGTAACCCCAGATAAATGCATTAGTGCCAATTTCTAAAAAATAAAAATAAAAATCAGCCAAGTGTTACCAACTTTAAAATACTGTAAGAGGCCAGAACTTGAAGCTTCTAAGTTGTTGTTTTTTTTGTTTGTTTTTTTTTTTTTACAAGGTTTCAGATTTTTTTTTTTTCCTCAAAAGATAGTAAAAAAAAAATATTTTTTTGCTTTATTGGCAAAAAAAGGGAAAAGAAAACCATGATGCATGTTGATTGAATGTAACCAAGCTCAGACACATCTGTAACAAGCTTTTAGTACAGACTCAAGGGGGCAGAGAAACAGACTGAGGAGAAAATAACGCCCTTGGGCACATGCGCTTATGTGTCTAATAGAGATCTTTGTTTCCACATCCACAGTTCCTTGAACTAATAAAGTATTTGAGCTAATGTGCGTCTTTGCCGTTCATTTTCCTTTTGCCAATAATAATTTTTCTACATTAGCTAGCCATTACTGGCTGGAACTGCTGGTTAGAATACTGCATGTTGCCAAGACTGAAGTTTAAGCCATCAATGAGGGACTTGTCATTGATGCTCCCGTAGGCCGTGAACACATCGAAGGCATTGTTATACTGCAGAGGGCTGAGGCTTAGGGGGTTCTCACTTCCAAACATTGTGCTGGAGCTCCCTTGGCTCTGGACGTTGGGGAACACAAACTCCTTGGCGTTGGGAGAAAGTGCTGAGGCCTTCTGCTGCTGGCTTCCAAGGCCAAAACTGTACAGAGAATGCATGGAGTTGGAGATGGCTTTCTGCTTAAGTAAGCTGTTCACATTCAGGCCCAGGTTGGTGGGAGAGGTGCGTGCAACTTTGCCGCCATTGCGGCCACCATTCTTCATCTTGGTGGAGCCAAACTTGGTAGCGGCAAATGAGGCTGTAGTGAAGGTTAAAGGCTGAGCGGAGCGTGGCATGAAAGAGGGACTGACCGCTGCAGACTGGCCAAACGGAGGGGACGGGGAACTGGACTCTGAGGAGCCACCTACAGGGTCGCTGATTGGCATAAAGACCTGAGCCTCGGGGTTAAAACTGTTTCTGATCTCCTTGTCCAGCTCCGAACCATTCTCATTGTTATCGTCCACATACAGCACCTTGACCGGTCCCTTTTCCCCAATTTGGTAAGACACCTCAAAGGGGTCGATCCAAACGCTGAGGTCCTGAGGCAAGTTATTGCGGACATCCTCAATGTCCAGCCCACTCTCTTTTGCTGCTTCCTCCACTAACGGGTCCACCTTCTCGCCAACGTGTATACACCTGAATCCAGATCCTTTGTATGGCTTGTCGGGGTACCAGTGTCCTTCATATTTCTTCTTCAACTGTCTCTCCAGCTCCTCGCCAAATATGTTGACTCGTCGTCGTGGGAGTTTGTTATACAGATAAGAAATGATGAAGTTGAGCGCTACTTGGATTTCAAGTTGCATAGCTGTTTCGCCGTCGCAAAGTGCCGTCAAGAGCTACTTTAGTTCAGGGTTGTAAAAACCTCCAAGGCAGTAGTGATCAGTGGGGACTAACAAAAGTCTTGGTGGATTAGAAAATGTTTGACGTTCCACAGGAAAGTCTTCTCACTCCTTGAAGGGGGAGAAAGAAACAAGGTATTCAGCTATGTATGATAGTAGATAATAAACCATGACATCCCTTCTGAGCCAACATATGTGAACATAACTGCTAAGCACTTCAAATCATATGAAGGCAAGAGAAACAACTGGCAACTAAAATATTTGCCAAAAAATAAACTAAAAATGCTTTTAATAAAAAATTATAACAGAAATAAAACCTAATGTGCTCGGTTTAAAATAATATTCTGGGTTCAACAAGTTAAGCTCAATCGACAGCATTTGTGCCATAATGCTTATTACCAGGAAAAAATAAAAATAAAATCATTACTACTCATCCCTTGTTTTCATGGTGTATAAAGAAAACTAAAAATTTACAGTGAGGCACTTACAATGAAAGTGAATAGGGCCAATTTTTGGAGGGTTTGAAGGCAGAAATTTGAAGCTTATAATTTTATAAAAGCACTTACATTAATTCTCCTGTTAAAACTCATGTATTATTTGAGCTGTAAAGTTGATTAAACAGTCGTTTTTAGGTCGTTGTGGCAACAAAGATGTAGCACTGGATATAACTTTAATCATTGAAGTTAAACTGATTAAAGTTAAACTTTAAATTGACCTCATCTACCATGTGGGTTGGTACAAGCTCTGGTGAAAATGTTATGGAGCCGTTTCACTTATCACGGTCTACAGCACTCAGGAGAGACTGCATAATATTGAATCTCTTCTCTACTTTATAGACCTTTTTCCACACTCTGCGTTTTGAAACGCGGAAGTAAACGATTTCAGGGTAAACTTCGACAGCGGTGAATGGGAGATCACAGCATATATTATTTTCACTTAATTATTTGCTCCAAGGCCAAAAGAAAAAAATCCACCATTAAATTTGAATGACTTTCCAGGAGAGAGAAAAAATAGCGAGTGATGATTTAAGACAGTCATATGGGAGAAGAGGTCAAATTTACTGTCACTCTCCCGGCAGCTGTAATAGAAACCCCCTCATAGCTGTGGAAATTATTATTTTTAACCAAATCCAGGGTAATATAACTCAAAGCATCATGTTATAAATTTACACTCAATATTTAATTTTATAATGTATAATAAATACCGAGATTTACGTTGATAAAATGAGCAAACGCGTCATCACAGTCTGTGAAAAGGTCTATTCCGTCAACTGTTGAATAAAACGCCTTTATGTAAATATATAGGGCGTTTGTACACAATGCGACACATTGAAAAGATATTGCGCAACAGATCGTCGATCAGATTGTCATGCCAGACCAGATTAGAACAACAAGATTTTCTCATTTTATATTTGTTTACAAGATTTTATACGTTCACATATAATCGATCCGGTTGACAACGTCGCTCGGAACTTCGATACTACATAAAACGACACACACAGCAAGCAAACACCATTATAGCCAAAAATTTAGCCGTTTTTTTCATAATATCTTAACTGTAGCGAGCCGTTTCTGTTGTTTATGACAGAAACAAACATTGGCAGCATCCCCAATGAACACCCAGTGAGCCTCAAACGTTGCGATCGTAAGCGCTCACGAAGCCCAAAAGGTGCAGATAGGCAGCTCGCTGGGTTTTGAGACAACCATTATTATTTATGCCCCCCTTAAAAAATATAAATATGGCATGGGAACATTCTGGACGCCCAGGCTCGTGATAAACGCACACCGTTTAAATGTTTACAAAAACTGTAAACATGGGTGCTCAAAATCTCTCTGGAAATCCGCCATACATGTTGCCAAACCGCTAGCAAAATAAATGACTCTGACACTAAACGGTTTGAGGTTCTCATCAGATGTGCGTGTCATATGGTCAACAGAGCCGAAAACTGCCCGGACAGTTCGGTCATTTCCGTAAAATAACCACACGACAGCGTTAACACATCGGAGAGAAGCAGCTCACATGACTGTAATGTTTAATGAAGCCTGGAGAATAGTGTTACTGTATAAAACCCAATAACAATACCACGAATTTAAGCAGAAAGCGATCATTTATGGTGTGCTTTGCCACTCGGGCATCAAACCTCACCTACTTCAGGCAATCTTAAAACAATATACAATCATTTACGACACAGAACGCACGAAAGGTGTCATACATAAACGTTCAATGCCAAATAAATAAATAAAATAATCGCCAGATACTTACATTAAACGAATTCACCGTGTGTTTTCTTCTGGCTGGCTTGGCAACAACCTTACGCAAACATTCCAAGCAAACAGTTGTCTGATAATTTCAGTTAGGTTGCATCAATATGTTTACTTGTTTGCTCTTCGGGGGTTTTATGTTAATTTTTCTTCAGGAGGCTATCGTCAGGCAACCCGACTCCCCACTGTGCCTGGGAGTTTTTTTTACAACTCTGCCCTTTAAACTCCTGACTGAATCTGCTTTATAGCGCTCCTCCGCCACGGACATGATGGGGCGGTGATGCGGTTTTCAGAGGTCAAAACCCCAGCGACGCTCACGATTGGTCCAATGCTCCTTCGTCATATATTTGCCTCCAAAGCCTCCATGCTGATTGGCTCTGCACTACTGTCAATAATAAACAGGGTTCCGCCCCTGACAGTTGCTCGACCAATAAGCGAAAAGTGCACTCCTAGCTGGCGTTCCTAGCTGTACATTAAGTGTCTTCCTCTCACACGTATGCATTTAACCATAATAATAAGATACTGCCGTCTTTATTGTGGTATTTTGATTGGTTGAGACACCTCATAATAGTGTGCTGTTTACATTATGTTCATATGTGAATACGTTGCAGTTGTATGAGGTCGAATAAAATGTTATAAGTAACGAACGTCTCTATTAATTTCTGAAATATTAAATAGATGAGCGGTGAGAAGACATACATAAATACATTGAGTGCAAGGACAGCGCGGAGTGACTCTGGTCATCTGGCTGCTGAGGTGTAATCTGTCCTTGTGTGTTTTGCGTGGAAAAATACTCCAATGCTATTGGCTGCCCAGGATTTCAATACAAACTTACTAATAAACTGTAGTACTACTTTCCATGGACATTGTTGTCACTGGACAGTTATGCATTGATTTCATGAAGAACACACCAATCATAGCAATAAAAAGTGTGTGATGTGACTAAATATGACAAGTTATTTGTTGAAACAAGAGTGAAACATTTTACTCATGTCCCCTGTCTGGTACAGTTAAAAAATTGAAAACCCAATTATTCATCTATGTTCTATGACGTATATTGCAACGTGATATAGTCGTGTTGTGTTGCTTTTTCTATAGTATCAGGAATAGCATGTTGACCCTTTGGTTATCTCATATTTCATTTGTTGTGTATGCTCCCATATGCAAAGGTTTAAGGTTCATGGCTTCATGAATTGTTATGAGCCCAAGCAAAAATGGGCTTTGTTTGCACAATAAGCTCTGTACCATATTGGTGAGGACTGAGAAAGGTGTGGAAAGAAGAGGACCGCCTGGGAATGAGAATAGAACACTCTGGTCATATCTTCAGATATTAAGTTGGTTTGTATGTAGCCTACTGTACTGTACATTTGGGAATTGATTCCAGGCTCACAATACAACATGATGAAAGTTCTGAGCTGAACAAATCTTGACTAGAACAATACAA
This sequence comes from Moxostoma hubbsi, assembly GCA_032164185.1. Lineage (NCBI taxonomy): Eukaryota > Metazoa > Chordata > Actinopteri > Cypriniformes > Catostomidae > Moxostoma > Moxostoma hubbsi. The sequence continues at coordinate 25,590,651 of JAVLUX010000035.1, forward strand.
GCATGCTCTTCTGTGGGGTTAAGCAGAAATAAAGGTGTTTTAATCCCAGTCAAGCTCTAATCGAGTTGTGTATTTTAGCCTCTACTCTCTGACAATGTTGTTTGTCTATGTGACATTTCTTATTGCCTAATTACACAGAGTGGGAGGAACATGCTAATGATTGCAGAATTATAAACTGGGCAGTCAGGATAAGCAAATTTTCGTGGCAGGGACATTGTGAATGTTCAAAGTTCAGAGATAGGCAAAGTGGGAGGAGGGAAGACAGATGCGGCCAATGGCCTGTCTGGTTACTGCAACCTTTTTCGTTATTGGCACTGCTGATAAATTGGTTACTGAAATGTGACCTGACTGCTTTACTCCAAGTTTGTTTTGGAATTATTAACAGATTGTGTGCATGTTGCCTAGGAATCTAAATACTCTGATTTAAGATGTATGTTGGGTTTGTATGTAAGACACTATAATCCAAATGAGGGATCACATATCAGTACGCACTGGGTACTTTGCTGCTATGTATTGTTGCTAATTTGTTTAAAAGGATGTTAGTGATGTAAAGAGCAATTAGCGTGTAGCTAAAGGTTGTTCTTTACAAAGGTTTTCATGATAAGATGCACATCTAAATCTCAAAATAGTATTTGTACTAGCAAAAAGAAGTTGGCTTAATGTTTTAGTGGATGACGTGAAAGGTAAACGTTTTCGATCTGTAACTTATGTAAGTACGCCTATGACGTGTAATCTGTAGCATAGCAACAATAAATACTTCAATTCACAATAAACCCCTGCTCCTTCCTTATCATGACAAGCACCTGATTTGTTCCAAGTCAACACTGAGTCACACCTTTTTTTTTTTTTTTTTTTTTAATTACACATTGGATTGTTCTCTTTCTAAAGACAATGCACCCTTTCTACATTCCAGCCTGAATAATTCCATGACTGTTTCATCCGTGTTACGATACGGGCATGTACGGGACATCTCTACCTATACACATTCCATTTGTTTACAAATGCTTCTGTCACTAGATATAGTCTACACACAGAGAGATCAACACAATTCACACTGGTCCAGTGAGTTTATCATGGTGGGTGATAGCTGAACAGGTAGAGAGAGGCACTAGATACCAGATTGTTCCTCTGCAGGGGTGTGAATAGAAGCATGCAGAAGACACTACATAAGCATTTCCAGCATCGCAATGACTCACATAATGGAGCCACGCCAATGTAGGTGGAAGAGGCAGTTTACATGATATGATAAGAGTATTATGGCAAAGCACATCAATACCAAAACAAAGACAGTTTTAGCATTGCTATAGGAATAATGTATACACACACATCCCTTCAATCAGTTCAGTTAAACTCAGGTTATGAAACTGAATAGGGACAGGACAAGAAAGAATAACATTTTTGGGGCAAAAAGCATCTTTGTCTATTGACAGCATATATATATATATATGTATATACAGTATACACTGTATATATAGAGACTGTAGTATGGAATTTGGAAAATTCCAACCATCAGTGCAATTCAAATTTGAAGTACCTACTTTTTCATCACTGGCAGTAAGTGAAACTCCATCTGTACAGACAAGGTTCAGTTGTACAATCAGAGAACAAACTTATTGACGGTAGCAACAGCAAAAGATAAGGATGCATTCTTGCATTCAAACACAGCTGGAATGAGCACAATTCTGAAAGCAGGGATCTCAAGATGTGTCTTTCTAAGTTTCAAACTATGTTTAACTTGACATAGCAACCAAAAAACGCTGTTTATGACGTAACGCTACTAAAGTGAGATGCCATAAAAGCGTCCGTCTGACGCATGTACACTGACGCGTCCTTAGAAAAGCCTATCTCGGACAGATTGAGGAATTTAATGGCAAAATGGATTGCTGTAGACTGTAGGCCAATGTTAGTCTTATTTTCAATAATATACAGTATAACTAAAAAATATATTGCCTTCTAACTTTTTGTATTGTCTTATCAATGCTTTACTCGTCTGCCACAATATTAAATGCAAATAAGCAATGCATTTTATTTAATTTTTTTTATCTATTATATTTTTTGCATAATTATTGAAATATAAGTATTTATAATTATTTAAACAATCTATCTTAAATATACCATTATATATTATATACTGTATATTGAATTATTATATGCAATTATTTGCGGGGCTTCCTCAGCAAATATTTATATTTGTGATTTATTCAATTAATAAATCAGCATGTCATGTAATTAATAAAATGTGAATCAATGGACAGCCCTAATATATACAGTATATACACTCTCTGAGCACTTTATTAGGAACACCTGTACACCTACATATTCATGCGATTAACTAATCAGCCAAAAGTGTGGTAGCAGTGCAATGCATAAAATAACGCAGATAAGGGTCAGGAGCTTCAGTAAATTTTCACATCAACCATCAAAATGTTATTTTTTTTGTTGATGAGAGAGGTCAATGGAGAATGGCCAGACTGGCTGGAGTTGACAGAAAGGCTACGATCAATCAGATAACCACTCTGTGCAACTGTAGTGAGCATAATCGCATCTCAGAATGCACAACACGTCAAACATTGAGGCGGATGGACTACAACAGCAGAACACCATGTTGGGTTCCACTTCTGTCAACTTCTATGCAAATACTCTGAGCTGTTATATATATATATATATATATATATATATATATATATATATATATATATATATATATATATGTATATTTAAAACAAATCATTCATTCAGATGCAGTTAAGAACAAAGTGTAGACAGCTTCAATAGCTGATGTTTACCAATGAGCAATCTAAACAGGGCTTTAGCTAAGTCGTAAGCCCTTGCCAAGAGCCTGGAATGTCACCAGTACAAATTATACAGGCACTCTCAATAATATTTACCACCAATGTTGCAACCCCTTTAGATAAGCTACCCTGCTCTCAGTTAGTATATAATGGCTTTGACTATGACAGTCATATTATAGCCGGCACTGATCTGATTCTGATTAAGGGAAGTTTAGTGGAAACTGTATGTTCATCAGAAACGTAACATAACTTGAGGAATTGTGGAAGCACACAATCTCTATATTTTGATGGGGAGAGGGCATGCATTTTAAACATCACATATTTTCATTGTTTCTCCTATTGTGAATCATTCCCTTTCTGAACAGCACTGAAATGGCATGCAGGTGTAACATAGGTAGAGCTAAATTTTGCTGACAGATACTGTAACTTCAGAGAAAGAGAGAGAGAGAGAGAGAGAGTAGGGGAAACAGCACCGAAGGAGGGGACTTGTCACATATTTTGTAGAAGCACCTTATTATTGTTTCTTTTTATAGGGAATAATTAAGTGGTGAAGGACTGTTAAAGGGACGAATAACCTACAGCTTTTCTCTACAGCAGGAAAAACATCCTGGAACCATCAGTGCATACTGTTTAGATATATACTGCAACATTTTACTACTTGATGAGCCATTGTTACATCTGAATTAGAGACATTTACAACCCCAGAAACATTGTTTGCCCCACTTTCACCTCTATACAGTGTATACAGTCTTTTATATGATTCTATTCATACATAGAACTCCTATACTGTAGGGTTCTTTGTAGCCATGTGAAAAGGTTCTGTATAGAGCCTTTTAGGAGTTGCAAATATCATAACATTTTATGGTTTAGGCCACACCCACACTAGTACATTTGAACTGAAAAACACCTCTCATCCACACAAGAACTGAATTTTCCTACGTAATGTTCTCCACCTAAAACAGTATTTCGATAAACGCTCTTTTGAAAAAAAAAAAATACTAATAATAATTTCAGAGTTTTCTGATGAAAATGGATTGGTGTGGATGTGGCTTTAGTTTATTGACAACATTTCAAGGATTCATTAATTAAATAGTTAATATCAGCAGATACTTTATCATTAGAAGAAATGCAATTATTTAATAGATCCTGGTCAATGGGGGGGTGGGGGGGGGGGGGGGTTATTTAATCAATTACATTATTTAATCAATTACAATGATGACAATTGTGCATGTGCACAATTCTCTTTTTTACTCTGCTTGTGCATTGTGGGATTTAATTGTATCAAGTGACTTGAGTTTTTTGACTGTGTTCACAAAAAATGTGTTTAGACCCATTTAATGATTCAATGACCATTTCTAGTGATGCCAGAAGATGGTGACAAACGTGTGTCTTGTGTGAAATTAGTTATTCACTGAATCAATGATCAAAAGAAAATTGTAATCCTTTAAAATTTCCAGGTTTTATTAATTATTAGAACAAAGCAAGTCTATCATTTCACTTCAGTTTGTGAGCTGCTGAACATGATGTTTATCAAAATAATTATTAATAATTAATATTAAAATAATATGCATGATTTATACAGAATAATATATATATATATATATATATATATATTAAAATAGCCTTTCCAAAAGCATTGCTTTGCATTCAGTGTACAATCAATTTACTATCAAGTTATAAATGACTTTTTTTCTTTTGATTATACTGTCTGAGACAACAAAGAACTGCAAATTTCAGAAGATATTACAAGTTCTAATAGTAAATTGATCTATCATTTATGAAATATGTTAATTGTGAATTGTTTCGTGTAACCAGATTTTTAACTGTTCAACAGTGGGAATAAAGCTTTTAAAATGGGTTTTACTGTCTCATACCATTGGAAAACATTTTTCAGCTCCTATATGTAAAAATGAAAGAGAAAAACGAGTTGTAAAGCAAGCTTTTTTCAGCATTTCATTGTGTGTGTGTGTGTGTGGTCTGTCTAATTACTACAGCATCTACTGAGGAAAATGTCAATGAGATTTATGAAATGTAAAGGGCTTCTCAGGGAGCACACTGTCTTGCCATTTTGTTTTTGCCCTCAAATTCAATTACAGACCTTTTGTCCCAGCCTGTCTTTATTAAGTTGTTATTTCAGCTCTCTCAGGGGAAGTGCAGCAGTCTGGTCCACAAACCCTATACTGACCCTAGAGGAATTGTAAAGGAAGATCAATCAACATTATGCCCATTCTGGATTTATAAGATGCAAGCTGGGGGATGACCAACACCATAACAGGGTACAGTATTGATTTATAACAATTATGTAATAATACCAATGCGTGATCCTACAGGATCTTATTTCTGGATCTTATTCAGCCATTTGGATCTCAACAACAGCTGATCTATAAGGATATGGATCTCTAAGTATATCACGTAAGGATATCACATTAGCTTTATGATTTCACCAAAAGATATTTAAATATAATAAAATTATTCAAACAGAAATGCAAAGTCATGCATCCAAGTTGGATAGCCAGGATCTCACAATAAAATCATAACCTATATCTCTCAAATCTGATGTGGAGTTGGATGTTGTCTGTAGTGATGACCTCGACTAAGAATGTCGCATAGCTGTGAGGACTGCTTTTGAGCCAGTGTGAAAAGGCATTCATCACCACTTCTGCAGAATGAACTGGGAAGAACCAAGGAAGCCCGTTCCTTTCCTTTTCTTCATACTTACTTTTCATGGGAACCCTGTGTTTAGGTTTATTTCAATGTAAACATGGCTTTTGCTAATATGCAGTATACTTTAGCTCAACTGTGGCTCTAAGAAAGACTTCTTCTCTCATGAACTACTGTATAATCAGAACCATTATTAACAGCGAATAGTTTCCAGACATCCAAAGCAATTAGACTGCTGTATCCAAAAAAAAGTCTTTGTTTTGGCCCTTAAAATAGAAGCAATTATCAGAAACTATATGTGAATATGAGGGTGTGCAAAATGAAAGACGATGAAGAGAGAGAGAGAGTGAGAGAGAGCATTGCCAATGTTTCGGGAAACACATTGTCAGTTGTCTAGAACCATCTGTTTTGAAAACAGCTCTTGCACCGAGCAGTGTATGGAGAGAATATGAATATTTCATCTCTCCCAAAAGAAAAGGAAAACAAACAAAGACAATCTTCAAAGGGACAAGTCATGTCTGGCCAGTGTCTTCCTGTTCTTGTATATAAAGAACCATAAAGTTCTCTCACAGTTTTCAAACATATTGCATGTTTACGTGTCATTGATAAAGTTGTAACAAGGTTCTGTTCCTCTGAAGATCTGCAGGTTATGTTAAGCATTACACAACAAACTAAACACAGTACTATGAAATCACAATTATCATCATCCTACAAATCTTCAAATACATTTTTATTAAATAGAAGCATGTATGTTTTATTCTACATGGAGAGTGTCCCCTCATGGAGGCTGCCATGTTAGAATCGCATGACCAGTTGAATACTACCTCAGTATCCATCCTGTTATTAGACACTTTTACACTTGGATTGAATTATATCATAGCTTACTGTGAATAATACATTTCTGCAATGGCATCTGTAACTGAAAACTGTGGATTTTTAATGATGCTGCCTCCACGCGCTAGGTGGCACTGTAAATCTAAGCTGACGCAAACAAAATAGGTACTGAGTGCACATTTAAAGACCCCTTTAAAATGGATTGATGAGCACAGTTTTCTTTCCTGTGTTGATGGATTTATTATTAAAACTGGAAGCTGGAGGGTTTGAAATAATTTTTTCCAAAGCCAACATATGGTACAGGAAATCGGCATGTTAGTTTATGATGTTTTTAACCTAAAAGTCAAACCACTATGCGGTAAATCTTAATGCCCTAAATATTGCCCAAGCAGTGCCTTTGGTGTCACATCCCTTTGTTTTGAGATGTATGTCCCACGAAGGTGCGCACGCTTTCAACAGTAGTTCCGGCTTCGGCCACTGGGGGTTCAGAAATTTTTACATCAATAAATTTGATCTCTTGTTGCTGATTTTCCCATGACATAAGTCTGTCACAGCCATCAAACGTGATTGGTTTCTTGTTATTTCTAGTCATAAGTAGGTGATAATAAGGTATATACTTTGGGAGAAATTCTTCTTCATTGTTCGCTCAGGGGTACAAAGAAGTACAATATACTTTGCGAACATTCAGACACCCGCCACACCACTGTGGAAGGTGTTTAGAGGTACATTTATATATGGCAAGTAAAAGAAGCTGTCATTAAAAGAGCCACTAGATTATGATTAAAAGTAATATATATGCAGTAGATAATGTGTAACTTGTCATGTTTACATTCTGAATTCAGCGTTGAGCTGTTGAGCTAACACCCTATACGTGGCCATAATATGCACTGATTACACTTTGCTATTATAATTTATGATGACACTGATTCGTTTGCAAAGATGGATGTATAAAAGTGCGTTAATGTGCATAAATCAGACAAAAGAATGATGATAAGAGAGGCAAATCTTACTTTGGGCAGATCTGTGAAGGGCTTTAGCTGCAGATGGCACAGGAGTGAATGGGCACTTGTGAGTATTTGATTAGATTTGATTCCTTTTGTAAACTAATTAAACAACAACAAAAATCGCATGACATGGTCTTGTAAAATGTCTCTATGTGAACGGTCGTACAGATGTTGGTAAATTTGCACAAGCTTGCTAATAATGCTACATGCCGGTGTTTTCATTTTGACTGATCTTGACTGACTGAACCACGCAAGCATAGTATGTGGAGCTTCGGGTCACACCTACAGATGACGTGGAACAATGGCAGCAAGAAGTTGTTTAGCAGCCAGTTAGAAGTTCTCCTAAAAGTTCACAGAGACGAGCTGTTACAAATCACAGAAACAAACATATTTTTGGCCAGATTTTGTTCTAAATTACGTAATACACGTTTGCTCTTCATTTTCGTATGAATTACATTTGGGCCTTTAGAGGGAGAGACATTATTAAGCTCCAGTCACTCATCTTTGAGCATGTGGGATTATTTTGGACATCGCAACAAACGGGCGGATTTTGTGATTTGTGGGCCTTAAGCAAAGTGCATGAATGGGGCTCTATTCATTGTTATTATTTTATGTATTATTTATTTTTTTATTATTATTTACTGTGATATGCTATAAATAGTAGTAGCTCATGCAAATAATCACTTAATCACACAAGTTGTTTCAATGACAATCTTTAATATTTGTCAAAGCTATATACTTTGCCAGCTTTGGCAAATCTAATAAAAAAGTTTTAGGCTAGTTCTTTCCCAGAGGTGCTCTTTGTAGCAGCCTGGTCAATTTTTAACAAAATTTTGAAACCAGATGAACCGAACTACTTGATGAGTCTGTCTCTGTCTTATGAGAGTTGCCTATAGCAGCCAGCCAATTAGAATGGATTTTCTGCCAGCTTTTACGAGAGAGCATAATAAATAATCACATTTTAAATAAACCCTTTTCCATAACAAATTTAGATATATTTACATATTTTTGCAGCAGTGGAGTCATTCAGGTTCCTGGGTTCTACCATCTCTCAGAACCTGAAGTGGAACACCCACATAGACTCCATAGTGAAAAAGGCCCAGCATAGGTTGTACTTTCTTCGCCAGCTGAGGAAGTTCAACCTGCCACAAAATAACTCCTCCCACTAAATCTTTCAGTGCCCCGTTTCTTGCTCTCTCATTGGCTGTAGGTCAACGCTGCAGTTGTATTTAGTCAAAACACATTTCACATTGCACGATTTGGAATCGCAGACAGGTCCAGATATTTAACATGCGAGATATCTTGCTGACATCGGAGACACGTTGGCGATTCACTCACATTGCGTCTTTGATAATTCATACATTGCGATTGTCACTCACGGGAGCGAGCTCTGATTTGCCTAAAATTTCGTGCTTTTGTCGGCGATCACCACAAAACTGTCGGTAAGCGAAAATCGGGCTTAAAATCGTGTAAACTCGGCATTATAGTCAGGTGCAACTTTATTTCCAGAAAATACTGTAAATAAATAAAAAATAAATAAATAATAAATAAATAAAAATATTTGCTGTGCTGTTGCAAGGATTCATTTGCAAGAACAAATCTACAAATTGGAAAAGACACAAATTTGTTGCTATTGGCATCTGTGACCTCATTATACAGCATATATGTTACTTGCATTTTTTGCATAGCCGAATTTAAAACATTACGACTTCACACCACTAAGACAACATGAACGTTCTTGAAAAGGAAAACTATCGATGATGTTTATGTGGGACAGTGGAGTGCCATGGGAATTTTTAATCGTAAAAACTGTGCCGTGGCAGAAAAAGGTTGGGAAACACTGACCTAAACCACAAAGAGTTCATCAGCAAAAAAGCATCCAAAAGAAAACACACAGCAGGATGTAAATTCTGCAATGCAATGCTTACCGAGATGGCTGTGACCACATCAAACTTTATCGGCTCTTAGAAAGTAAGCATAAAGAAAGGTAAGCTAAGTGTAAGTGATGCTAGCAAAGCTAGCTAGCTAACGTTATCAATCTGCCTCTTGCTGCATTCCATTCAACTCTGAAAGTTACTATATTGTTTGAGAAAAGACAGAGAAATGTGAAGACTTGAGGTTTGAATAAATATTTGATGTATTATGTACTTAATGATGGTTTATAATGGAAGAATCATCCAGAAAACCTGATGCGATGCTTACACAAAATTGTTATTGTTTTAGGTGGATGGTAAAGGAGTGTTGAATAAAGATGGATAAGTTGATTTCAGCTCCTTAGTGTTTGTTTGTATTTGTTTGCTCATAGAAAACAGAGGAAAATACATTTCTTATGTCAAACTGACACAACTTGACTTGGTCTCAACCCCTCAAAGTCTTGGCCTTGTCTCAGTCTCGATACATTCTAGTCTTGGTCTGGACTTGGTCTTGGTTTAGGCTGTCTTGACTACAACACAGCTGTCCTGTGTACATCTATATCTGTCTGGTTTGTTTCAGCCACCAAATCAGACAGAAGGAAACTACAGGATTATTGGTGTCCCCTACTCACTATCCAAGACCTATATGTCTCCAGAGTGAGGAAACATGCAGGTTAATTCACTCTGGACCCCACACACCCTGCCCATTCCTTCTTTGAACTGTTGCCCTCTGGCCGGCGCTGCAGAGCACTGAGCGCCAGGACATCCAGGCACAAGAACTGTTTTACCAGGCCATTTCATTAAACTGCCTCAGGACTCCCCCATAGTGCAATAATGTATAAATATCACATGTACATATGGAAATTCACATATTTACTGCAATAACTGTACATACTCCTACCTTGCATACATATACATTACCACTTGCACATGTACATGTGCCATTCTGTTATATGTCCTATTATTTGAATGGCTATTTATACTCTTACCTTGTTTTATATTCTGTGTCTCACTGTAATGTTCTGTGTGCACTTGTTTCTCCTATCACCAAAAAAAATTCCTTGTGTTGCACTTGGCAATAAAGTTCATTCTGATACTGAATCTGATTCTTATTTGTAACTATTAATATTCATGTTAAGATAAATGATTGCCATTTCTAAAACTCCAGAACACCACAGAATATGTAGGTCTTGTTTCTTATTCCCGATTTATCATTTAAAAATAAAAGCACACGTATACTTTGATTTTAAATAAATGTTTTTATTAACATATTCCTTGTGGTGCAAAATAGACCACAAATCTGAATATGGTATTAGAGGAACTCATCCCACTGTGGTGTTTCTCTTAATCTCAAAAATATGCTGAATCCAGTGTTTCCCAGTCACAAGCTCACCGCTACAAAAACTCATCCTCTAGAAGTAAAGCATCTAAACATTCAAAGATTTTCAGGGCAAAAAGTATAATACCTCACATTTTTATCACATGTCTTGAAAAAACTTGAACATTCCTCTATAGCACACTGCAAAATGTCTTCACGTGAGTTTGCGTTTACGGTCTATCGTGTTCAGATGTGTTTGAATGGAAGTTAATGGAGCACGAAGTCTAGTGAAACCACCCTTTTACTCAAGAGAGGAATTGACTGGACAAACATTAGGATACATCAGTGAGTGCATGATGAGCCATCAACATTTATGGTATGTAATTTTATCAACTTTTTGGAGTACATTAGTATATAGATGGTCTTGTAATTTGAAAGAAAACAGACAGAATAAAATCCACAAAACTCCCATTTTAATTGCATGGGGACATAAACACGAGATAACTTGCGTTGTTTAGCGCTTAAAAACAACTCACGTTCTTACTCAAATACATTGAGTATGTCAATATGAATGAGCTTCTCTCATGCACTCATGAACACACAACAGACGTCAAAATTTTTGCTGAAAAAGGACATAAATTTCATATCCCCGTATCGTATCTCTTCAGAAGACTTGGAATATAGGGTCCTTTTTTAATAGGAATTAGTGAATCAAACTTAAAGTGTCTATACTTCTGACACTTATGTTGTTTCAAGAGGACACAAAAAATAATTGATACTAAAGTTATTTTTTTTTTATACTTCAGATAATTGGCAGTTCAGGCCAACAAATGTTACAATTATGGATTATAAATCCAAAATGCTAAAATGCTCAGAAATTTCATGAGAATATAATGTAATAAAGTATTGCTATCAATATATACCATCCCTTTTTAAGGTTTAAGGTGAGGCACTCTCTGCTACCACCGTATTAAAAAGACAGGATGTGACATTCATGAAATATTTCCTTTTGTGTTCTACATAAGAATGAAAGTTATATGGATTTAGAACAACATGAGTGTGAGTAATTAATGACATCATTTTTATTTTTGGGTGAATTGTTCCTTTAAGACCAGGAATTAAAAGCAAGGGTAAAAATAGAGCATGGTTGAGTAATTTCTAATTCAAAAGTAATAACATTCTTAAGATTTTCTTCATCTTCCATGTGCCAGGCATTGACATGGTCTGTTTGGCAGATATTTTGGGAGCAGCTTACATTCAGGGCCGCCGCTGGGCCAAATTGATGCCCTACGCAGAGTTCCAGGTGGACAGGGAGGGGGGTAATGATATGAGCATGAAGCAATCATCTGTGTTCCGCAACTGCTTTCGGGTCTTTGAATAACGTATAATGTGGGAGTTAGGGCAGCCGCTGGACTTTCTGCTGCCCTCCTAGGGTAAGATGGTGCCCCCTTAGGCAGTTGGTGCCCTACGAAGACTGCGTAGTCTGCTTATAGGGAGCGGCAGTACTGCTTACATTTGTATGAAAATGGATTTACCAAATGTTTTAGCCAAACCAATGTGAGAGAAACTCCAAAATCTGTGAGGGTGACAGTCATAACAAATTTTAAAGCACACACATGAGTTGCCATTTTCGTCTCAGTACTAGAGGGGCTGCATAGAGAAAGAGTCACGATTTAACAGGCAAACAGAACAGAAAGAGCCAATTGTGGCAGTATTTGCATTGTTTGTGTGTGTGAGTGTGTGCGCATATTTTCCCCTTTGGGACAACGTGCTTCTCTAGTTTCCAGTCTCTCTTTTGGTTTCGCCCTATTTCAGAGTCCACTAATTAATCATGCATTATTGAGTGCCAATGCTGGATGAGGTTTTACCCTTGTTGCAGTCCCACACACACACACACACACACACACACACACACACACGCACGCACACACACGCGCATACACACACACACACACACACACACACACACACACACACACACACACACACACACACACATACACACACACACACACACACACATACACACACACACACACTGCTTTTAAAAACTGCCTCTGTAATCTTCCCCCAGCTAAGGGATGCAGCTTGTCTGAAAGGACATCCAGGGTCACGTACACTCGAGTAACATTATGTGTACTGAACAGTTTATGCTTCTGTTTACAAATCTCATCAGATCCAGTCATGTTCACCTAAATGAGATGCCGTTTGCAATCTGGTCTTGGCTGTCCTCCTATGGTAGTTGAACGCTGGCAGCATCAATGCAAATCAGCTCTGTCCAAGAGACAAAACATAACATAGTGGTTATTAGGGGAGACCGGGCCAAGTTGTCTCATGGGGAAGTTGTGACAAGGTTTGTAAACCAGTTAACTTTGAAGTTTTGAGTAAAAGGTCTAACCTCTCTCTAGCAGAAGTTTTTTTTATGTCAAAAATTATAATCATTTTGTTCATTTTATTCTCCTATGCAAAATTTCAATACAATTTTGGTAACTTTACAATAAGATTCCATTAGTTAATATTAGTAAATGTATAAGGTATCTAACAATTAACAGTGAACCATACACTTTTTTTTACTTTTTTTTAGTGCTGTAAAATTACTGTTCATTGTTAGTTCATGTTAACTAATTAACTAATGTTAACGAATGCAACCTTATTGTAAAGTGTTACCAAAATTTCAAGCATTACCTCTTTTAGGGCAAGTTGTCACAAAGCATCAATGTTTTTTTTAATGTCCTGTATGTTTTTTACAGTGCAATAATGGTGTGAATGATCAATACGTTAATGTTTTTTTTAGCCAAGACTTTAAGGTATGTGTCTAACCTGAGAAATACAAACCCTGAGAGAGTACAAAGAGTACACAGAGTAACAACTAGCCCCGGTCTCCTCTGTGTCTTATAAATGTGAGTAGTGGTTCATTCTGTTCCTCATAAAGAGTAATAGATTGTGACGCAGTGAAAGACTTGTTTCTCGGCTCTCTTGTGCAATGTTGGTGAGGATCCAGGGTTAATCCCTGTTCTCCCCAGGCCCAGATGACCGAGATGGGGAGGGAAAAGCAAGCCACCCGCTCAGAGCAGCTTGGCATCACTGCAGGTCACCTGGACTTCCTCTGCCGACACTGGGCTCTCTGCTAACTCTCCGTCTGCTGCTGTACTGTTCACTAGACCCGCTGGCTGCACTGCCAAGTCCCTGCAACTCTCTCTGCCTGCAGTAGCATGGGTCAGACACATGTGCAGGACTCAGCACTAGATACCATGGACGTTAATGCCTTACTGATTCCTAATACAAACATTGTTGCGTACAGTGTTGTTGCTTAGCGTGAAACATTACTGAACAGTTAGTTCTAGTCCTCTAATCTTATTAGACATATGGCATTTCAAGAGTGCTGATATTTAGTATAATAGGACAGGGACTCTGTACTATTTGTATCACACTGCTTTTCAGTGTTTGCTAGCCCAGAGCTGACAGTTGTTTGACACATAACTGTTGATTCTACTTACATTTTTGGCATCTGTTTTTGTTAGCAGAGGAAAACTAGACAAAATCACACTTGCAATTATGCTACTCTACAGTTCTTAATATCTGTAAAAAGTGGTAACATACAGTTGTTACCTTAAGGAGCTATTTCTACCCAGCCTTCTTGGTGTAATCTAATGCATTCAGGTTGATTCAGTGTTACCCTTTAAGCCTTAATATTATTATCAAAATATGAATGTAACAAGGGACTGGACTGGACAGGGGAAGAAGGACACGATGACAGGCTGGAGAACTCAAAGGTAAGGTTTCTTTAATTTTTCAAGGGTAACGGGATAACACAAAGTTGAACACAAATTATCTTTTAAAGGGTTGCTATCTCTTTAAATGAGGCTGCCAACGCTGGACTGGCATCCTCCCCGACTGGCTGTGTTGTGGCTCTTATATGCCGCTCTCCCCGTGCTCACTGAAATTAGAGACAGGTGTTAGACATATTTTAGCTCAGGTGCAAGCGCCCTTACCGCTCCCCCTCTCCGGACGGGCGCTTGACCACGCCCCCGCTGCCACAATGAACAAATAACTACAGTCTTGACCAACACAAAATATGCATCTAAGCATTATGACCAAAACTGAACAAGTGCTTTGAAATGTGTTGACGAATCAGAAGTGTTAAAGTTTTTAAATGTATTAATAATGTTGCACTGCAGGGCGGCACGGTGGTGCAGTGGTTAGCACTGTCGCCTCACAGCAAGAAGGTCATGGGTTCAAACCCCGGTTGCCCCGGCCTTTCTGTGTGGAGTTTGCATGTTCTCCCCGTGTCTGCGTGGGTTCTCTCCGGGTGCTCCGGCTTCCTCCCACCATCCAAAGACATGCAGGCTAGGTTAATTGGTGTCTCCAAAAATTGCCCTAGGTGTGGATGTGAGTATGAGTGTGTGTCTGTATATGTGTGGCCCTGCGATGGACTGGCGACCTGTCCAGGGTGTACCCCGCCTTTCGCCCAATGTTAGCTGGGATAGGCTCCAGCCCCCCGTGACCCTGTACAGGATAAGCGGTTGAAGATGAATGAATGAATGTTGCACTGCACATATACTGTAATCGGTAGAAACATCAAACTGATCAAATAGCCATGTGTCATATGTCATTGGAAAGCTCTCAAAGAGTAGAATACAACCAGCCTATTTGTTTCATTGACAGCCAATAATATCGCGAGCAATAGCTAAGTATATGTCTTTGACATACATGTTACTTGTAAACAGCTGTTGCTTATATGCTGTGTTTTTGCTTACAACTTCACAAAAAATAAATGGAACATATCATTACTTAGAGGAAACAAATATATTTAAAATGAGCCCCCACACAATGTAATCAAATACAAATATCATAAGATAATACTCATGAAGCACAATGTACAAACAGCACATAATGTTCTATCTGGTGAAAAACATGATAGCATTCTTTATTGAAAATGATGTTGTATCTTCCCAGCGTCATGGAACGCTAAAACCAATAGTATTTGGATTTAAATAGCTGCAACCATAGGTGGAAGACATCCAAATATGGGCAGAGAGGATCGTTCACTCTAATTATATATGGTCACCAGGAGATGGCATCAAGTACATGACACATACTCAATGATGGCTCAAATGACACAGAATGGAACTGAATGAGATCTCTTTACTCATACCTGCATGCTTTGGAGAGAGCTTACCTTTAGTCATTGTTGTATTTGCAAGAGTAATTAGTTTTTATATACAATTATAATGTTTTATTTGTTTGGAGTGGCTTTTGGACACTTGGAGATGTTTTTGGACACTAGGATACATTATTTTTTTAATGCTATAAATTTTGATTGCTTTGACGCGTCGACACAAAATTTGACTTAGTTACAGTTGACAAGATATATAATAAAAGTACATTTTTGGCTCAAGTGTTTTTATGATTTTTCAATGGTTTCTTAGGTTGAGAGTCACAGAGTTAATCATAATCTATATCATAAAAAAATGTGAAAAGTTTTCTTTAAAATTATAACAAACACTTTATTATTATTATTATTATTATTATTACTTTATTTATTTTTTGTCGTTATAAGCCTTTAATTTTGGGTATGACACTGAAGCAGGGAATCTTTAGAAACACCCTCAGAGCTTAAAGGGTTAAATAATATTTCTGACTTGAGTCAAACCAATTAATTTAGATGTTTGCTCATGAAGCATATTTTTCTGTGCTTTTTAATGTGCAGCACAGCTGTCATTATGTGCAACTTATGGCCAAATAAATGCTGTGTTTTTTTTTTTTACTACAGCAGCACTTGTGTTCATGTGATATTGCTGTAAATTCAGGGAATATCATTTATGCTTAAAATACTCTGAGTTAATCAGTGACATTTTGTGTGTGTTTGGGTGGTTATTTCTGTGTAATGCACACATTTTCAAGGTGTGTTTGAGAGTGTTTGTAACATTGTTTGTACATTAGCCAACTGGTGAGATAGAAGAGGAAATGATCTTGCTCCTACCTATCAGTGCTCCCCAAGGCGCACTTCTCAATATTTTATGCAGAGCAGGATCTCTCAACGTTACTAGACATGCAGAGTACTCTTTAAAAGGATGTTTTGTAAAAGATTAAAAATTCAAGCTGAGAAGTTTTGCTTCTAGTTGTGTTTTCTGGAGAGCTGGATTTGAATGCATCTTGTAACAGGCAGATTTTTCAAAAATTTTAAGTAAAGGAGGAATCAGTTAAAGATTCTGGCACAATCATAGTTTAGTCATTGTGCTTGTGTTAACCGCTCATTTTTAACTTATTATTAAGAAATATCTTAGGGTTTGGAAGGGGCCCTCAAATCAAATGCCACTGTCATTTACACACCCAAAAATGCAAAAATGGTGAGTCAACATCATTGACGACAAAACAATAGTTTGTATACTAATTGACATTACCATCAACTGACATAATGTCGTATTGTGACGAGCAATTTTTTAAATGCAAACTTGTCTTACACATAAGTTTAGGGAGCAAGATTTTTGTTAAAATCTAGAGCTGTCAAAATTAACACGTTAACGTATGTGATTACTTGAAAAAGTTTTAACACATACATTTTTCTTAATCTCGATTAACACATTTACTGTTAAAACAGCATAAACACAGAACCTTTTAATGTGGAGTTTTTGTCAAAGCAGCAGTGAAGCTGACACTCTGATGCAAATCATGAATGCAGCTTCACAATTGCTGTAGCAAAGCAGATATCCACAGTCTACTGGCAGATTAATATTGTGAAGGATGAGAGTTTAAGAGATTTAATGTCAATTGCAATGAATATGCAACCTATGTGGGGACTAGTTCTTTCAATTAGTCAACATCCCACTTCGATTTTGGGAAACGTTTTATGTTACTTGAATCGGTGCTATTTTAGAGCATTTCCATCTTTATACTATGGAAAGTTTTGTTTGGAACATTTTAATAAAGCATGATATTGTTACATATTGTTTTGTTTTCTTTCCTAAGAAGGAAATAAAAGGATTTTGACAGGAAAAGAAGCATTAGAGTCAATTTTCAGCACTTTCAAAAATGGCGATTAATCAGGATTAACTATGAAACATTATGCAATACAATGGCAGTAGATAAACTGCATAGTTTGCATAGTTTTATTGATTAAACCACTGAATCCACTATGGAGGTGACATCGATATTATCAAATCTCATTGCTTCATGAAGTTATGGTGTTTGGCCACAAGAAATCAAGAGGTTCTCGTTTTTTCTCATTTGTGTTCCTCAGAAAAGTTATGAGTTTTGAACATCAGAATTTTCATTTTTGGGTGAACTGTTCCATTAAATTTCAGATTTATTTTCTCATGATCTCATCTTCCTAGAAACATTGGTCCAGACACTCATTGGACTCACAGTCATATGAGAACTGATACTATTGCTCTTGCTTTAACAGGAAGCAGTTATACTGGAGTGTTAGAAGGAGCAGTGTGAATGTGTGTGTGTGTGCTCTCTTTGACAGATGCAGGGGAAAATAGCACCTCTCACATGACTGGCCAACACACAAGGCCCAATAAACACTCTCGACACAACCTCAACATTTGATCCATTTCACGCGAGAGCCAAGGCTGTTTACTGCTTAATTCATGGCGCTGAGTTGGGTGTTTGCACGGCCCGTAAGCTCAGGTCTGGAGAGGATAACCGATGAAGCAGACCTGTGTATGTTCATGGTGGGGGTTGGTGCGCTTTACCCCATGGCACAAACAAGCTCTTTTTATAGTCGAACAGCCAGCTGAAGACTTAGGATCAGCAGAATGCAATTTAGCACCTGCAATCTCTTAAGTTACATCACAAGACCTCCTGAGGATGTGGCCAACTACATATAGATTCATTAACAATATTTTGTTTCTGACTCTTGTCGGTGCAACACTTGGCAGTTTGACCTTAAGGAAAATGAAAGCTTTCATGATTGAGCTAAGGTTTTGATTTGCATAAATGATGCATTTGCAAACAGAAGTATTGAGATTTGCATGAGCCTCACACTGATTTTTTCACCCATTTCTGCATTGATTCAGTCTTTCAGCAAACCGAGGCCAAAAGAAAGTCTTGCCTCTTCAGTGTCACGACGCTTGAATTTGAAATTAGTGTGCTGTTTATCTGAATGCTGATGGAAAATATCCCAGGGCTAAACTGTTAAATATTTTGGACTAACAATTGGAATGTTATTTATTGCATGGAAGATAATTGAAATTGATTTATCATACTGGTTCAAAACCTTGCCTGTCCACTTACAGGAATTATTGTTTTTGCAAGCAATATAGTCTCCAAGAGAGTAAAATTATGAGCAATATCAATATGGCTTAGAGAATGGAAACAAGGGAAAATCAATCCAGGTGAAATAATGCATGAATGACCCTGAGACCTTCAGAGCTCAATTCATTAGTAAAGGTGTCGGACATTTCCAATCTCCCTTTTGTAAGTGTCAAGACTTGGGATGGGCATTTTCAAGTAATTTCGTAGTCGAGTACTCTAACCTACAAAAAAAAGCGATTAACCAGTTTCTCATGAATTAAAATGCAAGTTAAAAATAACAAGTATGAGATTTATGTGAAAATAATATTTTGTTTTGTTCACAAACATTACCAAGAACAGTTTCATAATCAGCTAACTTCAGCAAACTATGCTTTTCATTTGGAAAAACTTAGGGGGGCCTGGGTAGCTCAGCGAGTAGTGATGCTGACTACCACACCTGGAGTCACGAGTTCGAATCCAGGGTGGGCTGAGTGACTCCATCCAGGTCTCCTAAGCAACTAAAGTGGCTAAGTTGCTAGAGATGTTAGAGTCACTTGGGGTAACCTCCTAATGGTCGCTATAATGTGTGGTTCTCGCTCTCAGTTGGGCTCGTGGTGAGTTGTGCGTGGATGCCACAGAGAATAGCGTGAAGCCTCCCCACGTGCTATGTCTCTGTGGTAAAGTGCTCAACAAGCCACATGATAAGATCCACTGATTGACGGAGGCAACTGATGTTCATCCTCCGCAACCTGGATTGAGGCTAGTCACTACGTGACCACGAGGACTTAGAGCGCATTGGACATTCCAAATTGGGGAGAAAAGGGGAAAAATTTTAAAAAGTAACAAAAACTTTCACTCACCTGGAGCTTAGAAACATAGAAACCAAGGTTGACGGCATAAGGGTAAAGCACATACTTAAACTCACATTTTTATCATTTCACATGTTATTATTCAGAAAAACAAGAGTTGAAAGTTGGTATTTCATATAACATCTGCCCATGATAAGAGATTTAACGCACATACTGGTCCAATAAGCTTCAGAGTTACTTCGCAGTTTCAAGCAGATCATTGTCTGTTGGTTTGCATGACTCCAACAAGTATCAAATGCCAATAGAGTCAAATAAAAAAATACATATTACAAGTATTGCTAGTGCTACACTAGGCATCATCGTGTCTGCTTCTCAAATTCAACACCTTGAAGACACAAATCCACAGTGGTCTTGATTTTAACTGTGAGGTTTTGTGTGAGATTCAGAGGAAAGTACAGTATTCAGCACTGCTCACAGCTCAAAATCACAGCTGGTGCAGAACAAGTGCTCAAGTAGTCGATTACTCGTGCATATCCTTAATCATGACAGTCAGATAACTATTTTCCATCAGCGGTAATTGTGTGCAATTCCACTGTATTGTGATTTTTTCTGAGATATGGTGTCTTGAGTTCCAGTTCAATCTCCTATAAAATCGTATTATTATCTCTGTTCTTCCCCTGAAAGCAATGATTATAAATGGAGAGCAAATGAAGACTTGCACACAGGTCTTGTGCTTCTCTGATTTTTCTCCTTTTGTAATCCCTTCTAGATATCCTCTAGATTTTCAGAAAAAAATTCAACAATGTCTCTCTCACACACACACGTTTTATATATATATATATATATATATATATATATATATATATATATATATATATATATATTATTATATATTTGGGCATATACAATATGTACATATTGAAATCCCACTATTATTTGGGAAAGTATATGTTGCAAATATAAAAACTGCTTTTTTAGCTCAAATGTTTTCTAAGACCAAATACATACTTCATTCCAAAGACAAGGCTCTAGGGCCTTGCTGACCATGATCTGGCCCTGAATGTAATATTGCTCTGATTAATAAATGTTTTGAGTAAATCTTAGCATATTAATGTTTTATCATCAATAGTAGACTATATCTGCCATTAAAGAATATCTCAAAACAGGGCAGATTCTTTCCCAATAAATGCAAAAATAAATAAATAAAAGGAGAGAGTGAATGTGACAGGGTGGAGGGCGGGGCTACATGCCCCTAATCAGGCTAATCAACTCTCAGAGAGGGATAAACTCTGACTGGAGACTGCAGTGGGAGAGAGAGAGAGATTTATGGGCAGCTGTCCGACGCTTTGGTGTGTTTGTCTTTTTGTTTAAGTTCCATATTAAAATATTATTTATATTGTCAAGCCGGTTCTCGCCTCCTCCTTTCCATTAATACATTTACACTGATGCTGAAACCCAAGAACTGCTGCCAGGGGCAGAGAAGACCCCTTCTGTTTCCCGAGAACGCGGCGGGGCGTTCTGACCACCAGGGGCCGGAAGACTGCCTCTGATACGTCCAGAGAGACGCAGCACGGTAAGTGTTTTCTCTCTCTCTCTCTCCTCTCTCTTTCCCACTGCCGCTCCGTGTTGGACTTTCCCTCTATTTTTTTTAGATATCTGTGTTCATTTGGCACGATAGTCATTTCGGCGTGTAGGTGCCACATTTGTTTTTGTTTCCCTCCCCTTGTCCCCTCCCTCATCCATGTAGAAGGTGATGACCTGCCAGCAGACGGGGTGTAAAGCATGCCCCTCCCCAGGGAAAGGGAGGGGGTGTATGTCAAGCCTCAGAGAGGGATAAAGGCTGACTGGAGTCTGCAGTGGGACAGGGAGAGAGAGATTTGCAGGCAGCTGTCCAACACCTTTGTGTGTTTGTCTTTTTGTGTAAGTTCCTTATTAAAATATTATTTACATTGTCAAGATGGTTCTCGCCTCCTCCTTTCCATTAATACCTTTACAGTGAAAGAAAGAAGGAAATGACAATGCTTTTGAGCTCTGTGTCCATCTGTCATTGTTTTCATCATGTGTTATATTAGAAGGACCAAACGCTTTTAAAATTAATGCCATCTGAATTTGGCAGCTATACAACCTCTTTAACTTCTGGTGAAATGATTCTGCCCAGAGAGAAATCCATTTTTAAAGGACAAACTGTGTGTGTACATGTGTGGGGAGCTTATGCAACCATCTTTTCTGGACCTGAGGGAAGGATTATGGGTAACACTGCATTTACATAGCTGTGTGAATAGCGAGGCAAGAGCACCTGCTACTACACATTGCTAACGTTAATGCATGTGACCTCTGTGAAGGTAAGGTAAAGGTAAAGGCATGCCCCCAAAAATTTGTCCAACAGTTTCTGTGTTTCTGACAGAGTTAAAAGACATTAGCGTGACGTATAAAAGCGTATTGCGTACATGGCTGAGTGCAACTGTACATTTCTAGTCCTGTCACGGAAACATTGATTTGTCACAAACCAGAAGCATGTTTATCGTGAGGCATGTTCTCTCTAAAGCCACACTCCTCCTAAGTGAAATGACTTTCAAAATTGCTCCGTCTTTTCACAGACTGACATTACTGCATTATCAGATTTGAAACTGAAATCACAGGGTTGATCTTTTTGCTAAAGATTTATTTGAATTTGAAGATCTGATGCAAGTCATTGCAAGAAAGATGTAATGCTTAATGTTTTCATTTTGGCCTGTCAGACTTTAGACACTCACTATAGTACATCTATTACTGAAAGCCTGTGAAAGATGTTCTTATAAAGTTTGGATTCTCTTATGTGGGCACCATACACTGCTGAAAAAAGCTTAAACCAGTCTGGTTAGCTGGGCTTAGCAGGTTTAAGCTGGCCTAGTTGGTAGCTGGTTTTCAACTGGTTTGGCTGGTCTCTTAGTCTGGCCAAACTGGTTTTCAGCTGGTTTAGATAATCTTTTAGAAAAGCCAAAATGATCTTTAGCTAGTTTAGCTAGCCACCTAACCAAGCTGGTTTTCAGTGGGTAACCTGGTTTGGCCGATCTGGTTTTCAGCCGATTTAGCTGGCCACCCAGCCTGTCCTAACAGATTTTCAGATTGTTTAACTGGTCTCCTAGTCTGGCTAAGCTGGTTTTTAGCTGAATTAACTGGCATCCAAGCCTGTCCAACAGGTCTCTTAGTCTGGCCAAGCTGGTTTTCAGCTCATTTAACTCTTCTCCTAGTCTGGACAAGATGGCTTTTATCCGGTTTAGCTGGCCCCATAACCTGTCCAAGCTGGTCTTCAGCTGGTCTCATTGTTTGGCTAAGCTGGTTTTCAGCTGACTCAGCTGTCCTTCCAGCCAGTCCAAGGTAGTTTTCAACTCATTTAGTGGTCACCTAGTCTGGCCAAGCTGGTTTTCAGCTGGTCTCTTAGTCTGGCCAAGCTGGTTTTCAGCTGATTTATCTGGTCACCCAGCCTGATCAAGCTGGTTTCTCAGCTTGTTTAATTGGTCTCCTAGTCTGGCCAAGCTGGCTTTCATTTGGTATCTTAGTCTGGCCAAGCTGGTTTTGAGCTGGCCTCCTAGTTTGGCCAAGCTGGTTTTCATCTGGTCTCTTAGTCTGGCCAAGCTGGTTTTGAGCTGGTCTCCTAATTTGGCCAAGCTGGTTTTTAGCCAGTTTAGCCGGCCTCCCATCCAGTCCCAACTGGTTTTCAGCTCATTTAGTTGGTCTCCTAGTCTGGCCAAGCTGGTTTTCAGACAGTGTAACTGGATTCCTAGCCTGTCCAAGCTGGTTTTCAGCTGGTCTCCTAGTTTGGACAAGCTGGTTTTTAGCCAATTTAGCTGGCCCCCCAACCAGTACAAACTGGTTTTCAGCTCATTTAGCTGGTCTCTTATTCTGGCCAAACTGGTATTCAGATAATTTAGCTGGTCTCCCTGCCTGGCCAAGCTGGATTCCAGCCAATTTAGCTGGTCTCCCAGCCTATCCTAGCTGGTCTTCAGCTGGTCTAGTTGATCTCCCAGCCAGACCAAGTTGGTTTTCAGCTGATTTAACTGGGCTCCCAATCAGTCCAATATGATTTAGTTAGTCTCCCTGCCCTTCAAGCTGGTTTTCAGTAGGTTTAGCTGGTCTCCCAGTCTGGCCAAGCTGGTTTTTAGCTGGTTAAGATCTCATCTCATGCATCCCACAGCCTTTTATTGGCCAGAAAATATGAGGCGAATGAGAGGCAAGTGCTAATTTGCTAATGGTGCACTGATGCATTGAAGAAAGGGGGAGGTTAGTCACTATGATTATAGTTAAGTTTTAAGGTCAACTTTAACATCTAGCATACTACTGTTTGAAACTGAATAATGCCTACTGTTTCACTTTGTGTGTTTAAAGAATAGTAGGCAGTGTACTGTAGTAGTAAGTTAGTATTTAATTCGGAATATAGCACATGTCAGAGAATACCTGTCTCTGTCGTTCATGCACTTGCCCTCAAGGACACATCATACATGTACACATAGAAACGGGTTCAACAAAAGAGCAATGGATTTATTGTGTGCAACTTCCAATCACTCATAACGTACCTGCTAAACGAGATCCATGGTTTAACAAGTTAAGAAATTTATAAGAACTATATAGAAATTGATCAAAGCAGAACTTTAGAATTACTGTATCATTCAAATAAGAGCAGTTCCGTTCAGCCAACGAACAGACGCAAGTGAATTCGGGCATGTGGCAATCTCTGTCAATTTTAATTCATTCCATGATCATAGAAAATGCTCTTCATCTCATTCTTCTGTCCCTCACTGTCCTCCTTTTTTCCTTTATCTCCCATTCTGTCCATCATTTGGAAGAGAGTGGGAGACAGTACCCTCAGGGACTGTTTTGTTTAAAGTGAAGTCACCGTGCTATCCACTGACATGCATCATTTTATGTTTTTTAGACTACAAGTGCTCCCACAAATACTCGTCCGCTTATTTGAGACGTGCTATGTAAACACTTGCCCACTTGTGAGACAAAACAGTGCTGAATTGATCAAAGGCGAGATTTGCACATCAATATACACAATAAGAGATTAATTAATGGACCGCTAGGCTTGTTACTCTCCCCATCTGTCTCTCTCAGACGTGGGCTCTCCGTATCATTGAGATAAAAAGCCTTGGCTGGTGCTGCTATTCTTGTTGCATTAGCGTGCGTAGAGATCTAACAAAGATATGTGCGTCATTCGAACTCTTTCTCATGTACGCATGACTGCAAATAGCACCCATAACCATCATGAAGAGGAAAATATTTCCTTTGAGAGTCCAGTTATGGTGCCTGCTATTTTGCTGTATCTTTTGAAAAAGCTCCCTGAGGACTGGATTAATTTATTAGCAAATATCTAAATCATGCTCTGTAAACCCTAATGTATTCATTACTGGAAAAATCTGTCTTAATTAAACATTACTTAAAATGTCCAGTTTGAGCTCATAACTCAAGTGTTAATAACTAAAATTAGTGAGTACAAAAATGAGGCCATGGGGAATACCCATAATGCCTTGCGCTTGGATTATTTAATTAAGTTTCCTTGGTCAAAGGGAAGATATGGGGGCAATTAAATAGCTGTTATAAGGAATTCATAGAGGTTTTAGCATGTTTGTAGTAATATTTATGTTGTTTTGTTGCAAACAGTTGTTTCATGTGTGTATATGCATTTCTGTGGAGAAAAACATTTATTTAATGAATGACCTAGAATCAGTTATAATCTTTATTAAAGATGTATTATTGTATGACATAAATTTGAGTCCATTCAATTAAAATTATTAAGTAGAAACAACAACTTTCAAATAGCAAATTTGAGTTAAGTCTACTTGCATCAAGTTACCTTCATTTAATTATTAATTCTATATGAACCAAGTTAGGTGAACTTAATTACACAAGTTTTGGAAACGCTATTACTCATTTCAACTGGCGAACAAATGTACTCAATCAATTGAGTAAATACAAATTATTAGAGTTTTCAGTGTGGATATGTTAATCGAGAGTTAATGTAAAAATCTTGGTCATATAATCTTGAAAATATGGATCTTTATAAATGCTACTGATTAAATGCTAGCACTTTCCACGTATTGGGTACAAAATAGGAACTCTTAAAAACTAAAGATTTCTCTCTCTCTCTCTATCTCTCTCTCTCTCTCTCTCTCTCTCTCTTTAAACACAGGGTCAGTGAACTGAGGTGTTTTACCTTCAGAAAATGTTGACTATAAACCTCAGAAAGTTTAACTAAATATTTCTCTGTTCCTTTTACATGAGGTTTGTCATTATTGCTAACTTGTAACCAAACATTTTCGACATGCTTAAATACAATTCTAATTTGTGAACATCATAAATAATATAGAAAATGTATACATTTAGAAAACAAATGAAATTGCCAAATAAGCACACAAAATGTGCTAAATACTCCACCTAAATATTATCATTGGAAATAATAATAATAAAAAAAAAAAGTAATTTTTTTTTTATTTATTTACAATAAAAAAAATTGCTTTTTTACTACAAGAAACAATGATTTGAATATCAGTTCAACAGTTTATATAAAAAATCTGGCATTGTATTTTAATTGCTGGTTACAGGATACAGACTTCTGAGGTTGGATAGGCCAAAATCACTATTTTATCTTTCTATCTTTCATTTACAGGCTTAGCATGTGCTATTCTGAATGCCTCAGTCCTTATTATGTTCACGCAGGCCATCCACAGTGTTAAATCAAGCCTGAAAAATGTGTGAAAGCTTTGAAAAGTCTAGACAATTCCCACTCTTCTTTTCCTGCCATAATCAGCCATTTAAATAGAAAAGAGAAAAGCAGGTGGGGTCGAAGCTCGGAGACAACAAGCCAAAATCTTTTGTCTATTATCAACCTGCCTGGGCCACGTGACCTAAACCCTCCTGCCCTCTCACAGTGAACATGTGCCCTCAGAGTCCTAGTTTTCAATGCGTTATGCGTCATGCGTCCTTTAATAAGTTCTGTGATCTTTACAGAGACTCTTCTTATGGTTATTTAAAAATCATAAAGCCATCTACTGCAATACCATATCTGCTAAGTGAGTGAATGTCAGTATTAAAGGAATAGTTTACTTTTTAAAAAAACAAGAAGATTATTTTGTCATTATTGATTACACTCATGTAGTTGCAAATTGTAACTAATCACATTTGATGTTAGTGATATCCAACCATATTTGTCTGAGAGCTGCTCTCAAGTTTTTTTATTAAACAACTTAAATTTTGATCTTTTCCTCACGCAAAGCCTTTTGTCTTCAGAAGACTTGGAATATAGCACATGAGTTATGTGGACAACTTTTATGGCGCTTTAGTAGTCATTTTTGGTCCCTTTGAACTATGAAAGATAGCTGTGTAAAAAAGTTTCTGCAAAATTTCACTTTTGTGTTCTAGGGGAAAAACAACATGCAAGTTTTTGATGGGGGTACGTAAATAATGAGAGAACTATCCCTTTAATATTTGAGCTAGCCATAACCTCACCATAGAGAAGAAATCTGTTTTCCAGGTTTTAGAGTGGCATGAGCACCTGCCCCTTATGTTCAGTTCTGGCTGAATGCTTAAAGCTCTCTCTCTCTCCAGTTCAAGCCTGAAGCGTCAGCTGTCCCCAACAGCTGAGCCATCAGCAAGTGCTGGTGTCTGTCAGATACCAGATACCAGAATGACAGGACACATTCAAACAGGTCCTGCTATTGAACCTAGAACACAGATCCTTTTTCACCCATTCTCTCATATGTCCTTAGTGCAATTAGCTCTACTTTAAGACTCTTTGTTGACTGCATCTACTCAAACAACTGCCTCAAACAAACACACTAGCCACAACTGGTTAAAGCCTGAGCAAATCATTCAAACAGACTCAAGTTAATGTTAAAGGCATAGCTCTTCTAAAAAAATAAATATTCTGTCAATATTTACTCATAGTTAATGTTCCAAACTCATACAACTTTCTTTATCTGAGGAATACAACAGGTACATTTTTGAAGAATATCTTTGCCATTCTGTTCCATTTAATGAATGTAAATGAGGACTTGGGCTGTCAAGCTCCAAATGAGAAAAAAGCACCATATAAAGCACCAGCATCTTAAAATTGGTTTGTACGATCTATGGGTTATATTCCAAGTCTTCCGAAGCCAAATGATAGCTTTGTGCAAGCAATATCCTGAATGCAAGTCATTATTTACAGAAAATAAGAAAATCCTTAGCTCTGCTTGGCACTTTAATGACAGTAGATGCGAAGTTTGATTCATGGACGATTCGTCCTTTTTTCCGATTCATAATCGAATAATGCACAGAACATCTGAATGACTAATTCGAGAATCGGACTGATCTGGTTCTTGAGTTCAATTCACTGGCCCCATTTACATCTTGCAGTAGCATGCGTTTTCGGTAATCGTATTGCTATCGTATAGCACTTGACCACATTAAATGACAGATTTAAATGCAACCAAAACACATTAAAGATAAAGTAAATAGGTAAAAAGCATCTGAATTAACTGTGTTATGCAGATTTGTACATCATAAATTGCAATTTTCTGTAATGTTTTTTCTTGAAAAATAGTAAACAGAGCTTAAATGAGCAGCCCAAAGCTTATTTGTCTCATTTCTCATCCCACCACATTGAGCCAAGTCACACATTATTAAATCCACAGTTAATTTGTTGAATAACAGACGGCTATGAATCTAACTGTTGACAGTGCTTCGCTAACACAAAACTCACACACTTTCAGGCTGCATGGGAAACAAAACATGTGTGATCACTAGACATCTGGTGGACTGCAGAGGCACTTGTCACGGGCAGGTTTGTGCTTCAGGGGATTGAGAAGAAAGAACGTATTTTTCTTTTTCCCTCGATGTGACGTGCTCAAGGCGAGGGGATTGGCCTCCTGCCATGACATACACTTTCACAAAGCAATTGGTAGTACGATTGTCTTAAGCCAATTGGTGAATCAAACCTCAGGAGGCTTTGAGCTGCTTGTATAATGACAACTAATGTAAAAGGTAAAATAAGCCGTTTAAGCCGTTTAAGCTTTATCGCTGTGTTTCCTTCATGTTTAACTGTCATCGTCGGCATCAGAATACCAAGCATGCTCTCAGTAATTATTCATATAAAATTTCAAGACATCATATAATTTTTAAGCTATGTGTGGAAGGGAGACATCATGAGTATTTTTATTTCTCAGCAACATCCAACCCTGTGGCTTAAAGATTGTATGCAAGCAAGAACCAATGACCCCATCCACGGTTGGTGAAATGTTCATGATATGTCTTATGTAAGAAAGCAGAAATACATTGGGCATTTCAACAAGAGCAGGTGCATTGAAACTTTTGAAACTGGCACACAAAGGTCAGCCAAACGATCAGACTGAGCCATAGTACCCCAGCGGATTTGTTCTCAAAATACTCCATTAATACACTGACGTGCCTTATTATGGGTATTAGATGAAGAATACATTATATATTTTCACTCATGCTATTTATTATCGCTAGAAATAGATTATATTAATTGCATATGAATTAAAGGAATAGTTTACCCAAAAATTATAATTAATTTACTCATCAATATGCTGTCCCAAACTCAAATGACATTCTTTCTTCTGCGGAACACAAACGAAGATACATTTCAAAGGATGTATGATGTTTTTTGTCCATACAATGCAAGTCAATGGGGTCCAAAATTGTCAAGCTCCAAAATGGACATAAAGACAGCATAAAGTTAATCCATACAGCTTGAGTGGTATAATCTATGTTATCAGATCAAAATGTAAGTCCTTATTCACTATAAATCTTCACAACAGCACTAATTGGAACACAGTACAGGCTTCAATATCTTTCATTTTTAGATATTTTTACTAAAAAACACTGAGTAAAATGAGATTTTTTTGCAGCGATGGACAGATGGACAGATATCACTGAAATGGCCAAAAAAAAAGAAAAGGGTCAGAGGGCTGTAAGTGGATATACTTGTGTGGTTGCACCAACTCCAAAAGGTTCAAGTTAATGTTAGGGAAAGGGTTATTTTAGGGGTTCCCTACATCTTGAGAAGGATGTAGCTGCAGGCAGAGCTCCAAAAAGAAGCGGGAGCTCCAAACCACCATTAAAGATGTAGGGAGCACGTAACCTAACCCTTCCCCAAAACTTAACCTTGAGTGGAAGTGACGTTGGTGCAAACCCCTTTTGGAGTAACCATGCACCCTTACGGAGTAACCCCGCCCCCATTTGGAGGTCTCTGACCTGCAACTATACCAACTTGTACATCTTTGCTGGCAGTTTGAAACTTCCACCCCTTTTTGGAGCTCTGCCTGCAGCTATATGCTCCTGGAGGGCTGGCCTGTGCTTTTCAGCCAATAAAAAAATTACCCAATCAGAAACACTCTATGTCTCTGAATCATTTTGTGCTTTCTGGATTACTGACATCTGACTGGCTGATATATTTTTGGAGGGTGGGGTTTTGGAGAGATTGTATGTGGTTGAAGTTAGCAAAATGCGGTTTACAGCTACTTATTCATCCGATTTCATGTGATACAAATGCAGAAGACCATGTCTGGCACTTTATTAAGACCACAGTGTTCCTAATAAAGTGCTCAGTAATTGCATGTAGCCTTCATTCTAGCTGTCAAACAACAAAAAGCAAACTTGTTCCTGAATAATTCCCTAGGCTGGTGTTAAAAATGCATGTCCCTTGATAGTTATTTGGGTCGAATTTAATCTAATTCAATGGAAAACTATGTAAACAGTGCTCAGTGGCGTGGCAGAATTTTGAGTCGATGGATGCCAAAAGGTGGCGGCGATGTCTGTACATTTACAGAAAACAAATTTTAGGACGCTGTATGATGTCTGTCTAATGTGTCTGGTGTGTGACCCCATTTAGGGTTAGTGGTTTAGAGCAAACTCAAACCAGAACATTTCAGGTATATTTATACAATACTGCCTTGCAACACTGCAAAAATTAGAATGAAACCCATATACCATGTGCTGCTAAATTTGCTAAATTTCCTCTCACTCCTGGAGTGTCAAAGGAGTAGGTATTAGAGCTGGCAACCTTGAAATGCCCAGAGCCCCAGCAATCAGTCAAGCTCTTGTACACATGGTTTCCTCACTCTGATACCTCAGCAGAACTGTGGCGTATGAGTGTTACGTCCAATCAGAAGTTCCGCTCTGTCTCTGCCATAAAATCCCTGTCCCCCCTCTTTCCCTCCCTCCAAACCTGACTCTCTCAGCCTCTTACACAAGAACGGAGCTGACGTATTAGGTGTCATCATAGGGGCCACCAGAGTCAAATAAATGCCGAGGACACGGTAGGGAGAGGAATGGGAGTGCAGGCCGGGTTTCCTAAAGTATCCAGGTTTGGCAAGCTTGCCAAGTCAGGTGGGTGCTTTCAGAAGGTCAGAGGTGAGTGAGCCATGGAAAGAAACCTTCAACTGTGTGACACAGCAGCTGTGTGCTATAAACCAGAAGAGACTCTGGAGTGAACATGCTCACCTGGCACTACAGCGCATGTCAGTATGACCATGCGATATGGCAGTTTGAAATATAACTGCTTGTCACTAATGTCATATCCCATTTGTCTCTAAATATACTTAGGAGGAAAGCATGCCTGGTGCATTTATCTCCCTCAGCCCATTCAAATGGAATATTTTAGAAACACAGAATGCTCCACTATGCTCACTGAAAGTTTATCTTTGGATATAAACAGATAAACAGTTTAACCACGGTCATATGGACATATTTAAATATATGTTAAAATACTTTATCCCAGCTTAATATGCAGAGATAACTGTAATTAAATCATTAGTGGAGCCTGATGTCATGAAAAAAATTGGCGACTGAGGCAGCATTTCTGCTAAATGATATTATATGGTTCATTACATGTATTGCAGCAGTTCCGAGGTCAAATATCCACTGTGTGGCACAAAAGTGAGTTTGATGTTCTACCAAAAAGATTATGTTTTTAAGGTTAATGCACTATCGAGTTTTAAATCAATGAAATCTACCTCCCTACCCTAAATCTTAAACCTAAACCTAACTAATAGCCTTATAAAAGCAAAAGTGATATACATGTCGACTTGCATGTCCTGCAGGAATCCTACTCAGGTCCTTTGCATCGCAAGTGCAATGCTCTAACAGTTGAGATACCGAGACATTTGATTGCGCTCAAATAAGCTTTTAAATGTAGTTGGTTATGAAATGCAAATATTAAAATATTAAAAATAGCATTGTGTTTATGAACTGTTAATCTGCACTATATGTATTATAGCACTTCTAGTGTTCATTTCACCAGGAAACTGCATTGGTAGCTTGAAATGACACACTTTTCATTCATATTTTAAATCGTACCACAGCACTGAAAGAGTGACATTTGGATACTGTAGCTGTCTCAGTAGTTCAGTTTATTAGAATCTACCCTACGGGAGGGAGAGATAAACCTTTGTTTCACAATCCAGAGAGATGTCACTGTCTAAAGCATTTTGCACTAGAGACATGAACAATCTCACTGCATATATTTAACAAGTGTCTGACTTGTAAAAATGACTCAGCTGTACAACTCAATTCAGGCGAGCTTTTCAAGGTTGCAAGAGCAGCTTGGGAAAAGAGGTGCAATATCATGTTACATTGGTTAAATATTAATTGAGATAAAAAAAAAAATGTTACTATTTTAGCCATATCATGAGGACAGCTGAGCAAAATGACACAGTTACAGAGATACACAAGTGGTGAAATATTCTGTTGGAGTTCTCTGAATCTAGGACAGCTGTCTATTTTATAACCTAGAAAATTATTAATTTTAATTATAAACATGGCTTTCACAAGTGAAATGCTGCTTGTTAGTCCAGTCAAGTCTGATGTGCCCAAAGGTCTAGCCTGCTAGACTTGAATATGTAATGAATATGTGACACTGACTTGAATATGTAATGTAGAATTCTGCTCATGTACAATAAAAGGAATTATTTTAACCTCCAAATAATTTAGTTTTAGTTCATCAAACAAGCTTTGCAATCTAACCACAATACTTTTTCCACTGGCCTTGAGCAAAGGTTTTTTCAGTCCAAAAAAATGAGTTGGCTCTGTTAAAAAAAAATTCTGGTATCCTTTTTTCAGAGTAGACTTAAAGGAATATTGCAGGTTTAACACAAGTTAAGCTCAATCGACAGGATTTTAGACTCGCCCCTCATTTTCAAAAAGAAGTAGGATAAGTGAATGGTGTCACAGTTCCCGTCACTTTGCCAGTCTGGGTTTTGGTCTGGTGGGACCATGGCATTATTCGCCCATGTCTGACTTTTTGTCAGCATGGGGTCTCTGTTTTATTCCCTGCACTCTTCTGTCTGTTTAGAGTCATGTCTGGAGTATGGTGTCTGGGTCCTGACTTCTTGTCGGTTCCGGTCTGTGTCGGGACCCGAACATCCATATTCCTTGTCTGTCTTTTATTGACTTAGGTGCATTGTGTTTGTGTCATCTGGCTGCATGCACTCGTGTAGATAATTTATGT
Source organism: Moxostoma hubbsi (assembly GCA_032164185.1). Classification (NCBI taxonomy): domain Eukaryota; kingdom Metazoa; phylum Chordata; class Actinopteri; order Cypriniformes; family Catostomidae; genus Moxostoma; species Moxostoma hubbsi. Next base: position 25,623,709 of record JAVLUX010000035.1, read on the forward strand.
CTGTTTTTGTGACTTTGTGTCTCTCGCAGCCGAGGGCGGTCTTCATTTTGTGCTGAGGTTCAGTCACTTCGGTCTTTTGTATCGGCACCAGCACCCAGAGCCGCGAAAGTTGTTCCCCTGCTGCCACAGCCAGCATCCAGATCTGTGAAGGCTGTACCACTGCTGCCGCAGCCAGCACAAAGAGCCGCGAAGGCTGTACCCCTGTTGCCGTAGCCAGCACCCAGAGCCACGAAGGCTGTACCCCTGCTGCCACAGCCAACACCCACAGCCAAGAAGGCTGTACCCCTGCTGCCGCAGCCAACATCTAGAGCCGTGAAGGCTGTACCGCTGCTGCTGCAGCCAGCACCCAGAGCCACAAAGGCTGTACCCCTGCTGCCGCAGCCAGCACCCAGAGCCGCGAGGGCTGTGCTCATGACCAAGGAGACTGTTACTCTGTCGCAGCCAGTGCCTGAGCCTGTCCCGCTCCGTCCCCTGAGCCATCTCCTAACTCTGTCCAGTGGCTGCCGCTGCCCTGAACTCTGGTCACTGCCCTGAGCTTTGGTTCCTTTCCAGCAGCCACTGCCCAATGCTCTGTTCTCTCTGCCCTAAAGCCACCTCCCAGGCTGCCTGAACCCACCTCTGCCCTGAAGCTGCCTCCCAGACCCTACCTCTGCCCTGAGGCCGCCTCCCAGGCCTCCAGACCTCACCCTTGCTCTGAGGCTTCCTCCCATGCCACTGCATCCTGCCCCTTTCTATGAGTTCCCTCACTGGTTTCCCCCCTTCCCTCCCTCTCTGTGTTTTGTGGTCTATGTTAGTTCTTGTTCTGTGTGTCTGATCTTTGTTTAATGTTCCTGTTTTGGGACTCCACCTGACGTCCCTTGGGGGGTACTTTCACGGTTCCTGTCACTTTGTCAGTCTGGGTTTTGGTCTGACGGGACCGTGGCATTATCCGCCCTTGTCTGTCTTTGTGTGAGCAAGAGGTCTCTGAATTTATTCCCTGCCGCACACTCTTCTGTCTATGATTCATGTCTGGAATATGGTGTCTTGGTCCTGACTTCCTGTCTAGTTCCAGTCTGTGTCAGGACCCGGACATCCATATTCCTTGTCTGTCTGTTATCGATGTGGGTGCATTGTGCTTGTGTCATCTGGTTGCATGTGTGACAGAATCAGTTAAGTGATTGACCGTTGTGGTGTCCTATCAGAGAAGAGTATGTGCTATTTAATGCTGGTTGGCTGTACCTTGAGCCACGTCACGTCTTGTCCCTCTTTGTGCGTCATCCACTAGCGCCTCAGGTATGTGTTGGTAGCGGTTGGGTTAAATTGTGTGTTTAGAACACTACTGATGTCTTGTCATCTCTTCAATTGTAGCGTGTCCATTAGTATTTTTCCGACGGTGCATTTCATCAGTTCAGAGTGAGAGTCTGCTCACCCTTCAGGTATGTGAACTGTACTTTGTATTGAGGGGCGGGTTATGATGGTGTGCGATTTATAGTGGGTCGCTAGGTTACTATTAATGTGTTGCTTCCTGTACCCCAGCTAATCTGCAGTTTTGATGATCGCTGTAAACAGTAGCTGGTGGGCATTAGATGTGAAGTGATATCCTCTGGTAAGTGTTACGTAAGTTCGCTGGAAAATTGTAGTGGAAAGAGCACTAGTAACATTTCGCTTCCTTTAAGGCGTTCGTGAGGCGCGGGTCTTCTCTCTCGTCCTCAGGACGGGTTTTCGGGTCTTCGCACAATCTCCCTCTTCGTTTCGGCAGCGATTGCGCTTTGTATGAACCTGAGTCCATCTCGAAGGGTGGTTACGCTGTCCCTTGTATCGCTGTGAGCGCGTCGTGGGCCGGCAAACACATCAACAGGATTTGTATCGTCTATTTTCCTGTTAGACTGATAAGAAAAAGTATAGTCTGACTGTTAACGTTAGTGGTATGAGAACCAGTGTGTGTGTGTGTGTGTGTGTGTGTGTGTGTGTGTGTGTGTGTGTGTGCGCTACTTTAACTCTTTTGATTTTGTTATTTTTTCTTTAGCTTAGTGGTGTGTATTTTGTTGATTTTGCTTTTGGTATCTAAGTGTGGGTGTGTCGTCGCCGACCTGGATCATTGTCTATTTGTATTTTGGTTGTGATACTGTTGTTTTTTTATTATTTTTGGGGGGTTTTATTAAACTCCCTATTTATTCAAATCTGTTTATTTGCTTTTTTTTCCAGGAACTGAGGTGGCCAGGCGGAAGGACCTTCTCTTGCATTGTGGTTGTGGTGGTGCTGCAGTGGGTGACACTTTTTGGAGTGCCTGTGTGTGTGATCCAAGGGCACGGTGATGTGTGAGTGAGTAGGATTGCGCTTTTGGAAAAGCCATTAAGTGGTCCTTCCGCCGGTAGACTCAGCCTGGTCGTGTATACTTTCTCGTTTTTTTTTCCTCGTTTGGCCTGCGAGTGAGATTTAAAGGCAGATTTTTCTTGAAACTCCTCCTACCCTTGTGGGTAGAGGAATGTGTGGTGTTGCCATTTATTCTGTGATTACCTTTTCTGCTAATTGTCAGTATTTGTATATGTAGCGCTGAGCGCTCTTTTAAAAAAGAGAACATTCCATTATAACTATTTTTGTACGTCAATAAAGATTATTTGTAAATGAATTGTCCTTGTGTCTCTGACCTTCCTGGCACACACGAACCTGTGGCCTAGTACAAATTGCTGGGTTTTTTTGATATTCCCTGATTGATTCAGGGTGGCGTAGTCGACAATTGTCACCATAAGCTAAATTATTTATTATAATCCTATACCGTTCCGTCACACATGCACTCACTTAGATAACTTATGTCTGTCTATTTGACTGTCTCTCGTGGCCACGCATGAGCGCTTTGCGCTGTGCTCCTGGGTCACGAGCAGCCTTCAGGTTCCGAACTCTCACACAAATGTCCTGTCTCATTTTGTCACCTATTGCGTGCATCCCATGGCATTTGCATCGCAATGTGCACTCAGGTTTTGTTTTGTGTGAGAATGGGTGGATCTGTTATTGTTTCTGTATCTCAACGTGTTTATATGTCTGATGCCATACCCCCTTGTTTGCTAATTATTGTTTCATAAGTCAAACCTGCCCTGTCTGTTAACCCGCTTGATTTCTCTACCTATATTAGGCTACTTGTGTTTGCTGTCAGTTGTCAGTTCGTCTTGTTTCCAGTCATGTTTCATGTATCCTGTCTGTCCTGTACCCCTCTTCCCAGCCTGGATTTCCCTTTGTCCCCTTAGGGGTTGCTTGTTTTTGTTACCCCTCGTGTGAGTTTGTTTTATTAATAAAAGTATTTTGGTTTTTGAACTCTGCATTTGGGTCCTTACCACTGCCTCACGCTGTCACCAAATGGGGCCAATCCGTAAATGTTAAAACACTCACTGTTTCAATATAGCCATAAGATGTAAACAATATGCTTAACATGATTTTAGTGTGATAAAATTGCTTCCAAACCTTTTCTGTGTAAAGTTATTTCCAATTTTACAACTTTGTTGCCATGACGACGTAATGCTGTAAACCAAGAATTATTGGAAATGTGTTTTGTCGCCTCAATCAAGCTAAATGAGCAAATATTCTGAGATGTATGTCTCTGCGGCACAAAAATGATTTTTTCCCAATCAGCGGGGGTTTTCAAACCATTGAGATTCCCTACTTTCATTGGATAGTATTGGAACGTCCATCCCAGTTTGAAATTGTAATTGGGTGTTTGTAACATATTCTCATGACAACTTATAATTCATAGAATATAGGCGTAGGAGTCGGTTTGTACAAAAAAGGTATGACTTTTATTCCCAAATAATCAACAAAGAGAATTAAGGAGCTTGCCTCCTATACTTTATTTTAAGTAAGGAAACAGCGTTGAACAAATTTTCTTACTTATTCCATATTTATTAATGCAATACAAATAACTGATGTATGTAATTGACCTGTAATATGCTTTCTTCTCATTCCAAACCCAGTGTTTTCTATCTTCCATGGTACATAATTTATTTTCTTATCAAAATCATGGTTAGGTGTAGGGTTTGGGTTAGATGAAAAACTTAGGAAAAATTGTAATAACATTGTTTTGTTGGTTTGTTTATTTTTTCTCAAGGAGTAAAAGTTGTATGTTTTTATACAAGCCAACTCATACAATATCTTATGGTTTCGCCATCTCGTACTATTAATGCAACTTGTCATGATATGGGGTTGCCAAAATTATTCTTAAATTGACATTCACCCAAGTTGGAAAGTCAGGGCTCAAAGAAAATCCAGAGTTTCCCACCAGTATTTACAACATTTCCCAATACTAGTACAACATTGTTGCGGCAGTCATATATGCTCATCTTGTAAATAAAATCATTCTGCCATAATTGGAAGCAGCACTACATCCTATAAAATGTATATTCCACAGATGGTCTTTGGAACACGTGAAACTTGTTGCTCAGTAGAGACTTACTCTTCAGAATGTGTTTGTCTGGCACTATACTCATCTCTTCTGACATCAGATGGGAGCCACCAGCCTTAGATCCTCTTGCTTGGGGACAGATGGGAGATTTTGAACAATGATAGCTGATAACAGCGAAGCGTCACAGTGGAACACAATTACCATCTCATGAGGATCTTGATGTGCACCATCTGGATAAACAAGTTGACCTGTGAGATTTTGTCTGCAGGCAGTTAATAAAATTCACTCCTGCCAGCTGTATTCAGAAACTAAATTATATTGTAAATTGTGTAATGTATTCAAATTTACAACCACTAAATTTCTGACAAAGCTGTTTATCACCGTATATAATAGCTCTTTGATTCAGCAACTTCTCAGGTGCAAATACTCTTGTATTCTCAAAATGAATTATTGCTTCAGAGATTTCTCTTTCTTATCTTAATGGTCTTATACTGTAAGTTATGCTTCATTTAGGTATTAACTTTGTCTCATGTGTTGCTATTAAAATTCCAGAATGTATTAAAAAGCAACAAATGAGACAATTATTGACACACAGTAAGAGTACAGAGCAATATGAATGTGGAGACGACAGTTAAGATAAAGGGAAGACGTTTTTGAGAAATGTTTAACTCTGACTTTTTCCTCGAAATTCTGATAACAGCCTTGTATTTCTTGGGAAATCTGAGAACAGTTTGATACATTGTTGAAACTCTAGATGAGACATATGTAAGATTACCAGGGCCTATTTCTCAGGAGAAACATTCAATGTGGAGACTTCAGCAGAAGTCCCCATTTATTCTCCATTTAATTGGAGAAACAATTGAGCGTTTGAAAAGATGGCATTTGTGATTTGTTTTTCCTACAGGATCCTCTCTCGGGTGTCTCTTCCTTTCTTGGAACGAATAGGCTTGACGAGGATCAGTGAGCGATGCAGGCCAATCTTAGCCCAGTGCTAATCGTGCAACTTTCTAAGACATTCTTTGCCATAGACACCATGTACGGCTGACCTCAATCCCTCTGCACTGTGTCTATAGGTAAATGACTTTGAGACATCTATTCTTAGCATTAGCACTCAAAGACAAGCAGCATGTACTGGATTTTCTTCTTTGGAATAAAGGCATGCATGAAATATATCATAATGTACTTCCCAGACAGCCCTTACTCGTTCTTGACCACTAGACTATAAGCCTGTTAGTACCTCATAGAGCCTGTTTGACTTGCTATAAAATTACAGGTAGTATAATTTGTTGTTATAACATAGTCTGTTTGAATCTATTCTGATTGGCTAGAATGTGTTTAAATGCACTATATGTCTTGATGATGTTGTTTAGAGATGTTACATTAATCCCAGCTCTGAGACTATATTCACGTCTGGACATAGTTTGAACAGAGGCAGAAAACTCTTGCAATGTCTAATTACAGAGTACAGTAGAGTAGGTGCATAGAAAGGTGATTAAACTGACTGGAACTATCAGTGCATTGAACTGTTTAAATCAACTGTGGAGCTCTAAAGGAAAGACAGGAAAGACAACAGTGTTTATCAGCACCATATTTCTCACCAAAAGCGCTTATACAGAAAGTATGGTTGGACATTCAGCTGTTTTGTACAGAGCAAGAATATTATCATAAACAAGAACGTAAACTAAATGTAAAAAAAACCAAAACATTTTCGTAAACTGATATAAAAATAAAAATGGTCATACTTTGAAAAACTGAAACAAAACAAAAATAAATTTCCATGGCTCTAAATCAAATAGTAATAATATATTTAGTTTTCATTTTTGTTGCGATAGGTTTTTAAACCTTTAAACCTGCTATCTCCTTAACATGAAGATGCCACTAGGCAGCGATAGCACGAGCAACACCTGTTGCCTTCATTACTTTAGCAATGACAGAGTAGGTGTGAATCACTGCAGTACATCATGGAGAGAAGCAAAGCAGATCGGTGATGATCTGGAGGTGCTTCAGCAAGGATGGATTTGGGCAGATACTTCTTTGTGAAGGACGGATGAATCAAGCCACATACAAGGATATCCTGGAAGAAAACTTGCTCCCTTTTGCTTTGACTATGTTCCCCAACACTGAGGATTGTTTTTTTCCAGCAGAGCAATGCTCCATGCCACACAGCCAGGTCAATCAATGTGTGGATGGAGGGGCATCAGATCAAGACCTTGTCATGGCCAGCCCAATCTCCAGACATGAACCCCATTGAAATGAAAACTGCTGCAATGTGATCAAGATGAAGATGGATGGCCACAAGTCATCAAACAAAGCCGAGTTGCTTGAATTTTTGCACCGGCAGTGGCATAAAGTCACCCAACAACAATGTGAAAGACTGGCAGAGAACAGGCCAAGACACATGAAAGCTGTGACTGAAATTCATGGTTATTCCACCAAATATTGATTTCTGAACTCTTTCTAAGTTTAAACATTAGTATCATGTTGTTTAAAAATGAATATGAACTTGTTTTCTTTGCATTAATCGAGGTCTGAAAATACTGCATCTTTTATATTATTTTGATCAGTTGTCATTTTCTGCAAATAAATGCTCTAAATGACAATATTTATTTATTTGGAATATGGGAGAAATGCTGTCAGTACTTTATAGAATAAACATTTTAATTTTTTTAATTTTTATAAAACATACACCTATAAATAGTAACACTTTCTTATGATGTGTTACATTCATGCGAGCAGACAGAGAAGTAAGTTTGAAGTCATTTTGAAGCAGAAGAAATAGAAATAAACCTTTCTAGCCACTTTACATGCACGTTACCAGACACGATCATATATTTTATCAAGAAAATTCATGTTGGATCATAATGTTTTTTGTTTTTTTTTAGTAAGAAAAAATCATGTTCTTGGTAATAATTTTTGTTTTGTTTTCCTGTAAAAATGTCTAAAAATCCTTCAAACAAGATCAGTTTGATATATCTTGTTTTAGAAACAACACTGCTCTTTCAGAGAATGTATGTAGAATGCAGTATCTATAATCAAAACAAGTGAAAAAATCCACCAGTGCTGAAGAATTAATCCAAAGTATTAGAAAACATTACTGACAAATTTTTGTAACGTATACTTTTTCAAATTCTTTTCACTCATTCTGTCTCACACCGTCAATCAGTGATTTGTTTTACATTTCATTTGAATTGGTCTAGAGTTTTGTTTGATGTTCACTTTTCAGAGTTCCGACAAGACTTACTTTCTCATGTCAAATGCACTAAAGAGGACTTTGTGGTTAAAATTCAATAAAAAGAAGCATTCTTTAATCAGAATTATGTGTTTTCTTCAACTGTAATTTCAGTAATGAAATTCAGTTAATCTTAATAAAATGAAGATTTTTAATATTATAAGTATTATACAATTATACATTTGGGTGTCCAGCTCTACGTCCCGCGTTGCAAAAATGCCTGTTTTCCCCATTATAGTATATGTATCGCTTGATGATAAAAACTAAAATAAAAACTAAGTGTAATGAAAAACTAAAACTAAACTATAAAATATTTAAAAACTAAAACTAACAAAGAACTAACAAACAAAACGAAACTAAATTAGAGCGAAAAATTTTAAACGAAATAGAAATAAAAACGAAATGAAAAATGCACAACTATTATAACCTTGGTACGGTGGTGGAGAGAATGTAACCGGGACCTATTAACTGCATCTTTCGCTGTCTGGCAAGACGAGGCAAGATTATTTAAATTGTAATACGATAAACATCATCATCTGTGCTGCTCAACATGTGCGCTTATAGCCGCTAGAGGGTGCCCAGCGATCACACATCACTGACTGAAAATCTAAATGGAGATGCTTTCATAACAAGTAGCCTTTTGCTGTTTGTAATAGTGCAAGGCTAAAACATATTGTCTCTACATCACATCTGTTTTCACATTTGATATCAGTGTTCATCATTTTACCTGTTTCCCCTAATACAGAGAATGTAAACAGTGCGTGAATATTAAATGAGGTAAGTACTGAAGCGTTATATAGTTTGTTGTGTTTTTCTGTAACATTCTAACACTGCATTGTTTCACACTGTACACTGCTAATCCTGCTGTAGAGCAAGGCTTCATAACCATATTACATTTGGTATTACGTTTGGTCGAGTCAGAGAGCTCAAACAAAGTGTTAAGGTTTGACTGGTAAGCTTCAGCAATTAGCACCTTCTGGAATATACCGTAACTACATTATTATGTGGGCAAAAAGCTTGTTTCTCCATTGGCCAGCATTCAAAGGTAGTCATATTCTGCGGAAATTGGCTCAAAATGCAGGATGAATACTTCCGCAGCCAAACAACTGCCATTGAGATGAATGTGAATGCTCTCAGATAACTCTCTCTAGGTATTATTGACCACCTTGACATTCACACCTTTACTTTAACCCTTAAATTTACATTTACTGTTGTTTATTTCATCCAATTGGAATACAATTCCATGACTTTGTACACACAAAGTTTTAGATATTTTTATTGGTTTTATTTCACTTTATTACACCTGTGGTGTTCCTGGTCTAAAGTGACCGGCCATGGAAATTAATTGATTAGATTAGAAAATACAGAAATATTAAGTGTTCAGGAGCATCCCAATCCTTTAGATGAGCACATCTGTGGATGTGTGTTTACACACACAAAGTCCTCGGACACATGTGTGTGTTGAGCGCCCTTTTGTGCATCGCCATTTCATGTACACTTATTGAGGAATATTTTAAGATCTACTTATTATATTATGTTGTGTTTGGCCTCATTTAAATTGGGATAGTCTGCTGTATGTTACGATATGTCATTATCTATGTTAACAGAATATTTATGCGTCAGTGAGAATTTCATACACTAAATCTCATTGCAGTTTGTCCTTTGACTCTGAACTCTGAATTTAATTGTTAAACTCTGAACTCTGAATTTAATTGTTAAAATCTCAGTTCTAATTTGTCAGCAAATTAAAAAAAAGCATTACTGGTATTTAAGAATGGGTAAATTCCAAAATTCTTAGCTTTAAAATGGCACTTATTTTGTTTAGCTCAAGAAAGTTTTTTTTTTTTTATTCTGCAGAAAGTTCCCCCCACTAACAGTTCAATGAATCTATATATATTTAATATGTTCAAAATAGAAGTACAAAACCTGTCATAGTTACTAAAAAAGAAGTTGACATAAAGATTTGATGTAATATCTTGGGAAAATATACGCAATATGAGAAATTTATTAACAATCTTAGTGGGCCAGTAATTTTTGACTGGGAACACAAAAGGTTTCATCTTAAAATCAAGCAGTCTATCTTTCCCTCTGCTCCCTCAGCCCAAACAAAGGCCATAAATGTGTATCATCACCATTTATTCATCTGAGGCGGAGTTTCATATTGTTCCTCCCTCTCATGAAAGTTTAATCAGAATGGCAGCTGTACTCTGCATGCCTAAGGCAGCATGAGTATTTGGAAGGGTGTCAGATCCACAGGACACTTTAGTTCTTCTCTGAGTGACCAGACAGAAGCCAAGAACAAATGTATCTCTCTGTTCTCTCCCTATAGGATCTGTTCCATTCTAATACACGGGTGTTGTGTCAATGGCAATACATCCATTCTGCAGGGGTCTTCAACCTTTTTCAGGCCAAGCAACCCTTAGTGAATAAATAGATGGCTAAGGACAATGTAACATATTGTGAAACATTTTTAGAGCATTTTAAATATTGCCTATGATAACATGTGCACAATACCATAATAATGTATTTGCATATTTAGTTATTGTAAAGGTAAAGGGGAAAGGAGGAAGTGAGAACCGGCTTGACAATATAAATAATATTTTAATTATAAACTTAACCAAAAAGACAAACACACACGCAGGTGTCGGACAGCTCTCCGTAAATCTCTCTTTCTCTCGCACTGCAGCTTCCAGTAGGCCCTTATCGCTCTCGGAGGCTTGATTAGCCTGATTAAGGGCTGGGTGTGTAGAATCACGCCCTGGACCCGCCCTCTGCCCTGCCACAATTAGCCCTATTTAGGGGCCGGGTGTACAGAATCCCGGCCCCAACCTTCACCCTGCCACAGTTATGATGACATCATAAAAAGGCATTAAAATAATATTGATGTACAGAGTCACATACTTCACATTTACGGAGTCATAATTATTAGTGAACACAAGGCTGTAACCACAATATACTTTGAGGTGGACCTCAAGTCCCCCCCAATAATCAGATATGGCCAGATTACATTTTTGCCACACTCAGTGGGCTAACACCACTCATTAATGTCATATGAGCCAATCAAATCAATGAAGTCTGGACTAAAATTTAAGAAGCTAAACGGGAACCTTGTGGATTATTCTAGTGCCACGCATCAGCTAGCATTTCAATTTAAGAGTATTTGTGTCATGTGAGATGCAATATATGATATGTCATGTACAGTACATGATTTGTATGTCATTCATAACTGTGAATGACAGAAACACAGAAGCAGACTTGATCAGTACAATTGTTTATTCTCCACCTGCACACCTTCACTCCACAGGAGACTCACTGTGATCCCGTCATCCAGGGTACAGGCTGACTTAAAGGGAAATACCACATAACTCTCTATCCCCCCTCTTTTAGTGGGAGACAAAATGAAAGTGCAAAAGACAAAATTAAGTCTAACCAACAACATGACATCTGATAACAAAAACAGGTGCAAGAAAGGAGGAACACCTGACTGCACCAAAATCACATAACGTGAATAACATGCATGATGAAATATAGGAGTACATGGCACATTTCAATCAGGTAATAACATAGTCTTTGTAATGTTGGTTAGGACAGCTGACTCTTCCAGAACGAGTTACCACTGAATGTTTCCCATCTGTGTCAGTGTAACAATCCACTTTAGGGGACTGTGGTTGCAGCACGGGCCCCTCAGTATTGGATGGTGTTGCAAGTGCCCCAGCATTAGTCACTACTGGGAGATCATCCTCAAAGTCAGCTGGAGGGGATTCTGAGACGTGGAGGAGATGCAGGTCTGTTCCTGATGTACTTGGCACCTTGTGATGTGACGACATAGCTATGTGGTTGCTGGGCAGGGAAATTCACAATTGCTAGTCTGTCAAAACCACATGCTATCTGCATCCTGACATTTTGCCCTGGCTTCAGTGCAGGGAGCTGATGAGCATTTCTATCATAATAGTCTTTTCCCTCATTCTTTGTTTTGTTTACATTTGTGTGGAAAACAGGCTGAAGCATTGCCTAGGTCACTGGGAGGAAGGTCCTTGTTTGCCTTGAAAAAAGGCATTGTACAGGGGATGATGAGCAATCTCGGGGAAGATTATGAACATGGAGAAGAGCAGCACGGATGTCAGTGTGGTCGCGGTAGCATTTTTCCAGATGATGCTTGGCAGATCTGACCACACGCTCAGCCAGTCCATTGGATTGGGGATAGTGAGGGATGCTGTGAATATTTTTCAAGTCCCATACGTGTGCAAAATCTGCAAACTCCTTGCACACAAACTGAGTAGCATTATCAGTCATTAGTGTGTGCGGGATACCATGTACTGTGAAATGTCTTTACAGCTTCGCAATGACTGTGATGCTTCTCATGTCAGGAAGGCAGTCCAGCTCAAAACAGCCAGAGATTGAATCCACAAGGAATAAATGTGTTTTTCCATGCCAATCAAACAGGTCAGCAGCCATGAAAGACAAGGGATGATCTGGGATTTCATGCAGCTGCAGTTATTCTTTCATCTGATGAGGTTTGAGTGCATTGCAGGGTGCGCAGTGAGAGATTTCAGTGTCAGTATCAATGTACATTGATGGCCATTACATCATTTCTTTAGCCCTGTGCTTTGTTGCTGTAATGCCAGGATGGCCCTTATGTAGCTGGCCAACATAATATTTTTGCAGTGTGGGTGGAATAATCAATCTCTTCCCATGAAGCAGCAAGTCATCCTGAATTATCAACTCATCTCTCATTGAAAAGTAGAGACGCAAGGATTACGGAAGTTCTTTTGAGGTGGCTGGCCAGCCCTTGCTAATCATATCAGAAAGCTGTTGGCATGTGACATCTTTTTGCATGGCAGCCCTGAGTTCATCTATTCAACGGGAAGAGAGTACCTGGATGGTCATGACCTCCATTTTGATAAGTAATTTGTCATACCCAAAAACTGCTGCAGTGCTTGTTTGTCCTGAGGTGTTGGCATGTCACATACAGCTTTATTTTTTTCAGGGTCAGTTTTAACGGCATCAGCAGTTAGCAGGTGACCAACATTCTGGACCGAATTGACTCTGAACCTGCATTTGTCAGGGTTGAGTTTCATGTTAATGGCACGAAGTTTGTTCAGTACTTGTCGCAAACGATCGCCGTGTTCCTCACGCGTCCGGCCCCAGATTAGAATATCGTCAACGACAATTTTACAAGGCTATCCAGCAAATAATTGCTCCATTGATCTCTGAAAGAGCTCACTGCCTGTTGAGATTCCATATGGCATCCTCAAGAACCTTTAAAGGCCAAACAGGGACATAAATGTGGTTAATTTGGATGAAGCTTCATTAAGGGGGATTTGCCATAACCCACATTTAGCATCCAGAATGGTAAACACTTTAGCACCTGGCATATCTGCAATGATCTGTTCAATTGTTTTTAGGGGATAACATGGTCTGAGGAGGGCTTTGTTAAGATGAACTGGATCTATGCAAATCCTCACTGACCCATCTTTTGTTTTGGCTGCAACCATGACTGATACCTCCGTTGACTCGGTTACTGGTGTTTTCACACCCAGCTCAGTCATGTGATCCAGTTCTGCTTTGACTTTTTCTTTCATGGCTATTGCTATTTTTCGAGGTGCACAGACTACAAGGGTCACTGTGTTATCCAGTCACAGATGATATACAACTGGCAAGCTGACAACCAAAAAGATCTCTGTGTTCACGTTCCTCTGGTGCTTCATGATGCAGCATGTGTACATCAGCTCCCAGTTGGATGAGTCCCATAGCGATGCTATCCTGTAGATCAAGAAGGGGTTATACATCCCAATCCACTTCATGGAATTTAAATTCCCCACGGACACACTGCAACACTGTCGTTCCCTCAGTGTTGATTGAGTCTCTTCCATAAGCCATAAGATTGACTTTCACTGCTGTGTTGATAAGGATGGTGTGATTCAAACTATTCATCATTCGTTTGGATATCACATTACATTTGGCGCCCATTTCAGCTTTTACTTTCAGTTGGCCATTTCCATTTCTCAATTTTAGAGTTCTGAAAATGTCACCCTTCTGACTGGTGAGCTCAACACGATCACAGAAAAAAGTGTCCTGCATGTTGTTATCAGGTTGTGCATCTAGCTCATATACCTTTGCTGGTAGCATGTTTTAGCAACTACTGGCTGTGCTGGTGCTGGCCTCCAGCATCTCGCGAAGTGGTTTAGTTTATCACACTTGTTTGTTGTATGCATAGCACTTACTTTTTTCTGAAGAATGTTGGCCATTACAGTTTGAGCAACATGTTTTTTGCAAAGCACATACTTCTGTGTCTTTTCTCAGCTCTCTCATACTTCTATCTGGCTGTTCATGCAGCAAAACTATGTTAACAGCCAAGTCCAGGGTGAGTTGTTTTAGTAGTTCACCTGAAAATGGAAAATTTACTTTTATTCACTCAATGTAAGTGCAGTGTAGTTCTAGCGGGAAGACTAGCAGCTGTACATCATCACACTATTAGCTGGGTAATTCCCAGCCAATCGCAGGTAAGCCATCACTTTATAAGTCTGCTCACAATCTATCACATTGCTGTTTCAGTGTGCTAAGATGGCAACCTCCACCACCCCACCACCACCAGTTGAGCCCCGTCCCACACGGGGGTAGGCTCCTTGCCCCTGCCTCCTATCTCCGGCAGGATATGATGGTTCTGAGTACAACTCCCTCGGACCGCCGGACGGGGCCTACGCCAAAGCGAGACATTACTTTTCTGTTCTACATTCATCAAGTAAATGGCATCATAAACCTCACTCAAGCCTGCGTGTCTTCCCGATAGAATTTACTCACCCTTATGTTGTTCAAAAACTTCTTCTTTTTTCATGGAACATAAAAATAGATATATTAAGCAGCTTTATTCCATAGAATAACAGTTTTAATTAGAGCTGTCAAGCTTCATAAAGGAAAAATACTATAAAGGACTATTAAAGGTTCAGTATGAAGACATCATAACATTTGTCCATATGACTTGTGCATTATATTCCAAGCTTTCTGGGGCCACACAACAGTTTTGTATGGAAAAGAGCAGCGTTAGGATTCTTGAAGTAAATATTGTGTTAAGATTCTAGTGGGAGGAAAAAAACAATGAGGGACAACTTGAGGGCAGTAAACCATTTTGTGTGTTTTCTTTTTTGCTAGCCAGCAGACACAATCATGTCATTTTACAGATATGTCAATGATGAAAAGAAATTCAAATTACATTCAAAATTATATAATATTTTCTTTGAGACAGCATAAAAAAGAAAGAAAAGATGACTGAATCAGGTAAACTGCCAGCAGTGCAGACACAGTGTTTTACTGTGTGGACATACATGTAACTTTTAAAACCAAAAATTATAACATTTTGGGCCTTTATAAGCCCTTATTCAGAAAATTATTGAATTTAGTATCTTTACTATATTAAAGGACCTAAGAGGACCATTATCCCCCCCCCCCCCACCTTATTTTCCTTCATATAGATGTGAATGTTGAATTGTTTTCAAACAAACATTTCGAATTCTATCAGAGTGCAAAGCCAGAAATAACATTTTAATGAATGGAGGATGTAAACACAAACACTGCCCAACTGTCCAATTATTCTGCCATGTGTCCTTTAATGTTGTCATGGTGATCATCTCTCCAAGTAATTATTCAGCCAGCAAACCACTCTCATGGAAATGACTTGCGCGATTAGAGGAGCATTCTAAGGAGAGTGCCAGAAGGTCAAGAGGTCACATGTAGGACAGCTCAGCAGCACACAACAATAGCTGATGTATTAAAACCCTAAAATAACATTTAGGAGAGTACCCTGATGCAGTAGAGAAACAAAAATCAAACATACACCATCTGTTTAACTTTCCTGGGACAATGGACTGTTTCATGTATATTTAAAAAATAAGACATCACCGGATAACAGCTGCGCTTTTATCTGCAGCTCACCTGATGTTCAGAATTAATCGTTTCAATCTATTTGTTCTCAAATGTTTATTTCTGTAGTCAGCCAGCTGAGTGCTACCTAAGTGAGTAGTAAAAAGTGAGCTCACAGTCATTTTCTTACACTGTATTTTTGTCTTGTTTACAAGTAAAAATATCAAAATTTCCTTAAAACATGAGAATATGGCTGAAAGTTTTCAGAGAAATCTAACAAAATGTTTTGAGGTTTAGATTTTTACTGGAAAACAAGAAAAAAATGAGTTGGAAAATGAATTTTTGCAATTTCTATACAGGTGCTTAAACAATTTGTTTTGCAATCAACAAAATCAAGTTTTAATAGTTATTTTATCACCAAAGAATCAATCCAGCAAAGTTATGGAAAAACTCCTTTGGTGGTGACAGAACTAGGTCAAAGTGAATCTGAGCAGGGAAGATCTAATTACTCACATACTAACTATGACACTAGGAACATCGTTTCTGTACTCAGCAGAATCAAACGTCAAGCTTACTTGACCAAGACAAACAATTTATTTCTGGACTACCCCTATGTAAGCCAATCAGAAGTCAAGCTGTGAAGGAAATATTGCAAGAACGCCTCCCAACAAGGCCACTAGAGTACTTTGGTCATTTGGGTTGTCGACATGCAAATGCACGTGTCTGTCCTGATTTTACTGGTGCTGTTTTGGGGGAACATTGTATAACTCACTAAATAAATCTAGCACCAAGCCAAAAAATATTGTGTAGAACAGCTTAGAAAAGACGCTAATTGAAATGCTAATTCATTGGTGAAGTTTTTATTTTGTAGGATGAAGAGTGACTAAGCACTTCCTGTTCCCTTTATACCTCATACACTAAATAGTGTGCAATCCATAAAGCCTACATGATATGAACACTGCTGCTTTTCTCACTGAAATATGTGGTTAGTGGTTCTTACCGCATGAACCATCAGAGACCTTGAAAAAAGGAGACATGACAAATGAAATCTGATATTGACATTAGATGTTAGTACTAGCTCAAATTTAGCCAGTGGATGTGCACCATTCTGAGTGAAAGGGGTTCATTTTCACAAATATGTGTGTTTATCAAGGAGCTATTGTATTTCACCTACCAAGCAAGACCGAATTGCTGGCAAACAAAAACGAAAATCAACAGCATCCATTTTCAATGAAATAGAGAAGATCCAGCCATCAGGAAAGGTCAGCAATAGTGGACAAACCATGCACACTGATAAGCATCTCACACACACAAACACACACACACACACACTGCTATTTTTATAATTACTCCCACATTACTTTTCACACTGTCAGCTTTAAAGTTGGCCCCATTTAATTAGTTTAATGTCTTGTGATATTTATAAATGCCATCATTAGAGTAGTTCTGGAGGTTGTGAGATGATTGTGACATTGTTTGTCTTTCATGTGTAAATTACTGTGTCCAAAATTAACACACACAAAAGTCCAAATGTGAGTTAAAATTGTCCAGAAGGTGCATAAGGAACTGCAACATAACACGTGGTATAAATCAAATTGTAAGAACATTAGTCTTACCCTTGCTAATGGAAGCGGCGTAAGCGATTAAAATCAAAGGCACACAAATCATCTATCATATGTCTTCTAACAACTTGTTTGAATACCTCAATGGACAATTTATCATTTGATGTTTCAAACTGATAACACTGTGTATTCGGCGACAGTAGGTCTAAAGTTCTTCTACTGAAATCAGTCTGTGCTTACCAAAATTCGATTCACTGCCCCCCCAGTGGCAGAAGCTGGAAGTGTTATTGAATGTATGGGCATGAGTGAGCACAAGTTTTCTACATTAAATGTCCACAGAGTGGCATCAACAGCAGGCTGATTTTAAGTCGTAAATTATTTAATACTGTCAACACAAATGCATATTTTATTAACTCGTAGGTCTGGATGCTTGGTAGCATGAAGAGGATATCAGTAAGGAATTCTCTGGAGGATACTGTGTTTGTAGGTTTTTGTGTATCGAGGTAGTGTGAAGAGCAGATCCAGTGTAGAGAGATAACCGACGAGTAATACTTGAGCGATGCAACCAACAGGATGGTACGGTTCCACAATCCGGGCATTACAGTGAAGACTGGCAACCAATATTGAAAATACTCAACAGGACAGACTAGGGCAGTGAGAACAATGGTTAAGTGGTAACACTACTGGTGCGTAACTAAACACACAACAACAATCTATCAATAAACATGAAACAGAGTGGGTAAATATAGGCAGAGAACAAATCACTATCAGGTGCCACTTGTCAGCTGAAAGTTTGCATGATCAGCGTTCCCATGGAAACAATCAGGGTTCCAATATAAACGCTGATTCTGTGAGCCAGCAGCACCTGAAAAACATGAAGAGAACGTAAACACAGAAGGAACAAACCAGCTGACTCACCAAGAAAGCTAGAGCTTGTCAGTATTGGGATTGAATAGAGCTGATTTCAGAGGATAAGAACTTTCGGAAGCAACATGTCGATTTTTCATTTGATCATGTTGGATGTTTATCTAGTATAGCTATTTTTTCCCCACCAGAACTCAATGTGGAGACATATATGGGTAATGTAGCTCTCTTTAAGCCACCCAAATTAAAATATAAGGACAGTTTTACCTGGAAACATAGACTAGCTCATCTTATATTTGATTGACACAATGACAATATTTGTCAAACATATAAAAGGAAAAGCAGCTAATCCTGTCATCATAATGACAAAAATATAATTTTTCTAATACAAAATACAGTTTCACACCTGGTAGGAAATATTAATTCAGATAAATGTTCTCAATTCACTTGCAGCTGTGGCAAACAAGTAATCTTTTTACCATAAACGTGTATGGGAATATGAGCCCAAATTATGAAATATGCACCATGTGCTGTTTTATCTTAGAAGAAAAACTAAAAACTCTATACATTTGACTGCAAGACTGCAAATCAATATATACCAAACCTCATCTGGACATCAAATCAATACTTGCTCCGCAGAGGAGTGCATGTGGAAAAGTAACTATGCTGAAGCTGTATGTTTTCAAGGTTCAGTTTTCTCTCATATCCCAGCCCCTCCAGCCAAGTTTGCTATGGGAAAAGGAAGCGTGTCCAGCCTGATCATCAAGGCATTAATTGAGCAAAGCAGCAGTCTGGACACTCAGTGTGCATTTGTTTGTTTGTTTATCTCTCACTGACAACACGTCATTGCTCTCTATAGGCCATAGCTAAAACATAATATTTGATCAACCCAGACCATGATGGACCTGAGACTCCATTTGGCAGCACTGAGACCCCTTAATTCTAGTGAAGACAAATCTTAATGCTATGGTATGCATTTCAGGATTGTGTGATTTCAACTTTGTGGCAAAAATTCTGTCCCAGCATGACAATGCCCCTGTGCACAAAGCAAGGGCCATAAAGAATGTATTTAATGAGTCTGGCTTTGAAGAATTTGACTGGCCTGCACCAAGTGCAGACCTGAACCCGCTGAACACCTTTGGGATGAATTGGAACAGTGACTGTTAGCCAGAACCCAGTGCCTGACCTCACTGATGCCCTTGTGTCTGAATGGGAGCAAATCCCTGTGGCCATATTCCAACATCTAAAAGAAAGCCTTTCCAGAAGAGTGGAAACTGTTACTCCCTAATAATGCTCAACAGGCTCAAATGGGTGTGGTGTTCATGTGTCCACATACTTTTTGCCTTATGGCGGGGAATTTCAGAGAATAGTCAAGTCAAGTGGTTTTTATTGTCATTCAACCATATACAGTTAGTACAGTACACAGTGAGACACCGTTCCTCCAGGATCATGGTGCTACATAAAACAAAATAGGACAATTCACAGATCCACATGAGACTACACAGACTAAATAACATACCTATATAAAGTGCATGTGCAAACGTGTGCAAAAAGTACGGGACAGCACAATAAATTACTAAAAATTAACAGGACAATAGGCAGTAGTGCAAAAAGATGCCAAATGTAAACATAACATACTATGAGATAGTGTTCTATGCACATAGCAGTTATTGAGGTAGCAGCCAGGTATAAAGTGACAATAATTAAAGTGTAACTCAGGACACGTGTGTGTGTGTGTGTGTCAGAGTATTGAGGAGTCTGATGGCTTGGGGGAAGAAGCTGTTACACAGTCAGGCCGTGAGGGCCCGAATGCTTCGGTACCTTTTGCCAGATGGCAGGAGGGTGAAGAGTTTGTGTGAGGGGTCATCCACAATGCTGGTTGCTTTGCGGATGCAGTGTTTTTTGTAAATGTCTTTGATGGAGGGAAGAGCTGTCCTCACTATCCTCTGCAGGGCTTTGCGGTCCGAAACGGTGCAAGTCCCAAACCAGGCAGTGATGCAGCTGCTCAGGATGCTCTCAATAGTCCCTCTATAGAATGTAGAAAGCTGGGTCTTAATGTGCCTCATGACGAGCCTCTCGAAGCACTTCATGATGATGGGTGTGAGTGCGACGGGACGGTAGTCGTTGAGGCAGGTCACTGAAGACTTCTTTGACATGGGAACGATGGTGGTGGCCTTGAAGCATGTTGGAATGACGGAGCTGCTCAGAGAGATGTTGAAGATGTCCGTAAGAACATCTGCCAACTTGTCTGCACATCCTCTGAGCTGGACCAGAAATGTTGTCTGGTCCAGCAGCCTTCCGTGGGTTGACTCTACATAGAGTTTTCCTCACATCAGCCGTGGTAAGACAGAGCACCTGGTCGTTGGGAGGAGGGGTGGTCTTCCTCGCTACCATGTCATTCTGTGCTTCAAACCTAGCGTAGAAGTCGTTCAGCGCATCTGGAAGGGAGTCATCTTTGTCACAGGCAACTGATGTTGTCCTGTAGTTGGTGATGGCCTGGATGCCCTGCCACATGCGCCGCGTGTCACCGCTGTCCTGGAAGTGACTGTGGATTCTACAGTTTGGCCCTCGCTGTTCTTAGGGCAGCCTTGTTACCTGCTCTGAAGGCGGAGTCTCGGGTCCTCAGCAGCGCACGCACCTCCGCAGTCATCCACAGCTTCTGGTTGGAGCATGTAGTGATGGTCTTGGGGAAGGTGACATCAGCAGTGCACTTGCTGATGTAGCTGGTCACAGATGCTGTGTATTCCTAGAGTGGTAGAGTTGCCATTTGTTTCAGCCTCCCTGAGCATGTGCCAGTCAGTACACTCAAAACAGTCCTGAAGAGCAGAGATGGCTCCTGCTGGCCAGGTTTTCACCTGCTTCTGAAGCGGTTTTTTGCATCTGACGAGCGGTCTGTATGCTGGAATTAGCATAACAGAGATGTGGTCTGAGTAGCCGAGGTAGGGGCGGGGCTCCGCCCGGTACGTGCCTGAGATGTTTGTGTAAACAAGATCAAGCGTGTTCGCCCCTCTCGTTGCAAAGTCCACATACTGATGGAATTTAAGGAGCACTGTCTTGAGATTTGCATGGTTGAAATCTCCTACGACAATAAACAGTCCATCAGGGTGAGCATTCTGCAGTTCGCTCATAGCCCCATACAGTTCACAGAGCGCTTCCTTAGTATTAGCGCTGGGGGGAATGTATACTCCAGTTATAATAACAGTGGTGATTTCCTGTGGTAAATAAAAAGGTCTGCATATAACAGTCACAAGCTCCACCAGTAATGAGCAGTAACTAGAGACTAGCATAGAGTTATTGCACCATTCCGTGTTGATGTAAACATACAAGACGCCACCGCAAGTCTTACCGCACAGAGCTGCATTTCTGTCTGCACGAAACGAGGCCGTCTAGCTGAATGGCGGCATCCAGAACTCTGTCACTGAGCCACGTCTCCGTGAAAACAAAGACGCAGCAGTGTCTAAGCTCACGCTGCGTAGTCTGCTGGAGTCGGATGTAGTCCAGTTTATTGTCCAGGGAGCAAACATTTGAGAGCAGGATAGACGGGAGAGCCGGCCGGCTAGGGTTTGTTTTTAGCCTAGCATGGACCCCCGCCCTCTTGCCGTGCCTTCGCTTCCTCGCACACCACTTACGACGTCCCCTACCCGGGGCACCGGCATCAGGCGACGCCGAGGACTGGAGGCCTGGTCTCCACAGCAAGCCGAGTTTGCATAGCAACTCCTGCAGATCATCATGCAGCTTGGTTGTTGCATGAATCTTATATTTTAACAGTGTCTGGAGATGGTAGACACGATTTCTCCAGTGTCCATGTGCTGTAAAAGTCGGGCTAAGTGACAAAAATAGCAAAAATAGCACCATTTTGGATCCGGAGTGGCTGCTGCATGCTACCGTGCCGCCATCTTGGATCTGTAGACTCTTTTATTTGAATTTTTATTTTTATTTTTTATTAGAATAGTCACTTTAATTTACTCAATGTTCATGTGACAGATCTCAATGACTATCTGACTATAATGAGTATATTTACTGTATATGCGGCAGATGCTACATTCATCATGTCAGATAAAAGTTAAATACCATTGTAGATATTTGGACAAAGACTGATGGAATGTCCACTGCAATGATGTCACTATTTAAAAAATTTTTTATTAAATCCATCAAAGACACAGGATTTGAGAACAGCTAAAGCAGCCTAGCTTAACTGATATCTCAAATAACAGGATCAAAACAATAACAAAGTCATATTAGATGTTTTCCATCTTATATCATTCAACAGCTATTTTAGAATGTCAGAAATGTCATCTTGCACAAAAGCTTTTAGACTGAACAGCAGAAATTGGACAACTGGCCAAGGAGGTCTGTAACTGATGGAGAAAGCTAGCCTTTAGCATTCCCATTTATCGCACTTTATTGGGCACTCAGATCCAGGCACATTTTTTAAGCCAATTACCTCAGCTGTAAATGCCACGTGACTAATTAGACTGGAGTACCAGTCCCAAGCTCTGGAAAAATATAAGGAATAATAGGGTCTGTTCCAAAACTTGCCTACAAGTTCCTGCCTACATAGGAAGCTGTCTTCTATGGCAGCATCCTAACTAATACGGAGCCTTATAACAGAGCGAATTGGTACGCTCTACAAAGGCGGCAGCTCCACACTCATTCAAATAGCGCTCCTCAAACGCAGTGCTTGGTAGACTTGACTTGCAACTGATTTCAAACAGGTGGTGCAAGAAGAATGATGCGATACTCTAATGTGCATAAATATACATAGCCCCCACACTTTTGGGATAAAATAGTTAGTTTTTTATTGATACTTTTCAGTACTGCTTTAAATGCAAGTACATTTATGATCAAAAGTTCTCTCACTTCATCCTCCATCTTGGATTTAAGTTTATTACAGTGCATTCTGGGATCGCCTACCCAGGGAAAGATACAAAGGTACCTTATAATTTGGCCAAAATTAGATATCTTATGAGGCACCATAATTAAGATGCCTATGTTTTGGAACAGCCTTCATGTCAGCAGCACACCAAAACAAAATATTTTGTCAGGAATTGACTGGTGAGCATAACCATATTAGCCCCTGCTGATACATGCCGGAACTACACCAAACTGTGCCAAAAAGCATGTTTCCTCATTGATGGCCATTTAAAAATAACTTCTGTTTTTTTAGGTATTTATTTGTCATAGTAAATGTTTTACCAGTAACAGATTGTTTTTGGAGGGCTCTTAAAATCGTCAAATGGAAATTGACTATTTTTCCCTGTTTGCTGCCATTGTTGATGATAGTTTAGTCACATGATAGCCAATCCCAGAACTGAGGACCTATAGGCAAAGATAGCAGCATCCAGAATGCGAACTTCAAGGGCTTCCTGTGCTAGCTGAGTGCCGCCATAGAGATGAATGGAATGCTAATGGATACAGTAGCTTTCTCTAGATATGTTAATACTCCTTGGTCCGAATACATGGCAGAACAACAGAAAAAGATGCTTATAAAAGTGTAGTTACAGCATCTACCAGCTGGGACTGGGCCATGACCCCCTTGCACCTGGCTATGCTTTAATGTGTTGCCTCCACCAAGTTATTCACAGCTATTTTTGAATGTACAGTGCATTGGGAACATTTCCTTTTAGCACACAGGGTCCTAACCCTGAGGTTACAGATGTTTGACTTTATGTGAAACAGGCCTTGGGAGGAGACATGAATGAAGAATGAAGCTTAGCACTTGTTTATACGCATTTCAAAATGCATGTGACTGTAGCCTGTATCCTACAGGCTATTGAGTCATCTCTGAATGAACTCCACTAAGGCAATCTCACTCTGGAGAAGGCCGTGACTCAGTCTCCTTCAGCTGTCAAAATACAACTCACACTTAATCCCAGAGCACGGACAAAACTATGCAGAACTTTTAGAGCCAATAGGAAAAAAAGTTACTGCACTTTCTTTTGTAGGTTCCTAGATCTCAGGTGTAAAGGTCCAGATTTAGGTGCTGTACCCACATCCAGGTCAGCAAGAGTCTGAATCCAAAAAGGGACACAAAACATAATCTGTGCAACCTCAAAAATCCCACTCCTGTGTTATCCCACAGAAGAAATAGAGTCAAACGGGCTATAAATGAAATGATGGTGAGTAAATGATGATATAATATTCATTTTCATTGAACTGTCCCTTTAAGCAGATCATGGAAAACTGTAGATGTGACAGTACTTAAAATAGACGGATGGATCCTTAGATTAGTTCTGGCATGCTCTGGTCTCTTTGGCTAGAGATGTGAGCACAAGATAATTTCTTATGTGTGACATACCATTTCAAGTACTTCCAGGCAAGGGATCTCCTAACTGGTCACAGAGTGATGGACATCCACAGGGGGTGGCGGAGGTCGAAAGAAGGGTGGAAGCATACAGCGGGTGTTATATCCAGTTTCCAGATATAACTCTAACTCATTAAGTTCACCTATCATGCTTGCTGTTGCGCTGTTGTCAGTGGCAGGAAGCCAAGATGGCGGCTTCCACAAATCCCTACATTTCAGCACTCATTTGGAAATAAGGAAGCCACACTACAGCATATTTCATTTCCAGTCTAGCTGTATCTATTAATACCTTACGGGAGATGACATTAAGTTAACTTACAAAAGCTACACAAAACAAACTGTCAAAACCAAAGGGTCAAGTTTTGACTGGTAGCATGATTTGTTGAAAAGACCAGCATTGCTGCTTAATAGAGGTGTGAATCTTCACTGGTCTCACGATTCGATTACAAAACAATTCACGATGCATCTTCTCCTCCAATTTTTTAATCAGTACACCCACTCAGTATTAAATAGTATTATATTATTAATTTAGAAATAATCGTTCCCTATCCTATGATTATTACCACAATATTTGCTGGTCCAGGGTGGCTACATGAAAAATCTGCTTCTGTGAGAGTGCAGATGTCAGCTTCTCGTTTCTACACCACAGGTGATAGTAAAGTGAAACAAATAGTGGAGTTGCTGCTTAAGAAATCAAACAATCTTGAACATGCACTATTCCGGCGAGCGAGAGACCGGCAATGAGCCAAAGCAAAACAAACAGGGAGTGCAAGAGGAGAATATAGGCATTGGGAAGCAGGAGACAAAAAATTATTAGAAAATAAAAACTTCACCCACATCTCTCTAACTGCTGTCTCATCATTATTTTCAGCAGTTTTTTCCCTTTCTGTGTAAATCACTTCAAAAAACGGGCATGAGCCCGTCTTTCATGTTGTTTATTGACATGTTATCGCGAGTAAACCAGAGACTATTTAAAAGAGACAGGACACTTCTATTACAATTATTGGGAGAAATTGAAATGCCATATGGTCAACGGATGTTGAAAGGAAGTCCTGCCTTACAGGTAACTACCGGAGAGTCATGCGCCAACCAAGCAACTGCCATTTAAATGAATGGAATACCTCTCTTCAACGGATAGCTCACTTCAGGTATTAAACGTCCTTGCTCAGAGCATATAAATTTGTGCGCTATGATCCTGAAAAGCTATTTGAGGAAGTTGCAGATATAGAGTTTCTTTGATTCAGCAGGTATGAATAGGGGAGAAAATCTCTGAACTAATAATAATAATAATAATAATAATAATAATAAAATTCAGACAGCATACTAATAGCCTGGGCTATCAGAACATGTTTATGACTTTCAG
This sequence comes from Moxostoma hubbsi, assembly GCA_032164185.1. Classification (NCBI taxonomy): domain Eukaryota; kingdom Metazoa; phylum Chordata; class Actinopteri; order Cypriniformes; family Catostomidae; genus Moxostoma; species Moxostoma hubbsi. The sequence continues at coordinate 25,649,257 of JAVLUX010000035.1, forward strand.
GAGATAGGAAAGTAAGTAAAAATAATAATGAGGGGGCCAGAATCCACAGCTGACGCAGGTGAAAATAAGCGTCTTCTGTCTAAAAACACTCACCACCATAATGCATGCAATACTCTCGCACTGTCACACGTGTGCCGGCTGGAGCCAGGCTAATTTGGGCTCGTCTTTATTTGAGCATGCACAAGAAGTCTGAAAGGGTTGAGAGTGAGAGGTTGGACCTACAGCGAGGTCTCTAGGGGAAGAGTCTCTACCGCTCCACTTTGATCCAGCCTGGCAGATGCACATGAACTCGCATCACATTACAGGAGAGGAGGTCTGCCATCTTGCATAAAAGGCCTTAGTGTGCTTTAAATTAAACACCAGACTGAGTCCAAGCTCATCAAATACGGCCACTTCCTACTACCACTGACATGCAGCAGTCTCACAGTAATTTGCGCACTGAATAACTTGTGAGGCTCTGAGATTAGCCTTAGCATTGCTTTGCCGCAGCTGCTAACATATAAACAAAATCAGTCTGTTAGCCAGAATAGAATTTGCTGATGTCTGCAATATCTTGGTAGGAGATTTGATAACATAAATATTTATAAAGAGCCAAAGGAAATGAAAATACATTTGCATTCTGATTTGTTACCATAGAACATACTATTCTTAAACTGCATATTATGAATACGTTTTATTCTCTGTACTAAAAAAACACGCTTTTTTATTAACCCTTCATTTTTGTGAGAAAATTCAGAACAACTTTTCTGTTTGGGTCAAAAAAGATCTGATAGAGTTCAGAAGGTATACAGCACACTTTTGATTATAAACATGAGCATTGACATTGGCTTGTTTTTCTTTTATAGTGGCATTTCATCTGGAAAAAGCACCACCCATTTGTCAGTGGTGGTGACATTCTTTTACATCTGAGCTATTCTTTTACTGTAGATACAAAGTAATTCATTCATATTGAGTGAGAAAAGATGATAACTGGAAAACTTACACATTGTATCAGTTTGAAACAAATACATAATTATGGCTTTTCTTTGAAAACAGATTAAAAAAAAAACATAGACTTTCATTCAAATGTTCCCACACATACAGTATTGAGGGATCATGATGTCATAGAGACTAGGGGATGGTCTCTTTTGATTTGGGCCAGCAAGCAACAACCTAGTAGCAACAAATTAGTAATTCCCTTGCAACCACCTATCAACACACACACAACTCCCTAGTAGCCACCCAAAACACCCTGACATTGCATAAATATAAACACGTATCATAAATATTTTATACATTTGATTTTTTACTTATTCCTTTACTTATTGTGGAGAATCCAATGGCATTTTGAACAAATACAAGAATAAGATTATTTTATCCTTAAATTGGTCAAAAATGAACTGAACATAACAGGAGGGTTAAAATAAATCAAAAACAATCAGAGCAAGACTGAAAGGAAAGATTTTAACTGAAGAGATCGGGAGAAACTCAAGAGTCCACAATGCTAATTATATTTAATCTCTCATGTCCAATTAAATGGTCAACTTTTGTTTTATACATTAACCAAGCCAGTAGGGAGGGGGGAATGCCAGTGGAAAAAGAGTTAACAGATAGATAAGAACCTCTGGGATGCTGCATTATGTAACATTGTAATCCTAATAATGCACATAACACAAATCTAATTTTGTGCCATACACAAGAGGCAGCAACCACAGTTTTCCTTCAAAAAATGAAAACTGAATCCAATAGTGCTCTACTAAGTTTATTTGATTAGCATCAGGATTTTAGTTAGGATATTTGAATCCTTTCTTTAGCTGACAGATCTGTATCTTTACAATCTGAATGTCAACTGATAAGACTTAAACTAGCCTATAAGAAGTCAACTATGGAGGTAAAAAGTCAGTTCCAGCCAGACTTTCTTTAAACTATCCAAATATAGAAACGCTTCACACCTCGTTGAGGGCTTTAAAGCCTGCTGCAGACTCGAATGTCCAAGAGCCCCAGGCATCCTTACTAGGCAGGGACTGGCAATTACAATCCCTAAGCCCTGGGAAACCTCCCTGGATACACCAGCTGGCTGAGTTACATAAGAGTCAACGACATTAAAGGGTTGAGTTCTGTTAAGGGGAGGTGGAGGACAGACAGAGAGACAAAGGAACAGACAGATAAAGGGATGAGGGGGTGTTGCAGTATTAGGTGGATGGTGGTTGTGAATGTTTGATGAGCTCCTTGTGTCTCACATGATAATCCCATTGCGTGGGTCTATTGTGTTTTATTGTGGCAGACAAGCTCATATTTGTGACGCTAACAAAGGTTTCTGGCAGGGACAGTTAGAGTGTATATAGTAGTGTATATATAGGGACAGTGTAGGTGAGTATATAGATAAAAGTTTATCAACATACTCATTCTTAAAATAACATTAATTACATTTACATGTACACCAATACTCTGATTATTGCAATAATCAGAGTATAAGGATTAATTAGATTAAGAGTTTAAAATGATTTGGACAACCACATCAATCCTGTTGCTACTTACCATTACTCTGATTATTTGCTGAGAAATTTGGTTTTAATGCTTTTTATAAATGAATATTTTTTAATACAAAAATGCCTTTTTAAATACAGCTTGGCATAAAGAAAATGAGTCAGTCAGTTTGTGAGTATTTTGAACGATTTATTTAAAGAACCACTGCATAAGAGTCATTTTCAACTACACTGGATTAGCTGTCTGTTTTGATTCACTAAAAATAATCAGTTCATAAGAGTCATTTGTTTGTCAGACTACACTGGTTCCTCTGTCTGTTTTGATTCACTTAAACAGAATCAGTTCATAAGAGTCATTTGTCTGTCAGACTACACTGGTTTCTGTCTGTTTTGATTCACTAAAAAGAATCAGTTCATAAGATTCATTTGTCTGTCAGACTACACTGGTTTCTCTGTCTAATTTGATTCACTAAAAAGAATCAGTTCATAAGAGTCATTTGTTTGTAAGACTACACTGGTTGCTCAGTCTGTTTTGATTCACTAAAAAATAATCAGTTCATAAGAGTCACTTGTCTGTCAGACTACACTGGTTGCTCTGTCTGATTTGATTCACTAAAAAGAATCAGTTCATAAGAGTCATTTGTTTGTAAGACTACACTGGTTGCTCTGTCTGTTTTGATTCACTAAAAAAGAATCAGTTCATAAGAGTCATTTGTTTGTCAGAATCTGGTTGGCTCTGTTTTGATTCACTAAAAAGAATCAGTTCATAAGAGTCATTTGTTTGTCAGAATCTGGTGGCTCTGTTTTGATTCACTAAAAAAGAATCAGTTAATAAGAGTCATTTGTTTGTCAGAATCTGGTGGCTCTGTTTTGATTCACTAAAAAGAATCAGTTCATAAGAGTAATTTGTGTGTGAATCAGAATACACGCGATGGTTGTTGTTGTGTTTCGCCCGTGAGCACAAACTAATTTCAAAGCCATTATTTTGCAGCATATGGTCTTTTAAGCTCCCCAACATTCAATTCAGACTACATATGGGTATGTAAATTAGGCTTGCTTGAGCATTAAATGTCATTTCAAGTTCTGGCTTTCATGCGTGGATGTGTTTTTAAAATGTCGATTGGTATTACGCGACATAATGTACGATGCCCAAAGGCACAGGGTGTCTTATTCATTGTAATAGTGTGTTTTCTTAATGGCATGAATCACACTGAAGGCCTAGACTTTAAATGCACAGCACGACACTGGTGAGATGGTAGAGCCCAGGAACCTGAATGACTCCACTGCTGCCACAGTGCTGTTCATAATGGTGAGGGGGGTCAGTGTTGGGGTGTTCCTCCTAAAGTCCACTATCATCTCCACTGTTTTGAGCATGTTCAGCTCCAGGTTGTTTTGACTGCACCAGACGGTCAGCTGTTCAACTTCCCTTATGTATGCAGACTCATCATCATCCTGGATGAGGCCAATGACAGTAGTGTCATCTCCAAACTACAAATATCAGATTATGAGCTGAGAAGCACATACCATAAATGAATACCTTATATTACAGTTTGTGCAAGATCTGCTATGGTGAGAATTATTATAAAGCACATTTTGTTCGATATGTTAATATTTACATTTACATATTAACAACATGAAGAAGAGTAAATGACAATTTAACATTTAGATAGCATATCTATTCAGTGTATTGTTTTATTCACTTTTATTAAGGCATTTTAAGTAAATAAATATTAGAGAGCATAACTATTTTGAAACAATTACTCAAAAGCAAGTCTGTTGGCTAAACAGATGTATTTATTTTGGTGACAAAGATTATAAATTGTGATTCATTTTACAACAAATGACAATAAATTTGGGTATATTTTATGTGCACACACAAACACTGGATTTGGACATAACAGCTGGAGCTATTTGTCATTTTGCTTGAGGTTGTTGTACATAAATGTCCTCTTTGCCTCTGCATGGTGTTGTGTTAGTTGTCTGGGACTGAAACCTCTAGTCAGGGAAAGTATCCAGTTGCAATGCTTTGGTCCTCCTGTACCTTACAGCCCCATATTCTTAATGAGTAAATAAGTGGAATACACATTGTTTACAGAGTCAAAATAAGTATTAATTGGGAGTAACATTGGACTGGTGTGCCATAACACATAAAAGTGCTAAATATACTAAATATAATGCCTTTAAAATAAATCTCCTATTGAATAAAATGTGCTTTGTTAAATACATTAACTTAAAGAATGTGTAAGAATCAAGGTTTTAACGACACAAACATATATTTGCCATCATGTAGCCAGGAGTTTCGGTCTATAAACTTAGTTAAGATTAAAATAGCAGACTCTGCTAATGTATCCCTGGATCACCAAACAACACATATAGCTAGAAAGCTAATTATCAGGACTTTCACAATAAAAATCATCTGTTTGAAACTTTCTACATTTAACATGCTTAGAAATTTGAGAAATGTATACAAACTTAAGTCACAGTGTGATTTATTTCACTGACTGCGTCTTCTGCATTTCAAGTCCTAACTTGCCCTGAATCTAAAACAAAATGTGTTTGGTTGAAGCTAGAACGTGCTAGGATTGATCATAATATGGCCGTTATCTGATTGGCTTGAGGAGACAGTGGGTGGAGCCCACCTATTTGTGCATTTGTGTGAACATCTTGCAACTAGAAATGTTTCAGAATCCACAAATGTGTGCTGTGATCCACAAATGCACAGGAAGTGATCCACAAATGCACAGGAAGTGATCCACAAATGAATGCGCATAATTCACAAATGAATGCAGTGCTGTGTTGTGTTTGTGAGTTCAAACATTTATTTGTAAATCTTTTTTTTTTTTTTTGTGCAAATCTTTGAAAGACAGATCCCGCCACGCAATACAATTAAATAAAAGAGCTAATTCTGACTTTTTAATCCCACAATTGTTACTTTTTTCTTGCAGTTACGCAATATAAACCCGCAATTGCGTGATATAAACACGGAAATGCGAGAAATAAAGTCGCAATTGCGTGATAAACTTGGAAGTGCAACTTTATTTCTCGCAATTTCGACTTTAGAACTCGCAATTGTGACTTTATTTTTGCATTTGTGACTTTATAAGTGGCACTGTTCATCTTTCCCTGCTTTCCAAACAGGATAAATCACCTTCCAATGGGCACTTTGAAGGGAAAACAGCCATGATTGTCATGCTGTAAGATTGCTTCATACAGAGTTTCCAATAAAAATTTAGTTCCAAATTACCCTTATTGTAAAGTCCCACACCCTTTAGCTCTCCAAAGCTTGCACACTGCCAAGGGAATAGGGCACAGGGATAATCACTTCTGAATGGAACACACCCAGCATATCTGAGCGTATATTTGATTTCTCCTATCCGCGCTCTCTGAATACAAACATGTCATTATCACAATTAATTTAGAGTATATAACCAAACTATATGGGCATAAATCATTTGACTTAAAATAGTCAATGTTTGTTGTAGCTACAGAATAAAGCCTGCCCATGCTCAGATGCGCTTTCATTGCCTGGCGTATGTAAGGGACCATCTGAAATTTCCACCCACTGCGCTAAAACATGGATGTGGCCAAAAGTTTGGAATAATGTACAGATTTTGCAGTTTCGGAAGGAAATTGGTACTTTAATTCAACAAAGTGGCATTCAGCTTATCACAAAGTATAGTCAGGACATTACTGATGTAAAAAAAACAGCACCAACAATATTTGAAAAAATTATTTAGTAAATCTACAACAACGACCCCATTTCCAGCATCCATCACTCCAACATCTTATCCTTGAGTAATCATACTAAACTGCTAATTTGGTACTAGAAAATCACTTGCCATTATATCAAACACAGATGAAAGTTATTTGGTTTGTTAAATGCTGCTTGACATTTTCTATGTGTTTGTTTTTGAGTTGCCACAGTATGCAATAGACTGGCATGTCTTAAGATCAATATTAGGTAAAATATGGCAAAAAAGAAACAGCTTTCTCTAGAAACTCGTCAGTCAATCATTGTTTTGAGGAATGAAGACAATACAATGCTTGAAGCTCCAAAAAAAAAAAAAAAACCTGAACATTTCATACAAAGGTGTAACTACAGTCTTCAAAGACAAAGGACAACTGGCTCAAACAAGGACAGAAAGAGATGTTGAAGTACAGATGTACAACTGAACAAGAGGATAAGTACATCAGAGTCTCTAGTTTGAGAAATAGAAACCTCACATGTCCTCAGCTGACAGCTTCATCGAAATCTACCTGCTCAACACCAGTTTCATGTACAACAGTAAAGAGAAGACTTGTGGGGAAGAATTGCAAGAAAAAGCCACTTTTGAAACAGAAAAACAAATATAAAAGTTTAGAGTGGGCAAAGAAACACACTGGACAACAGATAATTGGAAAAGAGTGTTATGGATCTTAACCCCATTGAGCTTTTGTGGGATCAGCTAGACTGTAAGGTGCGTGAGAAGTGCCCGACAAGACAAACACATCTATGGCAAGTGCTCCAGGAAGTGGACAAACCGGGGACAATCTGGACAAACTGACAGCTAGAATGCCAAGAACCCGCAAAGCGTCATTGCTGCACATGGAGGATTTTTTTGATGAGAATTCTTTGAAGTAGTTCTAATATTTTTTTAAAATTTAAATTTTTTATGTTATAAATCTCCCGACTATACATTGTGATCAGTTGAATGCCACTTGGTGAATAAAAGTACATTTTGTGTTTTGCAAAGTTTGCTGCTTCAGTATTTGTAATAATTTTTCACGTTTCTATGGTATACTGGAAAACGATAAGCATTTCATAAGTTTTAAAGGCTTTTATTGGCAAAAACACACAATATATGCAAAGAGTCAACATTTTCTGTGTTGACCCTTGTTCTTCATAACCTCTGCAATTTGCTCTGGCATACTGGATATCAGCTTCTGGGCCAAATCCTGACTGATGGCGATCTATTCTTGCGTTATTAGAGCTCGGAGTTGATTGCAATTTGTGGGCTTCTCCTTGTCCACTCGCCTTTTGAGGATTGACCACAGGTTCTCTATGGGATTATGATCCAGGGATTTGCCTGGCCACGGATCCAAAATTTCAATGGAATGATCTCCGATCCACTTCATTATCACTCTTGCCTTGTGACATGGTGCTCCATCATGCTGGAAAATGCACAGATCACCAAATTGCTCCTGGATTGTTGGAAGAAGTTGCTCTTACAGGATGTTTTGATACCATTCTTTATTCATGGCAGTGTTTTTGGGCAGAATTGTGAGAGAGCCCACTCCCTGGGATGAAAAGAAACCCCACACATGGATGGTCTCAGGATGCTTCACTGTTGGCACAACACAGAACTCATGGTAGTGTTCACCTTTTCTTTTCCGATTCTGTAGCCGACTCCTCAGGAGGAGACTATCCCGGCACTTGCTGGACTTTCTGGGACGTCATGAAGCCTTCTTCACTGCAGTTGAACCGCTCTGCTTGAAGTTCTTGATGAACCGGTAAATGGTTCTTTCAGGTGCAATATTCTTTGCAGCAATTTCCATGTGAGGCCATTTTGATGCAAAGCGATGATGGCTGCACGTCTTTATTTAGAGGTAACCTTTGCTAAGAACACCATGATTGGAAGCACTTCTTAGCAATCAGTCTGCTCTTATAATCCAATCAGAACTGTTGAGTGATTTCACCTGACTAGTAATCATTCACACTTTCCCAGGTGCTGCTGATATGATTAGTGAAATGATGTTGGCTGGTCATTTTGTGCCAGGGGCAAAAAAAAAAACAATGAAGCTTTTTGCATTTATTTAAAATTCATCTGATCACTCTGCACAATAATCTAGAAACAATGTGAATCAACACCACAACAACTGAAGCAGAAAACTTTGCGAAACACCAAATGTATGTCACTACTAATACTTTTGGGCAAGGCTGTATACATATTTATGGGTACGTTTGCTTTAGTTTAAGATTTAATTTGTTTTTACCCAGTTCAATATCATTGTGGAACATCATTCATCTGCTGGGAACAAAGTTTTACCCCCACTCTGAATTCAAAGCTTCCTCCATTGTTATTGAATACTTAGGTGCTGATTCAGAAGTTCAATAGTGTGGTATTTCAGAACATGTACTGTGTACCCAACCAGCAGCCAATCAGAGAAGGGGGTGGACCACCCCCTTCCCTGAGTTAATGTAATTTAAAAGGGAATAAAGTGGTGGCACACTACTGCCCCCATGTGTCATAACTTTTCCCATCATTAATAATAAAAAATAAATATCTTCTCTTCTCTTTTAGGAGCTATTTTTGCTATTATTTTTAACCAACAACAGGTGATTTTTAGTAAATGATTGAAGGTTACTAGAGTAACTAAAGGTGTTGTTCATCACATAAAATGGGCATGTTCTACTAGGTTTGAATACCATAAATTGTCCAAATAATTTGATCTTCATATTGTAGAGTAGTTTTATAGTTTAATCATTTTAAATATAGCTGCCTATGTCCGAGTTGGATATTCGTTATAATGACAAGTCATACATTCAAGATGAAATCAAAGAAGCAGCTAAACTAAAACAAATACACCTAAGATTATAGTAAAATCTATATTTTTTCTGTTGTAACGGAGAAAAAGCGTTAAGTGAACTTACCAGCATGACTTTTACACAAACATGTGCACATCACTAGATTTGAAGATCAACATCATCTTACCAATTTAAGAGTTTTTATTTTTTTTACTGATAAGGATTTCTGACCATCACAGGCATCGACAAACCTCTCTATATATACACCAAACATACCACACAGGATGAAGTCTTGAGTCTGACCCCTGTGTCCCAAAGTTTATGCTAGAATTTTGATGTTTGATATAAACAACAGGTAACAAATCAATACCTGAGCTCAGGAAAAAAACTGAGACTACTGCAAAATTATGTTTCTCTGGATGTACTCTTTATAGGTATATGTTTGAGTAAAATTACTGTTTTATTCTATAAAGTACTGACAACATTTCTCCCAAATAAATAAATATTGGCATTTAGAGCATTTATTTGCAGAAAATGACAACTGGTCAAAATAAAATATGCAGTGTAATGCAAAGAAAACCAGTTCATATTCATTTTTAAACAACACGATACTAATGTTTAAACTTAAGAGTTCAGAAATCAATATTTGGTGGAATAACCATGAATTTCAGTCACAGCTTTCATGTCTCTTGGCCTGTTCTCTGCCAGTCTTTCACATTGCTGTTGGGTGACTTTATGTCACTCCTGGGGCAAAAATTCAAGCAGCTCGGCTTTGTTTGATGACTTGTGGCCATCTATTTTCCTCTTGATCACATTCCAGCAGTTTTCATTTCAATGGGGTTCATGTCTGGAGATTGGGCTGGCCATGACAAGGTCTTGATCTGATGCCCCTCCATCCACACATTGATTGACCTGCTGGAAAAAACAATCCTCAGTGTTGGGGAACATTGTCAGAGCAGAATGAAGCTAGTTTTTGTCCAGTACATGGCTTGATTCATCTGTCCTTCACAAAGAAGAATCTGCCCGATTCAAACCTTGCTGAAGCACTCCCAGATCATCACCAATCCTCCACCTGGTCATCTAATGGTTAGACAGAGACCTGGAGAGGCCTTCAAGCCATAGTGTCTCGCACCCACTTTGAAATATGGTTGAGGATCGATGATGATCTGGGGGTGCTTCAGCTGAAAACACTGCAACTTTTTTGTTACATTGACCAATTTTCATTTTCTGCAAATAAATGCTCTAAATGACAATATTTTTATTTGGAATTTGGGAGAAATGTTGTCAGTACTTTATAGGATAAAAAAAAATGTTCACTATACTCAAACACACACCTATAAATAGTAAATCCAGAGAAACTGATAATTTTGCAGTGGTCACAGAATTTTTTTTCCATTGCTGTATAACCAATGCATCACCGAAAGTAATCAGATTAGATGACCCAAGATATTACGTTACAGTTTAACATTTAAATCATGAAATTTGTAATCAGCACCAGATCAGTACCCAGCAACACACTATAATTACTATATTTTCAACACACAATAAATGTGAAATGTCTTGCTTAAAAAGTGTGCTTGTGCTATCTTTCTTTAAAAATAAATGCCACTTGGTTTGATATTTTTTAATGAAATGCAATGACATTTATGCATTTTTGGCAAGTCCAAGTACTTTTTGGGGAGACTGTATAGTGGGATGTCAAATGTATTTGAACAAACAACATGATATGAAGGTTTACTTGAAGATGTTTAAATATTACTTTACGCTATCTACTGTATTCAAAATATAATTACTGTTGTCTTAAAATCATCATGTAATTGATTGTATTAACAATAATAGTAAAAAAAAAAATGAAATGCCCCCAAATTTGTCAGTTTAATAGACTTTTAAAAGTATAAGGCGAAGATAGAGTAGGGGGAATAATAAACATACTGTAAGGACACAAGCCATCATAGGAATCTGACAACATTATGGAACAGAGCACTCTTCCTGTTGCACCCACCTACAAAATGCTGTACAAAACACATTCATCTACACCACATAAACACACACTCTCCTTTAAAAATAGTGCATAGCTTAGTAAAGGTACATTTCTGAAGTCAATTATTTAGACTGATTCACTCACATCAATCAGCCTCAAAGAAGTGATTTACATTAACAATCACTGTAAGAAATCAAATCCAAGCCATCTACATTTCATATACATATGCTTTTTTTTATATATTTATATTCAATGTACAATGTTACATTCTGAACTGCAAAGGCTCATTCATAGAAATAAATACTGCAATGACTACTTTGCAATATGAAGTCATCTCTGCTCTCGTGGAGAGGAGGAACAACTGCAAACGAAGCACTGCACCTCTACTGCAAGCAGAACAGCGGTGCAGCATCAGCACACTGGCTGACTATTGGTGGAGCACGGAGGCCTGTGATTAGAGATTAAAGTCTAAAAGACAAAATGTACAAAAGTGTCATAAAAATATGCTTTTGCCTCTGCATGTTTATCTACACACTAAGTCAAAGGAATACCGTTCCTCCGAAAACCGTTCTAGTGTTAAAAAGGTCAGTGAAAGTGAAGAACAAGTGCTGTTTCTGACAGTGGTCAAGATAGAACTGCATAACAAAGGAGTCTAAAAATGCCTTTGATTTTGATTAAAAATAAAGTAGATCCTTTAGTTTTAAGTTTTTGTCGGAAGTCCATCAACTGGGTTATCAAACCGTTCTTTTTTTTTCTGTATCCTTTGGTAACTGAAACATTCAAATTGATATTAAAGTCCACACACTGAGGATATTGCATCACAGTATTTTATAGAAACCCTACACATCTTAAGTGGATTGAAAGAGCGCTTTGTGCAAATTGTCTTTCACTTGCTTATATTTTCCTTCCTTTCCCACAATCAAATAGTTGCATTGTGCACTGTGGCCAGAGTTAAGCATTGTACTTTCAGCTGCCATCCTATAAAATATAATAGGAATGGAAGTACTGAAAATCCATATCCAATATTATTTCCAATCCAACAGCTTCCTGTTTGTGTTGATTCTCTATTTGTTTAAAGGAAGAAGGGTAAAATAGTCAGAGCTGTTTGTATTGCCAAAGTCGATGTGCAAAGAGCTTCTGTTACCTTCATTCATAATGCAAAGACAAACAGAATTTAAGCTAAACATACTTCTAATGGTAATTGTGACCTGTATGACACAAGTAATATAAGCCAATGCTTCAAATATCTTAAATAAAGCAAAGCTGAATGAAAAAGTTCCAAAGCACAAGGAAAAAATGATGAAAATATAAAAGTCAGCAATCTGAAGTGGGGTGAGCTTCTTTTGGATATTGCAAAGATCGAAATTAAGTGAAATAAGTCACTCCTCATTGGCCATGACCTGCCACACGATAAGGTGACTACGTTCAGCTTTGGCCAGGAAGGGCTGTAGCTTCAGGGTGGGCTCAGCCAAATTTTCAGTGTCCCCTGCCTCATCCCCTACAATATGAAAGAGAAAGGAGAATGTGTGAGTGCTCACAGCAGTATGAAAATGTGGGCACCAGGAAGCATGTGTGACTCTCACCCATCCTGAAGTCAATGTAACCCTCCCCTCCACTCATGACCAGAACAGACTTGACAAGCTCTGGCATGGTCGACTCTGAAGACTTGTCAGAACCAGCCTCACCCCCTGAACCTGAAGACGGGACCACCTGCCCTGAAATGCAGGAAAAAACAAATAAAAACAGGGCTCCAAGAATTTTTGACCATTGAACTTCCATGAATTTTCCAAGAATTTTCCAGCTACTCAAGATTACTGGATAAGAATTTGTAAAAATCATTCTACTGCATGACTTTTCTAGGCCTTGAAACCATAATTTTAAATCCCCCAACACTACTGTTTTAGCCACATATTGTAACCGAGATGACGAGTCCTCCGGGAGGATCAGTCAATAATTCAGAGGTTAGTCTACCTGGGACAGCAGTGAAGAACTTGACTGCGTCCCTGTGTCCGTGGAAACAGAGCTGGGCATGTGCCATGGAGCAAAAAGGCACGAAGGTGCCCGGTGTGACTTTATCACTATTTTCATCACCGTAGACACGGATCGCACTGCCTGGACGATTTGACATTCCTGTTGTAACTTTGGATGCTGTTGGGCGAAAGAGAAAATAAACATTTGTAAACATTAAAGGAAAAGTTCACCCAAAACTTACACTTTACTCTAAACACCAAATTTAATGTCATTAAATAAATGTAGTCTATATGTACTGCGTGCTGCAAAAATAATGTGTTAGGCAGCTCATATGCTGAAAATGCCACATTTTATGAGCATCGCGACCTGTGCTCTTTGTAGTTGAGGATAAAGCACTCATTTACTGTGACACGCACAGCACCTACAGACTGTCTATTTATATAATGAAATCAGCATTTTGTGCTTCAATAAACACACTGAGACATATAATCAACGTCTTATCCAGAATTGTGAAACCTATGTCAAAATCACAGAATCTGAACGCCTTCAAGTCAAAAGACTACATTCAAACCGCAGCTAAATGTAACCCAAATTAGATTTTTTTTTTGTAAGGTTGTTCACATGACATCAGGACTCGCACCAGCCAACTCCATGACAGCTTCTTCCACCAAGCAATCAGACGATCTCTCACGATATTAGCACTGCACTTTATTAATCTCACACTGGACTGTCATAAATTATATTCTCTTGCAATACAACCTACTGTGTATTTTTTTACATACATACCTACATACATACATTTTTTTTTTGCACGTGTATTCCATATTGTGTGTATTGTTAACTGTACATTGTATACTAATATAGTGTTGTGTAATTATGTGTACATTTGATATGTAAATTGTGTAAATATGTTGTTTATTGTAATTGGTATATGTCTCGTCACTGTCATGACTGCTATGTTGCTCGGAACTGCACACAAGACTTTCACCCACTGTGATTTGACTTGATTTTAAATGTTGCCTATATCAGACACTAGTCTGAAAAGCTGACACTCGTTAACTGACCCGCATGTGTAAAACAAACTCAGACATGTTCGTTATTTGAATATGTATAAAGAATTAACTTATTACATTTGTTATTAGCAGTCCTTTTTATACCAGAAAAGGACACTTAATGAATGTCTAATAAAATATCCACAAGTGATGGAAGACGAGATGGATAAGTAATTTTAAATAAAGTAATTTACACTCATTATATTGTGAGTGAGACATCATAAAAATTGAAGGACAGAAAATTAGATTAAAAATTGAAATTAAAGGTTTTAAACCATAACAGGCATATTACGCAGTAAACCACATGGAGTGGTGGTGGCGTAGGGGGCTAAAGCACATAACTGGTAATCAGAAGGTTGCTGGTTCAATCCCCACAGCCACCATCATTGTGTTCTTGAGCAAGGCACTTAACTCCAGGTTGCACCGGGGGGATTATTCCGGTTATAAGTGCACTGTAAGTTGCTTTGGATAAAAGCGTCTGCCAAATGCATAAATGTAAATGTAAACCAAGCATGCAAGGTATGAATGTTGAGTTATATTGATGTAAAAAAAAAAAAAAAAAAAATATCACATTAAATCTGACCTGGCTGTTCACACTGAAGGCACATCGGTAGATACATATCTGATTTATTTCCACATTTGAAAGTGGCCCTGATCGGATGTTAAAATGTCAGACTCAAAGCACTTTTGGCTGTTCACATGGTCAGCCAATCCATTAACAGATCACAGTGTCACATGAGTGAAAAAATCTGATCTGAGGTTTAGGCCACATTCACCTGTGATGTGAACGTAGCCAAAATAAAAAGTTTGATTCAAAATAAAAACTAGATGTGATATTTGAGGTATTGCAAAATATTATTACTAGTGTTTAGTAAAATGTATTATTATTATTATATTGTAAAGCAAGAGTGCTGTTGTACTGAATATAAGTTTTTATCAATGTTTTCATTTATAATGTGATGCTCTGTTGTGCAGCACTTGATCTGCCAAATATAAGAACAATGTTGTGTTTTAGATTATGCTGTAAGGAAATTTACTGAAACACTTCATTAAAAAAAATGTTGTAATTGTTTTGTTGAAAATCAATTGTTCTGTTATAATTTTAATAAAGTTTGGATAAATTTGGTTAGACAATTTGAATGATGATGAAATTTAATTAAACTTTTAAACATGGCATTCAGATTTATTTATTTTTTAAACTTGGAATTGTGTGTGTGGGGGGGGGGTTACATAAAGGAAGGAAACTTCCTACTTGAAGGAAATATTCTATTGTTTTAATTAATCATTTACATTGAAGTAAAACATTTGAATACTCTAAAGGAGTTTGTTTAATAGCATATTACCTATTTTTTCTGTGGTATCGAAATTGGTATTGAGAATCGTGAAATTTTACTGGTATCGGTGCCGACTACTGAAATGTCGGTATCGTGACAACACTACATATGGCTTAAGAAGATTTGGAATATAGTGGACAAATCATGTTTTTTGTTTTTGTTTTTTTGAGTCAAATTCAAAGTCTTTCACTGTCTACATTCCTTTTCCACAAAAAAATAACAATATACTGATAACATGACTTGACACATTATGTTCAACAAACTGCTGACATACGCTCTGATAGAGGGATGGAGATGATGACGCCATTTCCCGTTCCGACCCACAGGCGGTTACATGACACCATCAGGGCGGTGATCCTCACGAAGGAGAAGCCCAGCTTACCAGTGCCTGTGAAACATATAATAACATTATTTAGACTGGCAGTGAATTTAATTTACTTCAATGCTGTGAAGTCATAGTGGAGTCATAATCCTCACCCAGCATCTTGCTGACGTAGGGCTCAATGTCTACGTCCTGCAGATGCTGGTACGTGTGTGCGTGGAACAATCGGAGGGTTGAGTCCAGACGGATAGACACCCAGATGCCATCCCCATCCCATGCCAGCTGTCTCACCTGGCTCTCCTTACGAGGGTGGGCGTCAAAGGCCTTCTATACATGGGGAATGGAATGAAAAACGCATGAATATATTATATGAAATTAATTTGATGCATAGTTATGCATATATCAGCTTTTTTTTGGAAAGGCTTGTGCAATCACATCAAATCAGATTTTATTAATCAGAACCATTTGTATCATAATTTGCATTTTGACAGTGGCTTCTAAGGATGCTACATATATTTCATCCAAATCGATCACAAATTCAAAAGCATTTGGAAACGCAAAAACAAAAAAAACAAAAAAAAAAAAACAGAAAGGTTTTCATCTAGCTGTCATACCTCTATTTTCATGGCTTTGGGCTGAACCACAAAGATCTTGTTCCTGTAGCCACACCAGACCTTGTCATGCACTACAGTCATACAGCGGATAGAGTGATGTGGTCGGCCCAGATCTAATAGGTGGTAGTTGGTCAAATCCCATTGGCCATCTGTAACAACACAAATATCTGTTATTATAACCAGCACTTCGTCTGGTATAGTATGGCCAGTATAACTTATGTATCAAGGGTGAGAAATCAATGTTATTTATGCTGTTTTACATATGGCAATTAATATCTCTAAGAAACAGAACTGCATGGGCTTTGGTCTTACCAACACCTCTGTGGAAGATTGCAAGTGTGCCATCTGCCAAAGCTACCAGAACACGTCCTTTTACATGACTTCATAGGAGAGAATGAAAGAGAAAGTGTAATTAGCAGCTGTCTTTAAAGTATGTAAATATATCTACAGTAAATGATGCTTGTGTCCTTACACAATCCCCAGGATGGAATCCTTTAATTTGATAGAGTGAAGGCACTTCCTCCACTGTGCCACAGAAGAGTGCACGTACACGCTGCAACATAACATGAGGAACAAATTAACAAATCTCCATTTAAGGTTCTATAACATAAAATAAAAACCCAATCTGTCATCACTATAGTTTTATTCAATTCTAAACAAAAGCAATATGTCTCCGATTACTGGTGGAAATATGAACTGGCAGGTTGGAAATCCACATACCAGCCATTCTGGGCCCCCAACCACATGGTGGGCAGGACGCTGCTCATCTTGCTAGCCTCCTCTCTCATGAGGTCCTGCTCCTCAGGCACTGGGCTCACACCATCCTTCACCAGATCACACTCCCTACAGCAGCCAGGAGCATGACATTACATTAACACACATCTGAATAGTCATCTGATTCTCAAGTGTTTGCACTCTAAAACTATAGACTGAGTGACATGATGTGCTACGCTAGCACACATGACTGGTACACACCTCTGTGTGTAGGTGAGTGGTGTGTCTCTGCTGTTCTGCACCCCTAGCGGGTCAGTGAAGACATGTTCTGTGTAGATTCCCGGTTGGCTCTCATCTGCAGGCGTGTTGCTGCAGCTCTCGGTGGCCTCCAGAGCTTCTTCTGCTGCGGTTACTACATCCTTCCTGCACTGCCCCAAAACCTCATCTAAATGGACCAGATATTTAAGGTGAAATCAGGTTGTTTAGTCAACATGAGAAAGTTTTCAACCCATTTTACTTTCATAATCTGATTTACTAAAGAGGTAAACTTTTAGGATTAAGTGGTCAAACTTGCCAAAAATGCAACCTTTTGGCTACCAATCCAGATCTTTAAAAACCAGGGTACACCACCCTTTGCAATTAAACACTTTTCTCTGTTATTATCTCTATGCAAACTAAAAGTAAATAGCACCTATCATTGCAGCAATATACAATTATTACAATATATATCTATTACTGTAATTAGATGGAAATGGGGGTAGAGTCTGCATTACCTGAGTCTGTGGGTTCTATGGAGTTTGTGCAGACAGTTTGAGGGATAGCCACTGGTCCTTCTGTAGAGCAGCCCACTACAGTAATGCCCTCCAGACCTCCATCAGAGCCAGTAGAGCTACTGTTAGCTGCACTGTTGACTTTAGAAGCCCCTTCACCACTGTCTGCAGCCACCTCCTCTCCAGCGGGGTAATCTGTCTCACACGCACCTGTTGTCCAGAGACAACACAAACAGAACTTGTTAAAATCAACAGCGCTTGTGTATATTACAATAATCTATAAAAACGAATTTAATTGCATTCTATCTTTCCAGTTATGACACAACTATTGTAAGATTTTAATGGAGTTGCATTTGAATTTTCTGACCGGGCACGCTGGCAATGCAAAGAACATGAGAGTTGCAGACGAAGAAGCTCTCAAGGATGTTTCCAGGCTGGTTAGCGTCAATGACCATGACTTTAGTGGTGGGGTGTGTGGTGGTGCAGATCCACACCAGGCTGGAAAGTTCTTCCTGGTGCCTTAGTTCCTTCTCCTGATCCTAAATGCAAGCACTCTCAAGCTTAATATCATATGTTTAAATTTAACCACACCACAGGTCCAATATAAAAGGCAAAAGGGATGCATCAACACTTAATTTTTAATGAGTACTGATAATTTTTTAAAATTTAGAAATGAGCACTCAGCCCAACCAATATCAGTAGTAGTACTGATGTATTCATAATATCTGCCAGAAGTAGATGAGGTTTGAGGGTCATCAAGTTAATTTATATGCATTACACAGTCTTGTCTGTTACCTGATTCCATTGCATGTACAATAAATTGGCAATTATATCAGCATATTTAGTGGCATTCCTTCAGCATACTCAGTTATTGTACTTCACACACATAAGCTGTGTTACATGGGTCATTGACAAATATGAATGTCCAATTTGCTAAAAATTTGAAATAGTGTTTAAAACGCTTGCGTCAAAGTTGTAATCTGTTGGTTTCATAAAAAAAAATGTAATACAATTTATAGCTTTTTTCACAAACCAAAATGGATTTAATGGCTTTAAAAATGTCAAGTGGTGTACTGGAAGTATTGAAATATTTTCCTTGCACCTTGAATACACCTGGGGGGGTACAACTTAATTATTCATTTTAAAAAAGCATTAACACATTTTTTTACTTTTTAACAATATTTTTGAGTCACAAATATCAAGAAGCTTTCTTAGGGCTACTCCATTTGACCTGAACAAAATGTGCCTTTTCATAGGTGTCAAAAAATATGACATTTTTTAAAAACTTACACCCATGAAGATCTAAAGCAGTCCTCTCTGTTTTGTGGGCTCTTTTGTCAAATGACAACAGAATAGCATCACACACTGAACACTTTATTAGGAACACTGTGGTCCTAATAACGAGCGCGATGTGGTCTTCTGCTGTTATTGGCTATCCGCCTCAAGGATCGACATTTTGTGCATTCTGAGATGCTATTCTGCTCACTACAATTGTACAGAGTGGTTATCCGAGTTACCATAACCTTTCTGTCAGCTCGAACAAACCATTCTCCGTTGATCCATCTCATCAACAAGGCAAAATACACCCACTAAGTATTTTATTAGGAACACTAAACTTATACTGGGTAGAGCCTCCAATTACCCTCAAAACAGCCTAAATTCTTCGTGGCATGGATTCCACAAGCTGTTGGAAACGTTCCTTTGAGATTCTGGTCTATGTTGACATGATTGCATCACACAATTTCTGCAGATTTGTCAACTGCACATTCATGCTGCAAATCTCCTGTTCTACCACATCCCAAAAGTGTTCTATTGCATTCAGATCCGGTGACTGGGAAGGCCACAGAAGAACAGTGAACTCGTTGT
Source organism: Moxostoma hubbsi (assembly GCA_032164185.1). Taxonomy (NCBI): domain Eukaryota; kingdom Metazoa; phylum Chordata; class Actinopteri; order Cypriniformes; family Catostomidae; genus Moxostoma; species Moxostoma hubbsi. Next base: position 25,668,851 of record JAVLUX010000035.1, read on the forward strand.
TCATGAAACCAGTTTGAGACGACTTCTGCTTTGTGACATGGTGCATTATGATGCTGGAAGTAGCTATTAGAAGATGAGTAAAATGTGGCCATGAAGGGATGCACATGTTCAGCAACAAAATCAAACAGGCTGTGGCATGCAAACGATGATAGTTTGGTATTAATGGGCCCAAAGTTTGTCAAGAAAACATTCTCTACACCATTACACCACCGCCACCAGCCTGGACTTTTGACACAAGGCAGGTTAGGTCCATGGATTCATGCTGTTGGTGGCAAATTATGACCCTAATATATCTGTGTGCCTCAGCAGAAATCGAGATTCATCAGACCAGACTACGTTTTTCCAGTCTTCAACTGTCCAGGTTTGGTGAGCCTGCGCCCACTGCAGCCTCAGCTTTCTGTTCCTGGCTGACAGAAGTGGAACCCGACGTGGTCTTCTGCTGTTGTAGCCCATCCGCCTCAAGATATGAAATGCTGTGCATTCTGAGATGCTATTTCTCTCACTACAGTTGTACAGAGTTGTTATCGGAGTTAAATGAAGCTCCTGACCCATATTTGTATGATTTCATGCATTGCTCTGCTGCTACAAGATTGTCTGATTAGCTAATCGCATGAAAAAGTAGGTGAAGAGGTGTTCCTAATAAAAGTTCTCAGTGAGTGTACGTTTGAAGAGAAAAAGAATAATGTGCAATGAGCAGCCCTACTTATATATATCTAAAAAAAACAAAAAACAGATATACTGTATATCGATAATCATCTGGAAAATTTTGGGATTATCGATGCACAAATTTATTGCTTCAAGTGAATTGCATTTTTAATAACTTAATAGATCCGGAACAAAAAACGCCAGTTACGTCATTGACCCACATGTGACTCTTATCTGGGGAAAGGGACGTCTTACCTTAAGTTCTTGCTCCAGTCTGTCCAGACTGCTTTGAGAGCCTTTTTTTTGCCTGGGGCTGAGGGGAACATGATCTCCTCCAGACACATCGTTATAGAATACACTCGCTCCCACAATGGAGCCCCCATCACGTGTCTTTCCACCTGACAGATTCACTCCTGCTGCGCACCACAGCTACACAAACAAAAAACAATGTCAACACACTGATAAAGGTTGATGTCAGAAACTATAATATATAAGAATACTTCTCTCACCTTCATAGAAGCATCTTTCTCATCTAAAGGTCGGAGATAGACAGGCACTGGCAGATTTTTAACCTTATCATCTGCTTGTCCACCATTGGCAACCTTTCAAAAGAGAATAGGGCTGCTTGAAGAATAAAATATTTTCTATAACCACTTAAATATATAAAAAAAAAAACTACGAACATCAAGCTTTTCATTGTGACCTTTGCTTTCTTACACCATTTCGTAACCAGGATCCATTGTCAAGTTTTTTTTTGTCATCACTGAAAGTCAAAAATGTATTTGATATTTAAAAGTGAAGTGTATAACTTCGGTACCACTAGGAGCATGCAGGAAAATGGCAAAAATTATGACTATTCAAACAGGCTTCCAAAACATTCCACTCATCTGTTGTAGGACAAAGGACCCACCCCAGACTTGTGCCACTGGTTAAGTCAACATTGCTATGTTGACTATGTTGTTTTAATAATGTGACAAAGCCACATATCATTTACACTTTAGGGGAAATCAACCAACAAATGGCTTTCTTGTAGTTGTTGTATTTTACCATAAATTTTCATGCATCACATTAAAATAAAGCTAGGTTGAGTTGGATTTTGGACCAATGAGACTTCATTGTGGGCAGAGCTGTAAAGGCATGACGCAACAAAAACACATAAATCCAACCAAAAACAAATGTCCTGTCACGTGACATGGCTGGTTAGGAAAAAATGCTTTATTATGTTGCAATTGGTAAGGACATTGTGTCAGAGACATTACCTTGTATTTTGGAGGTAAACTCCATCCATAGGCCTGCATCCTGCCATCCTCTTTCTGTACATGAGCCTTCACCTGCCTGTACTGAGCTCTCTTCTGCTCACGACGTGACACTACATTCTCTACCTCGGCCCTGCACAACAAACAGAAGCAGTTGTTAACAGGCTTCATTTGAAAACCTTTACTGTCTAATACCTACATAGGCAGCTGCCTTCCAAGGCATCATCTTTACTGACATAAATGGAACCTCAAAAGTGACTTATTTGAAATGCTCAACATAGGCAGCAAAACAGACGTATAGTTCATGCAAGTAGCTTTAATCACAGGAAGTGCACAGGAGACAGTTTGTCATTAGCATGTTGCCAAGTTAACAATTCAACATATAAATAAGCATAATTTTTTTTAATTAATACTTTGAAGTGCTTGGATCAGAGACGTTGTGTAGGGGTGGAATCTTTGAATAAGAGTTCATGGATGAAGTCACTCACTCCTCATTGAGGAAGTCAAAGGCTTTGGATTTGTCACTAGGCAGCTGAGCGAGGGTGCTGCTCCTCTTCTTCACTGAAGGGACAACGTGTGAAGTTGGGGCGTTGTACTTCAAGTTAACAGGTGCTTCTGGTTTCTTTGCTGCTGTGCTGGAGGACGAACTGAAGAGCCTGCTGAAACTGAGGTATGGGGAGAGAGAAAGACGACACAGAGAGACTCATATGCAGACACAAGCGGCAGCAGCTGTGTTAGAGATCACAGGTTAACCGTTATGGGGTTGTAGGGTCAGATCCCAAACATCAGCCATGCCCCTCACACAGCTTAGCCAAACCCTTTCATTCCAACCATCCAAATATCTAACCACAAAACATGCAGATACCACATGCTAACTAGAGATGCACTGATACCAATTTTTGAAGACCGATACAAGTACAAAGTTTTAGGTATTGGCCGATATGAGTACCGATACAAGCAGTTTTGTGTTTGTATACGTATGCCATTAAATTTGTATTTCATATCTTGGTACAGTAATAGTCATATTAGCGTTTTCAGTAATTAAAAATAACAATTCAGGCACGTTTACCACGATGTAGCTTACCTTTAAAAGTAAACCAGCTAACACGTATGATATGTTATTCTTGCTTAAAGGTGTTATTTTAATGCATATTGTTCTGGGCATTCATGGAGTGGGCAATTCGGCTTTAGTATTGATTGATTGTTCTAACATATTATTGTTAGAACATATGTTGAACCTGACAGAGTTCGACGTTTATTTGATTGTTGCTGGGCGCAGAGAGAGAGAGAGAGAGAGAGAGAGAGAGAGAGGGAGAGGGAGGGAGAAAGAGAGAGAGAGAGAGAAGTCTCATAGATCATGTGAAGATGGATTAAATAAAATATTTTTCATTCTTTCTTTTCTTGCTGTTTAAAATGAAGGAAAACATTTGAAATTATCCGTTAAAAAAAATCATGGATTACTGATAAGCGCTTATGAAATTGATCTCTCGCTCATCCACACAAGCATGCGGAGAGAGAGAGACAGAGTGCATGCGTGTGTTAAAAAAAAGCAGCATATATAGAACTGTACAAAAGTCTTAGGCATATAAAATGGGTCAATAAAACATTTGTCTTAAGATGGTTATTTATATCTTCAGCTTTTGTGTGTAAATAGGAAATACACATTTTATACTCCCAAACTTTGCTTTTGCAAATATAATAGAATAGAAGAACAAGGAGCCCTGCAAAAGATGGCATGGTCCCCACAGAGAATAGAGTCAGTCTGGGATTAAATTAAGAGACCGAAGCAATTGAAGAGCCTAAATAGAAGAACTGTGGCGAATTCTCCAAGAAGCTTGGAACATCCTATCTGCCAACAACCAAGAAAAACTGTGTCCAGGTGTACTTATGAGAATTGGTGCTGTTTTAAAGACAAAGGTGGTCACACCAAATATTGGTTTAGCTTTTTTTTTTTTTTTTCTTACTGGATTTCGACATTATTTGATAAATAAAAATGGCATTCTTTTTTGAAGAAATCCTTACTATGCAACATTTTTCACAAGTGCCTAAAACTTTTGCACAGTACTATTTATCAGGTAAAGTTGGATAAAATTAAAACTGATATTCTAGATTTAAATGGTTTAAACAACAAAATGATTCTCATGTTTTCAAACTGCTCATAGAAGTCCCATGCATGGCATATGCAATCATGTCATTGCGTTAATGTACTCGTACTCTTAAATATGAAATTATGACACCAATACCAAGTACAAGAATTTATCTCCCAGTATCGGCCCGATACATGTACTACCAATTAGTATCAGTGCATCTTATAGGCTAACGATTCGATCACTACAAACAAACTACCTACCTTTAAATTTAAAGAGATCTATTTTCTACTCTCATTTCATCCCATCTCTTGCATGGACAGTATATTAAAGTATTTCATTTACAGAATTATCCAAAAGTTAGCATTATTACATGGTTATTAAAAAATAAACCATTTTTGAATTTCTAGCAAAAATAACTAGGCTATATTGTGATACATGCTGTTACTGTGCTATATAATTACTTGTAAGACTCTGGTCATATCAACCATTCCAATTTGATTCAACTCAGTATCCTCCTTGTGTAAACTGTAATTAAATAAATAGTAAATCATAAGGGAAGAGCTGTTAACTAAACGTTACCTGAAACCCATGGATAAACCTCTTCTGTTTTATCAAAACACACCTTAGCTTACCATAAAAATCCTTCTACAAACATTCAAAGATCCATGTCAACAGAGCAACACATCAGGCCAGCTTTATTCCAAGTCTAAACAAACACCAAACATAAGACCTCTCTGTCTAGAAAAGCTCTGTCCCCTGCCCCAACATACCTTCTGCAAACACACAGGACAACATGAAACGGGTCACAGAGAAAAAACAGGAGCACACAAGAGGAGAATGAATGGGTTTAAAATAGATGCAAAACCCAAAAATACCACCAAATGCAAAACCCCAAGTAGTCTGACATGATCTGGGAATGGCATTTCAAACAAACAAAAACTCCCCACATGCTGCTTTCTAATACCAAACTGCCAAATCTTTTAAAAAATCTGTGTAATGAATGCATAAGAGCCATTAGTAAAGTTTATTGTAACCTGTTGGCAGTAAATCCTGATTAAAGCTTTAACAGAAACACCATTCCCATGTTCAAGACCACATTTTTGGATTGAAGGATCAAACCAAGTGCAAGATTTACAAGCATTTCAAAGATTTTACCTACATCCTAGAAAAAAATGAAACAAATGAAATAAAAGTGGAACATAAAATGAGAAGGGGAAAACATGGTTTGAATGCCAAACCACACAAAACAATATAACAAACTTTAAGAGAACTAAGAAGGGGAGCTTACAACTGCCAGATACTGGACTTTTTCTTCTCAGTCAAGGCTGGATTCTCTCGTGAAGCTCTATATTGAAGGAAAAACACACTTCAGTCAATACAGGGTAAAAAGGTTGCAAGTATGCATCAGTTTGACCATGGTGCACACTGCTTGGAGATTTCTAAATGAGATTCTCTTGGCTTACCGTATCATCTCCGTCCACCTGACAGCCTCCTGCAGCTCCATCAGTCTCTCTTTATACTGGTTCCTCTCCATAAGGACACGTGCCATCTCCACTCGTGTGAAGCGCTTCCGCTGGGCTGTGGGCACGTCACTCTGACAGAAGCAATAAAGACAAAGTTGGTGCTATCATAATACTACATGTTTTATGTGGTATCTTTGAACTCGAAAAAATTTTACTGAAAAATTGAGATGCACCAAGACTTATGGAAATCTGTTTTGACTAAAAATTGTATTGAATTTAAATCAAAATCAATTGAATTATGGAAGAGTGCTTACATCATCTTCCTCCTTCGCCTTCTGATTGGCCTCCTCCATCTCTGCCCGGACTCTAACAGGATGAAATAAACCAAATAAGCTTTATGTCATCATGTCATACATAGAGACATTACAAAAAGTCTTGTGTTGCTGATAAGCTGATATGTCTCCATGTCTGAAATGACTAACCTTTTGATTTCCTCCTCCAGCTCCTTGTTCCTCTCTTCTAACTTGTCTTTGGCCTGTTTTAGGACCTCCACCTCTCCCTGAAGGACATCTTTCTCACAGACCAGCTCATCAACACGAGCTATCAGATCATTCTTCACTATATTCAGAGCGTTCCTGCAGCAAATCAGTATCTATTTATCAGTATCGGTTTCTATAATTATTCTTAATTTATTTTGTCTAATGTTTGCACACCACACAAAATGCTGTCTAATCGTGGGGCAGCAGTACAATGCTTAAAATTATGCAGATACGGGTCAGGAGCTTCAGTCAATGTTCTTATCAATCATAGAATTAGGAAAAAAGTGACATGATTGTTGGTGCCAGACGGGCTGGTTTCAGTATTTCTGTAACTGCTGATCTCCTCGGATTTTCACGTGCAACACTCTCTAGAGTTTACTCAGAATGGTGCCATAAACAAAAAACAACCAGTGAGCAGTAGTTCTGCAGATGGAAATGCCTTGTTGATGAGAGAGGTCAATTGAGAAAAGCCAGACTGGTTCGAACTGACAGAAAGGCTGCGGTAACTCAGAAAACCACTCAATTGCAGTGACTAGAATAGCATCTCAGAGGCAGATGGGCAACAGCAGAAGACCATATCGGGTTGCACTTCTGTCAGCCAAGAACAGAAAGCTGAGGCTGCAGTGGGCACAGGCTCACCAAAACTGGACAGTTGAAGGCATGATTCTGATAAATCTGATGAATCTCGATTTCTGCTGATGAACAGATGGTAGGGTCAGAATTTGCCACCAACAGCATGAATCCATGGACCTAACCTGCCTTGCATCAACAGTCCAGGCTGGTGGCGGTGGTGTAATGGTGTGGAGAATATTTTTTGGCACACATTGGGCCAATTAATACCAATCAATAATTGCTTGAATGCCACAGCCCACTTGAGAATTGTTGCTGACCATGTGCATCCCTTCATAGCCATAATTTGCCCATCTTCCAGTGGCCACTTCCAGCATGATAATGCACCATGTCACAAAGCAAAAGTAGTCTCAAACTGGTATCATGAACATGACAATGAGTTCACTGTTCTTCAGTGGCCTTCCCAGTCACTGGATCTGAATCCAATAGAATACCATTGGGACGGGGTAATACAGGAGATACGCAGCATGAATGTGTAACTGACAAATCTGCAGAAATTGATGCAACAAGGACTAGAATCTCAAAAGGAATGTTTCCAAAAGAATTGAGGCTGTTTTAAGAGCAAAAGGAGGCCCTTCCCCCTTCTCAGTATAAGTATAATGTTCCTAATAAAGTGCTCAGTGAGTATATGTATCTGGTTAGAGTGAAATAAATGTATCATTCAAATGCAGTCACTGAAAAAGACCAATAAAGGAATTATGACTTCAGACTTCATACTATTTAAGCTGAAGTGGTTAATTTTTGCACCACTAGAGTCACCAAACAGAATTTGCAATCATTGTTTTCCCACCCCAAACTCACACCAATTCTGTGTCAACTGGATTGACCACTCAATACTAATAGTTGACTTTGCATATTAAGGTGGGAGAAACAATTTTAACAATGAAAGGAAAAAAATATACACAGTTTTACGTCCAGATTTTATACTAAGCACTGCTGCGATTCCTAGCACTGTAGGGGGCAGTACGTGGCTGCAAATGGAAGAAATCTGGACTGTTTGGTGTTTTTCAGCATGAATGAAGTTGTCAGAGGTCAGACTAGTAATATCACATCATGTCTTACTTTGTCTCCAGTAGCTGAGTGTTCTCCTGGATCAGGTGTTCAACTTCTCGACCCATACCTTCATGACAACAACATAAAACAAATACAGATTTCCTTCCTTTTATGGTATGAATACTACAAATATAATAAACCATAACTCTGAAACCCCCAAAATCCCATTTATAGCTATTTCAAAGACAGAATACTTCACCAGAGAATACAAACATGGACATGAAAGCGATAAATAGCAAATTTGGTCTTACCAAAGAAATTAAGGTCTAAAAATGTACATGCAAAACAGAGAAAACGATTAGTGAGTGACAGACAAGTAACACTACTTAGTAACAGCAAAGGAATGAAGTCTACACAAAATATATTCTCCAAGCTTCTACTCAAAGACATTAAGCTTGATAAAATAAAGCCCAGTTTTAAAAATACACACCAGAGTACTCGTCTGGGGGAAAGAAAAAGCCACGAAATGAAGCAAGAAAAGTTACGGAGGGAAAACAACATGATTAGATGGATTAGACTGAATGTTAGTGAAAATTGATGCATTTAAATGAAGGGGTGACTCCACTTCTAAAGGAAAAGAAATACAAGCACAAGAACCAAAAATACAGTCAAAAGCATAAGTGATTCCTCTACAGTCATCCTTAAAGAAATAGTTCACCCAAAAATTCTCTTTATTTACTCACCTCATTTAATTTCAAACCAGTATGGCCATTTTCATAATGTTTACAACTTTTGTAGTCCACTTCCGAGGTTCAGCGGAAGGCACATTATTTTTTGTATAGCATCTTAATAATGTCTAATTAATGCAAAACAACTTTTTTCTGATCATGGAACTTATTTATTTTGGAGTTTGAAAGACTCAGACCTCATTCACATTATGGAAAAGAGTGGCCAGAATATTCATTTATGTTCCAAGGAAGAGAGAATGTAATACAGATTTAGAACAACTTGAGGGGGAGTAAATTATGGCATAATTTTGGGTAAACTATTTAAGGTTGGTGTAATCTTGAGGCAGCAGGAAACATCAGAGCCCATTTGAGCTCTGGGTAACTTAAAACTTACCCAGCAGATCAGCACCTTCATCTACATCCCCAATGAGATCAGTTCCTGCGGAGGAGAGCTCCTCAAACAGAGAGTCAGTGTTACGGTTAAAGGCCATGTTCTCTATCCCTTTCGTGGGAGTGCTGGAGACAGAGAGAGAAACCGAAGTGATGAGCACAAAAAAGGAGAAAGCTTATCCATTATATAACTTTCAAATGAAAGATGGTGAAAAGGGGTTTGAACTGAAGGTGCCCGTTTATCATTCAACTTTGAGAGTAGAAAATGAAAGTCTCTTGTGTTCGTCACTGGGTAAGAGTGATAAGGGAAGTACTGTGTGTTAATGACTAAATCAGGGTGGATGTACTGTACCTGGACCCTTTGCATCCACTCAGGTCCATGTCTAGTTCTGGTGTGGAATCAATGATCACCTGAACCTCTGACCTCTCTGCCTTCTCACTTTGATCTGTGCCAGAGCACAAATATATCAGATGTTAAATTCTACAATTCATTATGCACAAGACAACAAACTAAGCACTAAATATTGTGAATTGTGTTGCTTTCACACTAAAGATTTTGCTACAGATCGGAGTTTGAAGCTTGGTTTATTTGATTAGTATGAACAATGTGTTTCATGCTCAAGCTCACACCAAGGAACCACATTTTAAAGGAACAGTTCATCCAAAAATGAAAATTCTCATAATTTACTCACCCTCTTGCCAGAGCAGATGCGTATGTATTACTTTCTTCTGCAGAACACAAAGAATTTTAGAAGAATATCTCTGATAATGCAAGTGAATGGTGACCAGATCTTTCAAGCTCTAAAAATCACATAAAAGTAGCATAAAGTAATCCATATGAGTGGTTAAATACACGTCTTCCGAAGCCCCTGCAATCACTTTGAGTGACAAACAATTCGATATTTCAATCCTTTTTTTATACTATAAATCTCCACTTTCACTTTTAGAATGTGAAAGTGAAAGTAGAGATTTATAGTATAAAAAAATCATAGTTTTCTCACCAACACCTATTATATAGTTTCTGAATGCATAGATTAAAACACTGGAGTCATATGGATTACTTTTACGCTGCCTTTATGTGATTTTTTTTTTTAGCTTGAAAAGTCTGGTCACCATTCACTTGCATTGCCTTGACCCACAGAGTTCAGATATTCTTCTAAAATCTTTGTTTGTGTTCTGTAGAAGAAAGAAAATCATACACATCTGGTAAGGCATGAGGGTGAGTAAATTATAAGAGAATTTACATTTTTGAGTGTACTGTCCCTTTAAATGTGTGGAATAGGAGGTCTGGGGTTCAATTTCCATGGTTGATGTGAATGCAATCTTGAATTGCAATTCATTCTCCATTTGATTACAAAGATTTTTCTTTATTGTTTGTTAATAACACACTTAGATTACAAGCTTTGTTACTCGTGATGATGACAAAAGCATTTTGCAGATGTAACAGTTTGGAAAAAACATAACACAAAAAAGCAGCCACTGTAGACCTGCTGTATAAGCAGACAATCAAACATTGATTTGTACTCAAGCTATTGTACCAAATGTAAAAACGATATAAGTAAGTTCAATGTTTCCTGTATCTTCATCAAAAAGGACATTACTTCTCAAATACAGAACAAAAACCATGTTTCTGGCTGAAGGATGGTGAATTTAAAGGCTTTAAGCGATTGCAGCATCTCTGCTGCGACACTAACGCTCACCTGAAGATGGCGTCTCAGATGCCGAAGCATCCTGTACTCGGATGTTCTTACTGCTGTCTGGCTTAGCACCGCTGGAATCCAGGTTCCTGTTCAGGCCCTCTGCCTCTTCTGTCTGGGGTGTGTCCACTGACGCCATGGCAACATCTGATGTTGCTGCCGACATGGCCGTGGCTGATTTAGACTCTCCCTTATTAACATCACAAAGTTCATCCTGTAAACAGTACCAGGTGGCGTTAAGTGACATAAGTGGCAAACATAGTAATATTAATAGAAAAATGTATGATAGAATAGTCAGCAAGCACACATATGTTGAGACTGGGCACAATGCATATTAATCATGAAGTCACACAATGGTTCAAATACAGAAAGCCATTACCCAAGCTCTGCACACCATGTGACATGCACATCCATTTCAAATGGTTTATCATAGGTTCTACAGTAAGTAACTTAACAAACCAAATCAGTTTAATGCTAAATAGTCATCATATCCTAGAAAAGGAAAAAAAAAAAACAATCCTCAAAGAGACAACAGTGTTGTACCACTAATTTTAGATGAAAAACCTTCAGCAAACAAGACCTTTCAGATTAGGGCTGGTTTGATTTATTAGTCAATTATTTATACTCAGAGCTTTTACATAACTGAAATGACCAATGAAAGTACACAAATTGAGGAAAACAAGATATGAAAAGACACAAAAGAAACAAACAACAACAAAACACCACACGATTAAAATCTATCACTCTAGAACTTAAAATAAATATTCCAGGTTATTTTCAGCTTCATGGTCTATACACAGACAAACTTGATCTCTCAGTTTGTATGTGAACGGAGAAGGGTTTACAATACATACAGTACACTTATAATGGATTTCAAAAGTATAACAATTAAACATGTTTGCAGCAGTATGGTGTAACTTTAACCCTTTCTTTGCAAATTTATGTCCTCATGTAATGTCAACTCATGTCATGACCAGCTAAAAAGTAATCCCAGTTACTTTTGCTTTGTGTCCATGGCAGAATAAAAGGAAGGAATGTACCATTACTATCTGTAAAGCATTGGAGCTGAACTCTACTTCCAACAGTAATTACACTGGTAAAGCAAACCAGAAGTTACTAATTTCCTAAAGTAATCCCACCCCAAAAGGATGATTTAGACAATTTGACAGCTCAAGTATCAGACTATTGACCCCAAAAGATAGAATTTAAGTGCTTTAAGAAAAAGACTGAAAGTGTGTGTGGCTTTAAACCTATTAATCTAAATGTGTATTACAATAAACATGTTTCCCATGTTTTTATTTGTCAAGAGGGATTCATCAATATTGCTACAACTGACAGAATGCAACAGACGGGGTCCATAGGCATTACGTTGAAAACAACCCAGAATATAATCTAGTATTCAATAACATCAACCACCACATTGTATATATATATATATATATATATATATATATATATATATATATATATATATATATATATATATATATATATATATATATATATATATATATATATATATATATATATATATATATATATATATATATATATTTTTTTTTTTTTTTTTATTATTATTATTTTATTTTTATTTTTTTTCTCCCCAGGGATATTGACTACAGTTTGTACCCATTTATTTAACGCCTCATTTCAACATTTAAAAATTTTGCTGTGTGTTACAAGTAGGTGGTTGTATGCAGCACTTTGTGGACTATGGGCTATCACGTCAAGGAAACACAATTCTAATATCAACACAAAAACGGAGAGGTGTGGTGACAAGCCGAACAGCACCCTACACAGCACTGCTACTGCCATTGAGTTTACAGCAGGACTATTGGACAGGGCTACCTTACTGGTGTCGGTCCACTGGGTTTCCAAATTGTCCTGTGAACTCATACCCTCCCATGTCCTGAGGGATTCATCTGCCTCCGGCTGCTCAGAAAGAAATATACAGTCAGCATCATGCAGGTAGGGCAGTACTTTTTTTTTTACGAGGGTTTATCCTACCGATGGGAACTGCATTGGCATTACATAAAAAGAAAATAGGCCAGCCCTTCCTGAAAAAGCATCCAGAGCCAGCTTGTCAAACACAGATTAATCTAAATTGTGGTTTCCATAAAAATAAAATCACTGTAGGCCAGGATTACAAGCAATCTAGCTCTTAGGGACGCAATCTCATGGTTTATCAAAACATGACAGTATATAACACCCTGCCTACACCGGACGTGAGTGGTGCGTTGCATCAAAAGCAATAGAACCCATTATAATCAATGATGTGGTCACCACTGGAAGTGTCCGTTGCAGCATGTCATGCGGGTGTGCCGCTCCATTTTGCACTTCAGTTGCTGGCTCTACTTCTGCAATAAATGTTTATAACATTCGTGTCAACGTGCCCAGTGTAGACAGCCTCAGGACGTTGTATCGCCTCAACAGATGCACCTCTGTAGACTGGGTGTAAGGGTGTTTTTTATTCAACTTCGGGCACTTTTACAGTACGTACCAGGTGTTGATTATTATTAAAACAAACAGATTTTAATTTTTTTCATTTTTTCATTTGTTATTTAAAGGTCATTTTTAAACTGACTTTTTACCAGGCTTTGGTACTTTTCAAATGCTTTTTGTATATCGATTGTATTGTTTAAGACATACTTAGATTTTCACCCAGACTTTCAATATTAAACTATGAAAATTCATTATAAAAATAAAATTATTATGTTTAAAACAATAGTAATATACATTTCCACCACAGAATTATAAACAATACAGAATTTGAGTATTTGTGAAAATGACACGGTTGTGGGAATTTTGACAAAAATGAGCATGTGCATACACTGTTGGACATCTGTTGAATAATCAAATAAACACGGAGTGTGTGAAAAAATTCTGGATAAGAATTTACTGTCTAGAAGTCAACCGTGCTAAAAGTGCCCAAAGTTGAAGAGACACCTATATATGAAACTTTCTTTTGCATACATTTATCAATAACAATCAGAAGCAAGATTTAACTAAAACTTTCTAGTGAACACGAAACAGCATTCACAACTGGGTTTACTTCCACAATATGACATATTTCTGACTGATATAGGTTATGAAAAGCAAAATCTTTTAGATTTTTACATTTTTTAATGACAGATGAATTGTGCACAATATGACCAGGAACGTGTATTACGCAAACAGGGTCAATTTTGATTCCATGTTGGCAAAAAATTATATTTTTTAACTGTGATGAAATCCTTTTGAATAGTTTAGTGAGCTTACCAGTGTTTTATCCTCACCTGCTCCGTGCCTCTCTCTTTACTGACGATGTCAATCTAGTAAATTACTACATAAATGCTATATTTGTACAAGAGGCTGCTGCCCTTCAGCTCTCTAGATAATGACATGTTTTATTAATGTGATTTTTCAAACGTCACTGCAACTGGTGACTGGGCTCTATATAAAGAACAAAAACCTTTCATTAAAATCAATCGGTTATAGAAGAACAACGAATCCATGTGGAGCCAGTGTCACTTTGCATGAGAGGAACCGATAATATGTTTTACTCTCCTGTTGCGAAGAACAAACTTCAAAGCGTTTTTCCTCTTTCTGTCTCTCCCCGACATATGCAAGCAAACCAACAAAAGCATGTGCGCGCACACACACACACACTTGGAAGATGCTCACATATGCTTGCTGATTGCCATGGCAGCATGTGCCCACTTTTTCTCAGAGTGCCAGTTCTGAGCCATTTAACCTGAGGAGAGGCAGACAGTAAGTCATGCCCTAGTTTTCTCTGCTCTCTCAAAAGCCTGCTGAAGCAGTGCTGCTGAGCCCATGACAGACTCTGGGGGATGATATATGGAGAAATGCAGAGTCACGGTGCACACAAAGGCCACTCTGTATGACTTCACAGTGGAAGTCTGATGGAGCCTTTGTGCTACTGAGACTAAGATGATTCAACAGCTACTTTTAAGGGGTCATATATTGAGAAATCAAAAATATCAATATCTTGAAATAAAAAAAACTTTAAATGTAAGGTATAAACTTTCAGAACTCAAAACTTCCTCACCACTTCAAAAAGATATACATTTTTTAACTAACTTGGACACGACAACCCACTATCGCACAACAATGACTTGAAACTTGGCCTGACCACTTACAATTAGGTAATACAGAGGAAGGAGTTTAGATATCTAAAACACCAGAAGAACTAATGATAAGAATAAAATGTGGGAAAGTTTGCCAAATGTTATGCTGTTCCTATCTGTGTGTAGCACCTGCTACTCTCCATCCTTTGAAGAATCCCAACATTAGAAATTAAGCTTATTTTTAACAAGGTCCCCGAACATTTAAGTCTGATCTTAACAGTTTGTGCAACACATTTAAAACCAAACTGTTATGTGATCTTGTCACAATATACTGTAATACAGGCTTTGCAAAGAGGCTGTTACTGTAGGATGGGGTAGCACAAACTACGGTATATTGAACTTTACAGCAAACCCACAGCCATTGAGTAATAACTGATACTCATTTCACATCTGATGAGTATTTTTACATAGAAGTTGTAATGGCATAGCAGCAAAAAAAGAGATATCAATAGCTTTCCCTGTGGCAACAGAACGGTCAAGTAGGTAAAATCTTAATAGAAAAATTGCACAGTCAAAAATATCTGGTTAACACGCATGCAAAAAATGTAATGGAAAATGTAGAGGTAAAATATGTAAAGTACAGGTATATGATTTGACAAAGTGGATCAGATCTTGAATAACTGCATCTGTTAATTGGATCAGATTGAAGTATAGGGAAAAACAAACAAACAATAACAACAAAAATCTCAAATTACATGACACTGTGGAAATGTAGAAAAGTACAAGACAAAGTCTTCACTAAATAAGGAAGAGATGACATGAGGCTGTACAGTAGCAAACAAGGATTTTTTTTAAAGAGCAGCAAAGCTACTGTAGGTGTTTCCATGGGTCCAGTTACCTACAGTATACAACCATCAATAACCATCAGACTCCAGCACCGTAAGCGCTCTCATCCATTCCTGCTTCCGAAAGCTGAAAATGATCTCCACCCTTCAAAAACGCATGTCTACATCAGGCCAACAGGCTCAAGGGATCCTCTTAGATGGAGACAGGCTTCAAGGTCATTGTCAATGCCATCCTAGCTGAAAAAATTTATGCAGTTTGTGAAATATTTTGTACAAGTAGAGGATCCAGTTCAGGCTGTTGTTTAGTATCATTGATCCTTTTACACTGTAGGAACTAAAGCCCGTTTTAGGGACTCTTACTCAGAATTACACTAAGCTAGTTGAATAAACTCAGTTTCAGAGCAAGTTTCAGGTTGACAAAATCAGCTACAGCCAAACTGGTTTAGAAAAAGTTTGGCGATCTCAAGGCACTCGCTACAAATGTTCTGTCAACTGATTCAGAGTTCATGATTAACCCTGAAACGCGTGCACATGATTGAGTTACGTTTGCCATGAACAGCCAATGCGTTCATGCGAGTCGGTCCTAGGGCTGGGCAATATGTAAAAAATATTTTTACGATAATCACTTTAGAAAATATCACAATATCCTATTATAGCGTCAACACTCCTGCCGAGGGTTGTTGAATATTTTTGCTTTAAAAAATACATTCATTTATTAAAACATGAAAAATTTTAAATATATATTTCTAAATTAAAATTGCAAACTAAATGAAAAAAAAGCTATTAAAATAGCAAAGTGATCAAAAAATCTTATATAACCACCTTCTAATATCCAAACATTTACTGTCTACAGTGCCCCCATTTGCCATCTTATTAAGTTTTCATTTACCACAACAGATGGGAAATTACTAACAGCTAAAAAAAAATTAAGAACTAAAGACAATTATAAACGTAAAGATTATAATAATAAAATAAAAAAACATTACTTGTAAAAAGTTCAACATATTACAGTTTCATATTAGTTGTAAGCCTAATAAATTCCCCTTGCGTTCCCAAAATAATGCTGCCAAATGCGTTCTTACCGAATTTGTGTTTGTATTGTGCTTTGTTAATACAGTTAACGTCCTGTAAGAGCAAATTCCCCCAATGATCAAGGAGCAATTTGATGATTATCCGTGCATTTTCCAGCAGATGGAGCACCATGTCACAAGGCAAGAGTGATAATGAAGTGGATCGGAGATCATTCCATTGAAATTTTGGATCTGTGGCCAGGCAAATCCCTGGATCATAATCCCATAGAGAACCTGTGGTCAATCCTCAAAAGGCGAGTGGACAAACAGAAGCCCACAAATTGTGATCAACTCTGAGCACTGTCAAGAATGGATCGCCATCAGTCAGGATTTGGCTCAGAAACTGATATCCAGCATGCCAGAGCAAATTGCAGAGGTTATGAAGAACAAGGGTCAACACAGTAAATATTGACTCTTTGCATAAATTGAGTGTTTTTGCCAATAAAAGCGTTTAAAACGTATGAAACGCTTATCGTTGTTTTCCAGTATACCATAGAAAGAATCTACAAATACTGAAGCAGCAAACCACAAAATTTATGTCACTGCCAATACTTTTGGCCATGGCTGTAAACACGTATATATAGAATCCTGGAGTCCTACGTAAGAGGGAAATCCCACCATTGCAGCGCAATTCCACTGTAGTTCGCAATAGAAAGTTAAGGAAACAAACAGCAACATCTCTGGAATATTTGGACATTAAGCAAATCAACAGGGTATAAAATAATTAAGTATTCCTCTGATACCTTTTTTATAATTTGCACAATAGCTGCTGGGAAATTACGTTGCTGTGGAGAAAGCAGTTTACTGAACAAGCCGCATGTATATGGAAGTAAATAGTACGCCGCTTATACAGTCCATGTAAATGGGAACGCTGATTTCTTGCAGTACTTTGCTTTCTGATGTCCATGGAAAACGTGTTTACAGTAAAAAGAAAATATAGTTTGTGTAAAACAGCGCTAACAAAAGTGTTGCTCCAATCCTGCCATCCTCCACCACTGTTGTTGATATTCCCTGTGCTATAAATGGGCTAAATCAGCCTACGAATGTCACTTCAAAGTGAGATCAATAATGATAGTCATGCTGTTAGAGTGCTATAAACAGAATTTCCAATAAAAATGACTCAAAAGATGAGTTACGACTAAATATTATTATTGAGCCCCACAACTTTCAGCCTTCCAAAGCTCTCACAGTGAATGGTAAAGTGAAGGGAATATGGCATAGGAATAAGCATTTTGGAATGGAATGCTCCCCTTTTTTTGTGTGTTCTCATCTAGAAAGTTCCAAAGTGGAAAGTACTGGCTATAGACAATTACCACATTTACATACACATCATTTTATGCTAAAACTGGTCATCAAATGGAGAATCAAATTTTCCTTGATATTTAGACATGCAGTATAAGAGGTAACTGTATCTTTCAGAACTCAAAACGTCCTCGCCAGTCTTAGAAAAGTATTTATAGTTGCCACCCTGACCATTTTTAATTATTTTGTGTAGAAACATGAAGTACATAGACGCTTTGACTGCTGCCATGTATCTCCCTGCTTTTAAAAGACAAAGTGTGAAGTTAAAACTCTGAAAGGGAAAAGCAATTCTCTCTTTCAGCTGCTGCCTCTGTCATGGACACGTTCTTTCGCCCATCTGCACAATTTTTTATCGTTGGTGTATGTAAACAAAGGACATCTTTGATGATGGACGATGACCGTTTCTGTGCGTTTCCGGCGATGTGCACGTAAGTGCGCCTTCAGTATGGGTGCAAATTTTACCGTTCTTTGGAATATGAGCCTTACTGAAAGATGGGCAAACGTAGGTAAACTGTTTCATTCATGAATATTTAAAATGTCATGACTTTTTGTTTATGGTGCCCTGTGTTAACAGCTGTGCTTCAGATTAACAGTTTCATATATTCACATGCAATATGTTGGATGTGTGTTGTGCGTAAACCCTCCAATTTTGTTTTATAATGTTGAGGTTTATACTCTTCTGATTGAGTTTGCTGAATTTGAGGGGCTACATGATGCTAGCCAATCATAACAGTGGGCGTTTACGTCAACACTTTAAGAATGTGTTAGGGCCAAAACCGAGCATTTTAGACAGAGGGACAAAAACAGGGTGGGAAACGATAATATATTACTAAATTGTGACTGTTTTGGTGCAAAACATTATCATTGGACCTCAGGAAAGATAATAAAATAAAAAAGCACTTCACAGCCCATTTAAGGTCCATAATCTGGTTAAATCTATATATTACATTGACTATTCAGCCGGTTCCCACCTCCTTCTTTCCCACCTTACCTCGTTACAAGAGGTATGTGAACACAAACATGGCAAGAAGAGGTTGACGGCAAATGATTACTTCATTGGCATGAATATGTATGAAGGGGCCTTGTGCTGTGGATTTCTACGAGAGATGGAAGATTCCAGAGCAGGAAAAAGGGGGTGTTTTGTAGTGTGGCTGCCTGTTCTACAGTAGACAGTTGACCCAGGATCAGCAGTGGCTTGTTTGTCTGCCTGTTGGCTCTGGTGAAGCTCTGTTTAAGCATGCAGGGCACAGCCTCTCTCTCAGGAAGAGCTGCCACCCTGCTGGCAGTGCCCGGCTCTGGCTTTTTTAATGTATGTTCTGCCTGGATCCATTGAAAGGGGCAAGCTCTCTCAATTCAAACTAACCATGTCGTCATCTCCTTTATTCCCTCAAACTCATATGTTCTCTTTCTGGGAATTGGGGAACAGCCTGTACGGAGTGTTGTTGTTAAATGAAAATTCTCTTATCATTTATTCACCTCATGTTGTTTCAAATCCCTATGGCTTAGTCTCTTCCATGAAACACAAAAGAAGATATTAGGCAGAATGTTAACCTCAGTCACCCTTCACTTTTATTTTATGGAATAAAAGATTCATTGGAAGTGAATAGTAACTGAGGCAAACATACTACCTAATATCTCCTTCTGTGTTCCATGGAAAAAAGTAATACAGGTTTGGAACAATTTAACAACAAGAGGATGCCATCTTTAAAAATGGGACAAAATTTATGACTTACAATTATGGCTCTTCCACTGGGGCTGGAAAATTAATTAAGTAGAAAAATAAACTCTCACCTTGAGGCTGGTGTTGGATCGCGGGTGGCTGAGGTTGTTGTATCTCCATGTGTCACTTTCTGGAGTATCCACAGCTTCTCTATGCAGATTGGGGGTCATCGCATCACTTCCTGGCAATGAAAAAATCCCAAGAGAGACAGGGCGCTCCTTCCTGGTACACACAAATAGTATGCCATAGCAATTATTAAGAATTGAGCAAGATGCATAATGATTGTTACTGCATAAAATCCTCTGTGCTATATTGTGAATATAGTCATGTCTATAGGGCATTGTGGGTATATTCACAATATAGAATTCACTGCCTTATTTCAATTATAGAATTTTGAGTACAGGTAAAACTAAAATATTTATGAATGAGCAAATTAAGTACCTTCTGGCAAATGATGTTGGCTAATGCATTAAAGCAAGCAGCAACACATTGCATGCATTTGAAACATCACTTCCATCAGCCGTTAAATAGCAAATGCTTCAGTGTAGTGAAAAATCGTTAAGTGTTCCTTTTGGGACCAGTGGCGTCTCCCTACATTAGGGGCAGGAGGGGCTGTACCCCACCAGATGTGGCACTTGGCATATTCATACATTTATTTTAAGAAATAATATATTTTCAGCATCTTAAACCATTTTTATATCCATTATAAAAGGACAACAGTAGATATTATTTTGAGAAATTCTAGAATTATGTTTTGTTGCATTAAAGCCATTTAATCGTTCTAATTTGCTATTTGTGGCACTCACCCGTCATCCTCCATGTTAATCAAGGGAAATCTCGTGAGAATGTAATGCGCATGTGCAATGATCTTTCAATAATAGCCTGATGGGTATGTTTGCCTTTGACCCTCAGCCAGTCAAAAGCTTTGATCATATGGATGTCAAGCTGACATGGTCCTTGGAAGTTTATGACCTGCGTTGTTAAATATATTGGTAAATTTTAAAAGCTAATTTTAATCTGTGTTGCTGGTTGGATTAGTTAAAGCACACCACTCATTATTTTCAAATGAATTGTATGCCATTGCTTTGAGGTGTTGGTTTGTGTTAGATTTCAATAACTGCAAAATATTGAGTCTTTCATTTTGATTAGTTTTGTAACGCTTTTCATGCGAGTTAGTGAGATAATATGGCTAATGCCTAAATCTGGTTTGCTTTCACGGTCAATTTTGATGTGAATGTGCATGTTTTTGTGGTCTTTTGTGTGAAGATTATATTTTTATAATAATAGTTATTATTAGGGCCCAAGCACTGAAAGTGCGGAGACCATGTTGTTCTTCTAGGGCTGGGCGATATGGCCAAAATTGTTATCACGATAATCTTTTTCATATTGTTCTATAACGATATTTGTCATGATATACATTTACACATTGCACTTTCTTTTTTTATTTAAAAGTTGATGGAAGAAAATAAGGAAAAATAAATTCTAAACAGTCAAAATAGTCTCTACAAAACTGCACAGGGGGTCCAGAGACGGCCATAGCAGTGGGGTCTGTGGGATCTTTCACCAATTTGACCGTCTTTTACCGTTTATCAATTGAAAATGAATGTTAAAGGTTCATCTGTTTGTTCTGAAGCATAGTGACAGCAGTCCAGTATTAGTTGGAATTTTTTTTACATTAAAATGAAATATTTTGTATATTTCTTTAGATTCAGATACCCAAGTATGGGGGCATAGAAGCCCTTGTGACTGTGGAATGATGCTGATTGTGGGTTCAGGGGTGTCCCGAGAGAAAATTTAGAAAACCTTTTTTTTTTTTTTTTTTTTTAAACATTTGTATATTTTCATTAAAGTGATAGACTAGTCTACCAACTAGTAATTTTAGTCTTTCCTTATTCAATCCAGACATCTAATTAATTTTCACAAAATTAGAACAGAAGTCAATTTCTTTATTCGATTTGTTTATTATTAAGGGCTCGTAACATGCTGATTAATAAAGATAAATTTAGAAGGGAAAAATGTTATGGTCTAAAAGGTGCTTGGAAACCACGTTAACTCATGTGGCGCTTAATGTCTACACAAATGCAGGGAAAAGAGGCGACGCGTGCGGAGCGGGACAGGGCAGAAAATATGCATGTTTGGTGCTAGAGAACAATATTCAAGATTACAGTGCAGAAAGATCAGAGCTGTTGTCCACATCACTGTTGTTCCGTCGCGCTCTTCACTAGAGATGATGAGGGCGCAACCGTTGTCATGAAGTTTTGCGGAGTGGATGGAATCAATCCGGTGTCCAACGTAACCTAATTGTTAGCAAGGCAGCTAGCATTAGCAAGTCTGACCCGACGTTACCACTGGCGCGTTGTGAGCGAAGCTGAGAGCATTTTCAATTCATTCCTATGAAAGCGAGCGTCATGCTCTCAAGGTGCTCTCAAGGTGGATTGGCAGCAGTGCAGAGCAAGCTCTCTCCTAGTGCTGTGAGCGCCTTTGAGCGGATTCCGTCTGCCCTAGTGGAAACACAGCCTGAGAAAGTCGAACTGCTTGTGTTATAGCGACACACACAGTAAATATTAAAAATTCCTCTAAAGCTTATTGTGGATTATCTTTAATCGCGATATATATCGATATTGTTTTATCACCCAGCCCTATGTTCTTCTAAGGATTTTTAGGGCACAAGCACTGAAAATGCGGAGGCCTTATTATCATTCTTTTTTTTAAGGTTTTCGGTACTTTTAGGGTACTTAACATGCAGGAAAATTTTGTAGCGTGCAGGGGGGCTCTGTAGCACCCCCATGAAATGGGCATTTAAGGCGGGCTCTGTAGCACACCCATTTTCAACTACAGTCACCAATATTGTTATGTATATAGTTCTCATTAACCCAAACAACTTTCATACTCACAGACATAAGCTCCACCCAACATGGAGTCAGCCATTTTGGATTTTCTGAAAATTGCAGGCTCTGAACTTTTAAATAATCCTAGGGGATTCATGTGACTGGCACCAAATTTGTGCAAGATCATGCCAAGGCATTGTAGATACTAAATTATGAACGGGGTCACCATGGCAAAGCAATACATTAATGGAAACAAATTGGAAACAGGAAGTGCTTTATATCTTCTGTGTGCATTGTGTGATTTTGATGAAAATGCAGCTGTATGTCTGGTAATGGGGCTGATCACATTGATGTGGCTATTATGGGTCACAGTCAAAGCGCCACCAACTTGCAGCAGGAAGTATGGACTTTCAAATAGTCCTCTTGTGTTTACAAGAATTGCTTCAAAATTCTTTAGAGTAAAGTCAAGACACTGCTGATGTAAAATTATAAAGGAATATTTGATATATTAAATACTGTTGCCATGGCAACACATTAATTGTTATTATTCCTTTCTATATTATTTCGGTGTTTTTGAGGTACTTGGCAAGCTTAAAATTTCATGAAATTTTGCACACACATCAGAGCCATTAGGGCTTGGCAAAAGTTGCACGGGGGCTCTGTAGTGGCCCCTTTAAAATGGGCATGTAAGACGGTCATACTGCCACCAACTGTCAACAGGAAATATGGCACTTTTAACAGACTTTGAAATAGCCCTCTATTTCATGAAATTTTGCACACACATCAGAGTCACTGGCTAACCGGGATGTGCCAAAGTTCACGCATCGGCGTGGAGGGGGGCTCTGAAATTGCCCCTTTAAAATGGACTTGTAAGACAGCCTCTGTAGCACCCCCATTTTCACCAACAGTCATCAAAATAGGTACATATATATTTCTCATCAGGCTGAACAACTTTCATAATTATAGTTATTAGTTTTGCCTAACAGGAGGTCTGCTTTTTGGATTTATTAAATATTGAAGTCTCTGAACTTTTAAATACTCCTAGGGGATTCACGGGACTATCACCACATTTAGACAACATTATGCCAAGACATTATATATGCTAAATTGTGAACAGATTTATGATATATCAAAATGGTTTGCCATGGCGAGGCAATTGCTTCCAAATTTTTTGAATAATGTCAAATGCCAAATGCATTGACATTAACCACCTTAAATTTTTTTCCCAAAGACACCGGGTGGAAATGGCCCATGGTGCTTGGGCCTGTCATCGCTGCTTGCAGCTATATTTTGGTTTATGCTTATATTAAATGCAAGTATAATTGGCAGAATGAAATTACCAGTTTCCATAACAGTCCTGTTTACTAATACTTCCTAACAGGCTAATTTCATGACTGTTATTCACTTAGATAGCAGTGTATAACTTTGCCGAACTGCTTGCATTTTTAGTGACATGTACCTGATCCAATCGTCTAGATATAGAACATAAGATAAATATAGAAAATTACTCAAAAGGTTTACCATCAATAATTGCTAAATTTATTTTCCCCGATAAATATTGATATTGTTTTATCGTCCAGCCTTACACTGCCCTAGGCTCACTCTGACTGTCCCTCTTCCTGTCCTCTGGTTGCCATAATGCTGCAATAGCTGTATTCAGAGTCCTGAACATGCTGACTACACATTCTGTAGGGAGTGACCAGACATGCTCACATGACTATTCAGCTAAAACTGAACAGTGAGAAAAGGGCTTAAATTTCTAAAATACTGTCCGAAAACAAAAATCTAGTTTAAGGAAGCTAGAATAAAATACTATACAGTTACTATCACAATCAAACATGCTAATGTAGCCAACAGAAGTGTCTTGACTCTATCGAGGGAAAAGCATTCCTAGTGCAACAGTCAAGTGCACATTAATGAATTTAGCATTAAGTACAAATTAATGCAGATAGGTCTTCATTTTTTAAAACTGAATCATGAAACTCTTAGCGTAATTAATACATGATGTTGGTTTGTTTGGACTACAGAGTCATTAACTATGATCAACAAACAGACAATGAGCTCTATCTGATGTTTACATCAATACCTGTGCTAAGGGCAAAACCTTGTGTAATTACACACTTCAGAGTACACATACTGTCAATCACATAGTGGAACTTTAGTCCAGGGTTCAATGAAGAGCAATATTCCAGTGTAGTCAGTTCACATAGTAGTGACCAGCATGACATAAGGGAAGCTTGATCTGTACGTGAAATTTTAGACATTTAGAAAATGTAACTAAAATTAGTCCTTGGAGAATTTGGTCTGTGCTCATAAAAAGGAAAGTCAAGTTCAGTTGCCTTGATCTAAATTATACAAAATCTGGATGAATGAAAATCACATTAGACGAGGATTTCCCAAACGGGGGGGTTGCAAACCCCTGGGGGTTTGTGAGGGAACTCCAGGGGGTTCGTGATAGAGTGTAGATATTGCGTACGAAAAAATATCGGTCATTTAATGATTTTTATAAACAGATGATTTTAAAATTGTTTCCGCCATTTAACTAAAAAAAACAAACAAAAAAAACTAAATACACCTTAAACCAAGTACAGAACATGATGCCAACACTCACACACTCTCACTCTCTCACTCTCTCTCACTCTCTCACTCTCTCACTCTCTCTCTCTCTCACTCTCTCTCTCTCTCTCTCTCTCTCTCTCTCTCTCTCTCCCCGGTGTAAAGCACTTTGGTAACCTGTAAGGTTAAAAAAAAAAAAAAAAGCACTATATAAGTGCCGACCATTTACCATTTGACCATATGTGTGTGTGTTTGTGTGTGAAAGCGAGAGTGTGTGCTCTCATGCAATGGACTGATGGTGAGAAATGGATATTTTTAACGCAAACTTAAACGATACACTACTTTCCAAACAAAGTTATGATGTGGCATAATTACCTTTATTATCAGCAATGCAATCATGTTTAAAATCTTAGCCTAGTTTTAATTAACAAAAATAGCTACTAAAATACTGGGAATGTTATAACTGGGAATGTAGAGCAATCTCTGATTGAAAAAAAGTTTGGGAGCCCTGCCTTAGACGGATGCAGAAACAAGTACGGTTTCCCTTTTAATCAAAACACAATTTCAAGTGAGAATTTCAATCCTTGGGCATGAGACAAACCAAACAAAGCTACTCTCTGGAGTCTGTATCAGTTAGAAGCATTAAAAAGCCATTAACAGCCTAAACCAAACTTCAATAACCATCAATCAAAATTACACTAATTTTCATTAGATAACCAGTGAACATTTGATAAAAGTTATGTTATCATATCATACAGACAAAAATTGGTTGTGGTATTGCTTGGCTCATGATTGGTGGTCTACTATCAACTTTCCCTGATCCTTGCAAACTTCTAACAATTAATATGTGTACATTAAAGGAATGAATTTCAAAAAGAAATGTCAGGGTCATATTTTACCACAAAATGGAATACATTTATATATTTATTTTTTGCTTAAAGAAAATCATTTCACTTTTGGCATTGCAAAAGAAAAAAGAAAAATTCAACAATGAAGCACATTTTAAAAAATAGGCTTCATTTTCTTTAAGCAAAATATAACTTATTTTGATTTCAGGTGAAACAGGGCATGTTTATGAAAGTGAATCAGTGTGTGAAGGTAAGCGGCTCAAGTTCAATTCTTCATAGCAGTTTACTTTGAAATATAATCACCTGAATAAACAACACCAAAGCACTGAAACCAGTTTGAAACCCACTTAAAAAAAAAAAAGCAGCTTTCTAGGCTCTTCAAAAGCAGCAAACAAAATCAGGTGTTCAGTTGCATTTATATGCAACTCCAGTGCAGTATCAGGAAGTATGGACACAAACTTTGAGAATAAAAAAAAAAGTAAAAGCCATATAAAAAGATAAATAAACCTGTTGTTGGTATAGTAAACATATTTAAAAGTGAGATGTCTGCAGTGTTTTCTGAAAGAATCGGAAAGACAAAAAGTGCTGTCTCTCTCTCTCTCTCCCTCTCTGTCATGCTGGTTCTTGCCGCATCATTCCCTGCCTTAACACTCAGCTCTTGTTTACAACATCTCTGAGACTACACTCGATTTAGTTTGAAGTTTACACAGTAAGAATGAACTGATATCTGGGTGGAGACTGGAGAGACTAGGAAAAATCATGCATGCCATCAGTAAAAGGAGAGATTGAATGAAACGTAGGGGAAATTGAGGATTAACATTCAAAAGTTCAAAGCGGAGATGTACAAGTCAAGATATAAGAGGGGTGGATGCAGCCTGTAAACAAACAAGCCTGTGATGATGATGATAAGGCTACAAAGGGATTAAAACTCAGGCACAGAGGAAGCAAAAATTATGTTTCACAAGAAACTAGGTTAGCATCCACAACCACACACAGTACATACCTGCTGCTGATCCGAGGGAGTGAGTGTGTGATGGCGGGCAGGCCGTTGGAGACGGAATAATGCACCAGCAGCAGCACAGAGAGAGAGACCAGCACGGCAGAGTTGATGACCACCGCTCCCCCCACGAAGCCAAAGACAAACAGCAGCATGCATCCTGGACTCATGGCTGCCGCCACGCGCTATGGGCTACCAGCCCCCCCAAAACTCAAAAACAATCCCATCCACATCGGCACAGCGCGAGAACCTGTGTCTGTGTGTGTATGTGCAGCTCTGCAGCCTCTCAGTGCTGTGACATCATCCACTCTGGTGAGCAGCGCACACACACACACAAACACACGCAGTGTAGTGCGAGGAAAGGCTTTGCAGCAGCTGTTTTTTCCGTTTGTTGTTTTCAGTGCTCACTCACTGTCTTCTGTTCTTTGCTAGACATTTTAATGAACAGCTCTGTCACTTTGAGTAAAAAGCAAAAAAAACAACTTTTGATCACAAAACAAACAATACAGACAAAGAAAAAAAAGTGGGCAAGACAGGGTAACAGTAGTGTTAAAATGAAATGTAATATTGAAATGAAAAGCAGAAAGAGTTAATAAATTACAAGCTCTGTCATTTCTGCGTGATACTGAGAGATTTCTTCATCCCTCTCTCTTCAACATTAGAATTAAAAGCAAATTCTGTAATTCTTCCTCAGCTGATTAGTTGCGTTAGAGAAGAGAGAGAAAAAAACAGAGGGAGTAGGATGCATGCAGATCATGGAGGACAATAAAGGGAACTTTCAGCACATCTCCTGGGAGCACAAAAGTCTAATCCACCTGCAGTCAGGTGAATGGAGTCCTGACTTTGAAGTACTTGAAAGAAAAAGGTAATTGTATTTATGCACTTCAAAATGTCAAAAACAACATTTTGTCTGACAAAACAACAGCTAGATGCAATGCCACACAATAGACAGGAATATAACCAGGGTCCAAATGTAACTTTTTGCCACACCTGCCATTTGCAAGTGAATTGAGAAAATCCACCAGCTATAAATATTTCTTACCAGGATTTGTATTTTGCATTATTTTTTTATAAACAAATAGGGGTGGGCAAAAATATTGATTTTCTTATGCGTTGCCATCTTCATTTGAACAATCTCGATATAAATTCTTAAATCCCACGACCAATCTTTTACTCTAAGCACAACCCTCCACTATAATTAGAGGAAATCTCTCACATGCTATGCAACTAAAATGTATATATTTGGCAACGGGCTGGTAAACATTTACATTTCACTCACCAGTAATTGTGTAGTACTATAGTGGTGGAGTATTCAGCAGCAAGATCCTTTCACTACATTTTGAGTAAAAGTTATCGCACGTAATGTGGCCAAAGACCAGATCCACACAACCCATTTGTCAATGTATTTTTTTTATATATCCTTTCTGTTATTTTCAGTCAGTTGTTGATCAAAAACACCAAAAATAATTATGTAATTCTAATCATGCATGGCACAGATGAGATAAAGATGTTTGAGTCCTTCTCATTATCATGCACTCATCTACAAACGCTCTTTACAGAACTGCTAGTTTTCTTAAAGAGACAGTACCAGTTTTTAACACGTGTCCAGCAAATCATTGTAAATAGTACAAATTATGTAATTAAACAAAGATATAACAAAATAATATACAAAATATAATATCTTATTTTTTATTGAAAACACGGATTTGTTTATTTTTAAAAGCAAAAATGAGATCAAAATGATGAAAAACTGATAAAATATAATTAGCAAAATGTATATTTTCATACTGCACCAAGTTAGAAGGTCCCCTGAATCATTATCAGCATTAGCTGGGAGAAAATGTATTTCATATGTAAGCAAAAAGGACATTATAACTGAAATGTAACCATATGAATCTATATCGAATCGAAATGTTTGTAAATCGGAACCAAAACTGAAAATATGTATCAATACCAAGCCCTATAAATAAATAAATAAATAAATAAATAAATAGTAAAGTCATCAAAACTATGGAATAACATAAACGGAACTATGGGAATTATGTTGTGACTGCTTTTGAAACAGTATTGAAGAGTTCCCGTCTATGTTGAGCACTTATTGGCTGCTTTTATTTATTATTCATCAGAAATAAATAAGTCATCAATTTCACAACTTTTTTTTTTTTTCATTATTAAATTTTAGTTTTGTAATTAAAAAATTGTATATGTTGGCACAATTATATTTTTGCCTACAAAACAAATTTCAAACATTTAAGCATTAAGCCTTCAGATCAAAAGATTTTTAAGATCATGAGAAACATTTCAGTCAAGTGTTTCAAAACTTTTGACTGGTAGTGTATATTTGTCCTTTTTATTCTTTCTGACTTTGTCACAGTCTGCGTGTCATCGCATCCTGCTCTGAATCCCAACAGTAGCGTAACAAAACATTGCCAGTTTTTATAAATAACTTAAACCAACATGGATGCACTTAGCAATAAACATCATCCGTTTAATTGTTTCTTTGGCTTAGCACAGCACTTCACCATGTGTCTACATCAGATGCAGGCGGCATGTTGCGTTGCGTCAAAAGCAAAAGAACCCCATTATAACCAATGATGCCTTTTAAACTGGAAGCATCCATTGTGGCTCATCCGTCACGCCGACAATCAGAAAATGGGTTCCTGGGCTGAGAAAGAATGTTATAAGTAACATTGCCATCACTGTCCTACATTACAGAGAAATACTAAACATTTAAAATATAAATTGTACAAGGGCACACACGAAGCGAGCCGCAGCGACTCCGTTAAAAGCAGTAATGATTCTGAATGTGTCGGAAAAAACAGCAAGAGGCTGTCTGAACATTTTGTTAATTTATAGAGAGAAATGCACATTCGGGTTGTACCGACTGATGATGATCTCGGGGATTGAAGATGGTCAGAGTGATCGCCAAGACGATATTTGGCTCGTTTTCCCATTAATGTGTTAAATTTATATTATGTATTATTATTATTATTATTATTATCATCATCATCATCAAATCAAACTTTACTCTGAATATAATATAATAATTTTTTTTTGCGGCATACTGCATACATTGGTCTTGTTCTAATGCTCTTTAATTTGTAAAATGTACTGCTGTTTGTACTATATTCTTGCATTCCTCTAATAAAAAAAACATAAATATATACATAAACATTTCTTTGTGTCTTCATCCATGAGAAATGATTGAAAGATAAGACAGGTCTGTTTAGAAAAAATATTTGAAGTATTTGAGATCAACTTTATATAAAATATATCATAATAATACCACCCAATGGGCACAGCCATTGAAGCGGTTGTTTTATGCTACTAAACAAAGCTTCTTCTGTGTGAACGAGAAAGTGTGATAAAGGCCTATAAAGTAACCGGTGAGTAAATCACTTTGTTTCAATTTCTTTTGTTTTTCTAACAAGTACTTGCATTCTACACTTGATGACTGAGATTTACTGTCCCGGAACAGAACCAGCTGCATTTCTAAAAGATTAACTGTTAAGCATGACACACCACTAACTGGTAACAACTGAGGTGGGGAAAAAAAAAAAAAAAAAACTTCAATGATCAAAAGCCACCCATGTTTATATGGACTAATTAAAAAAAAATAAATAATTAAAAATAAAAAAAAAACCCAGAGCTGATGAATACGAGAATGTAACGGCACTAACACTTTAATCCACAAACTGGTGTTTTTCCAAACCATTTGATTTAAAAGAAACACTTCCAAAATAATCCCGTAATTCTCTCAATCAGCAGATGGGCCTTAAATCCAATCCATATATAAACCAGACGCCATGTCCATCACAAACAACACATGATTCTCCCAACATCTGCAGCGTGGCTCACTGTCTAGGTCTAGGAGACATAAGTTAACTGTGTTAACCGTGCAGAAAAATGCAAGCACGCACACACTACAGCCAGCCAGCACTTAAACCCTTGTGGAAACAACATACATCAAAATAAGCATGAGAGAGGTGTGAAATATGTGTTGTGACCATTCCAAACTGTCACTCTATTACAGAATGACTGTGTGACCTTTCTCACTGCTTCTATATTCATTAACATCAGCCAGACGATTCTCTCTTTCTCCATCCATCAACATCACACTCAGTTGAGACACACTACTGACCTACATTAAGAGATACTCACAGTGGATGTGTGCGTACATGTGGGAGAGAGCGCACAGGGGTTGTTTAAGTACCTAAGTCTAGCTGAATGACTGCACATGGAAACTGATGGAATTGCTCACTAAACAGCGTTAATATTACAGGAAAATCAACTAACTGAAGCTTGCTTTATATTAGTAGTAACTGGTTTAATAATTTTTTTTAAATGTGTAGGTGGATGAAACACACAAGTATTTATGAATGAACCAGAAATGAGAGAACAAATAAAAAACATTTAAATCCTCACTTAATTCTGCACAGAGTTCCTGAGTCTGTGGTTTCTCCTGTCAGCTGCTGGTATTTGGTACGTTCCAAGTGCTCCATGTAACTGTGGATCATCTGCAAGTCAAAATAGGTGCAGAGATACACAGTCAGTGTGATATCAGGCAGTCTGTCATGGGACACCTTCATTATTGTTTGGTGACAGCTGCAAAAGACAGCTATACACATGCAAAACCTCTTTCACAATGGCACAAACACAACATAAATACAGTGGTTCTTACCTCTGTGTGTCTCTGATGGAGGGCATTGTATTCTTTCTTCAGCTCAGCTTCACGCTCTTCTAATCTTCCAACTAATAACAAGAGTAGCATCATCTTAGAATCCTTATGTATCTTTATTTGATGTATCTTCAACATTTTAGTTACCAGATCTTTACCCACACAACCAAAATATAAAACACAGGTCTACTGTGATTGCATTTAGATTCTGAGGGATAGGTTTTTTTGTAAGGATTTGAATAGCCTCCTGAAACAGTGAGTTCATTCTGTAGTAAGAACACAAAGCCACAAGGGGTCGGTAGTGCAACAGAAAACAAATCTTATCAGTGGATCATGACATGCCAAAACAAAGCCCTAGAAAACTTTTTGGGCTCCATGAAACACTCCAAATGGCCATGAGGAGTCAAGACAGATTAACACACCATAATCCTTTCAGGAACAGGCAGCCTTAAAGAGATAAATCACCCAAAAATGAAATTAATTCTCTCATCATTTACTCACCTTCATGCCATTCCAGATGTGTCATACACATTCTTTCTGATGAACACATTTATGCATAAAGGCAGCATAAAACTGACTTTGACTCCAATGGTTAAATCCACGTCTTCAGAAGCGATATGACAAACAGAAACAGGTCAATACTTAAGTCCTTATTTACTATAAATTCTCCTCCCTGCCCAGTGGGTGGCAATATGCATAAAGAATGTGAATCACCAAAAAAATAAAAGAATGTGAAAGTGAAGATTAATAGTAAAAACATATTTAAATATGAATCTGACATAGATTTAACAACTGGAGTCATATATATTACTTCTATGCCGCCTTTATGTGCTTTTTGGAACTTCAAAGTTCAGGCCAACATTCAATTGCATTGTATGGACCTACAGAGCTGAAAAATTATTGTAAAATCTTCCTTTGCTTACAGCAGAAGAAATAGTCATACATATCTGGAATGGCATGATTGGAATGGGTAATGAGTAATGATACGAGAATTCACATTTTGGGGTGAACTGTCCCTTTAAATCAAACTTGTAGTTATGTGGCTTTTAGTTCTGTGAACTTTAAGGCCAAATTTGCAAGTGGACAATGCATAAGCCCTTCCATATGTCTTACCCCAACCTTTTGTTTCCATAGAAAATACAACACAGGAAACAAAATTACATTCAATCATGCATAACTTTCATTCTGAAAATTTCTCATTCTTGTACTAACAACTATAAAAGATTGAAAAAGGGTGATAAGCTTCCGCTCACAAATAGGCTTCTAATCTATCAGACATGACTGAATCCTCCCATGTCCCCCACCCACAATCTGTCTGCACTGTATCACAGTTTGTTGGTTTGTATTGTATTGTAAATTGTTTTGTATTTTTGTAATGTATTGTGTGGTTTATATTGTATAGTAAGATATTGTGGTGTATATTGTATAGTTTAATGTATATAGTACTGTATTGCACAAATGCACACAGCACATTCAAACACTGTTTCGTTTATGTTGCATTGTACCTACAACAATTTCCACTGGCCTAGCTGTTTGGCAACTGAAGTTTCTAATCTAATCTAATCTAATAAAAAAGGATATCTCTGAATATTGTTGAATATAGACTAGTTCATCTTTAATCTTTAGGTTAAGACCATGGTTATTGACAGAATATTCTCTCTCACACCAAGTAAATGGCATCAGTATTAGGTGTGGAGATATCAGAGCAACTTTTCTCTCTGCTTTTGTCATCTCAAGACAGGTCAGATAAAGGATCCCTCAGAGTTGAGTATCTGGTGTAAAATAGAGTGAAATATACCTCCTATTATTTAATGATTGTGAATAAGAGGAAGGAGGATGAAAGAGGAACAGCAGAAGTTCCAGTAATATATGATCATTAGGGCTAGGCTGAACAAAAATATTTATCTGCCTTTTAATGACATTTGATAGGCCAACAGTATACATTCATATAGGTTTATTTGCTCTGAAATGGCTTAAAAGTGTGATTTCAAATCAGATGAACCATAATTTCGAAATGTTAAAGGCAAGAAAATAAATACAGTAAAAAAAACATTAAATTAAAATAAATCACGGCATGTTTTCCACAGTACACACTAAATGAAAAGGATTCAATTTAATTGCTTTCATTTATATGCACCAGTATAGCAATACGTGGAAATACACAGCAATATTCATCAACATACTACATTCTACACCGAGATTTTGGTGAACATTTTTGAGTTATTGACATAAACAAATCGTAAAATCAGAGTTTTGAATGGATTTAATGAAACAGACAGTTTAGCTGATTCATGAAAACTCCAACAACATTTCAGCTACAGAAGTTTAAATCAGAGATTCTATCAAGACAACATGTAACTTGCTCACACGCATGATTCAAGAAACAAGGAGGATTACGAAAATAGTCTAAATGGCATGGGCCCAGTTGCAAGAAACCCTTTAAATTAAGAAAACCCTAGGGTTTTTTTATTTATTTTTTTAAAAAAAAAAATTTTTACTTTAGGGTTTTTTTGCAACGTCAGATGGACTTTAGTCAATTTAAAGGAGTAGTTTACTCAAAATGAAAATGGTCTTATCAGTTACTCGCCCTCATGCATCTCAGATGTGTATGACTTTCTTCAGTAGAACACAAATTTAGCTCTGTAGGTTCTCACAATGCGAGTGAATGGTGACCAAAACTTTGAAGCTCCAAAAAGCACATAAAGGCAGCATTAAAGTAATCCATAAGACATCAGTGGTTTAATCAATGTCTTCTAAAGCGATCCAAATGGCTTTGGGTGAGAACAGACCAGAAAATAACTTCTGCAGTCTTCTTGGAAATCACGATTTCAAGTTTGATTACACTTCCTTTAGTGCTATCTAGCACTCTGCGCATGCGCCAAGCACTAGGAAGTGTAATCGAGCTTGAAATCATGATTATACCATTGAGACTGCAAAGGCAAGATGTACAGTGAAAAAGGAGTTATATTTTGTTCTGTTCTCACCCAAAACTGACTGGATCGCTTCTAAAGACATGGATTAAACCACTTAAGTTTTATGGATTACTTTTATTCTGCCTTTATGTGCTTTTTGGAGCTTCACAATTTTGGTCACAATTAACTTGCATTGCATGTACCTACAGTGCTGAGATATTCTTCTAAAAACCTTAATTTGTGTTCTGCAGAAGAAAGTCGTACACATCTGAGGTGGCATGAGGGTGAGTAAATAATGACAGAATTATCATGTTTGGGTGAACTGTTCTTTTAATGGTCAAATAAAAAAAGGGCAGAAAAAGTGTATATAACTTTACTGAATAACAAAAGCCTTCATAAAATAATGTTTTCATGTTTACATTTGAGTACACCATTTTTCCTTCTAGAAATTGGAAAGATGTTGGGCGCATATCATGCACCTGTTGGCCCAAGACATAGATTCTAGAGTGAGCGAGTGTGTGAGTATACAAGCTGTCGTTATGGCAAAGGTCAGTGTGTATCCGTCTACAACAGCTGTCCATCATGTCAGACAGTTCTCCAATACAACAAACTGTAAAATCAGACAATCAGACATAGACAAACATTTCTGTAAACCAAAAAATGGGAAGTTCCTGCATAAACCCAATTGATTGGATTATGTCAATC
This sequence comes from Moxostoma hubbsi, assembly GCA_032164185.1. Classification (NCBI taxonomy): domain Eukaryota; kingdom Metazoa; phylum Chordata; class Actinopteri; order Cypriniformes; family Catostomidae; genus Moxostoma; species Moxostoma hubbsi. Next base: position 25,703,810 of record JAVLUX010000035.1, read on the forward strand.
ATGCTAGATTGTTGAAATACTGGGAGCACAATTTTTTAATCCTCAAGACACACACACACCAAAAAATTATAACATTGAATAGATGGACACATTTGCCAGGAGCATTTACGTAATGTACTACCCACCTAAAGCATAGTTTGTCAGTAAACAAAGTCATCTGCCTATCATGTGGGAAGTTAAACAGGCCTTAAGCTATAATCCAGTTCAGCACATTCACAGTCAAACACCCAGAGATCAACAGACTTTCTATCCAGTGAATGAGTGAATCTATGGCTGGGTGAAGTGTTGAACCATCAGAGATGTGACCAGGTGCTCAAGAGAATGTAAAAGGTTTGCCTCTTTTACGGGAAAGACTTGACATTATAAAATCATAATAGTTATCAAAGAAAAAGGAAAGGGTTTTCTAGATGTCAAAGTGAAGTGATGACTTACTCTGGTCTGCATAGTTCTTGGTCTTAAGCTCCATCTGTCTGGTCTGGGCCTCCAGAAGCAGCACACGGTTCTGCAGATCTTTCTTGTCCTGCTCTTGAGAGTCCTCATACTCAATATATCTCTAGAAGATACAGATAGAAAATTTTCACAGTGTTACACACAATTCAAGAACCATATACATTGGCAAGAAAATGTATGTGAACCCTTTTGAATTAACTGCATTTATGTATAAATTTGTCTTAAAATATGGTTTGATATTTATCTGAGTTACAATAATGAACAAACACAATCTATTTTAACTTATAAACACAGAAATCATTGTATTGTTCTTGTACATCCTGAACACATTATTCAAACATTCACAAATGTAGGTTGGAAAGACTATGTGAACCCCATAGGCTAATTACATTTCGGAGTTGGCACACCTGGCATCCAATTAATTAAACGAGATTGGATGTGTGGGTTAGACTTATAAAAAATTAAAAAAAAAAACACTACATTTTTATTTGCTATTCACAAGAAGCATCTGCTGAAGTGGACCATGTCTTGCAAAAACAAGATCTCAGAAAACCTACAATCAAGAATTGTTGTTTTGCATAAAGTTGGAAAGGGTTACAAAGTTATCTTGAAGAGCTTAAATAATTATTGGTCCACAGTTAGACAAACTGTCTATAAATGGAGACGATTTAATACGGTGGCTACTCTCCCTAGAAGTGGCTGTCCAGCCAAGATGACTCAAAGGCCACACATCAGAAGGCTCAATGTGGTAAAAAAGAACCCTAGATTGACAGCTAAAGAATTATAGAACTTATTGGAACTGGTTAACATCTCTGTTCATGAATCTACTATACAGAACAGAAGGAATGAAGCTGCCGCTTTCCAACAAAAACATTGCTGCAAAAGACCACCTTGACACTCCACAGCACTACTGGGAAAACGTTTTGTGAATTAATAAACCAAGGTTGAATTGTTTGGGAAGAAAAAACAGCACTACGTATGGCTTATAAAGGACACCACATACCAACTTGAAAACATCATCACAACAATGAAGTATGGTTTAGGGAGCATCATTATTTGGGATTGCTTTGCTGCTTCAGGCCTGGAACACTTGTCATCATCAAGGGAAAGATTAATTCCTAAGTTTATCAAGATATCCTACAGGATAATGACAGGGTGGCTGTGCGTCAGCTGAAGCTCAGTAGAAGTTGGGGGATGCAGCAGGACAATGACTTTAAACATAGAAAAACAATCGACTTCAGAATGCCTTCAAAAGTCTTGGAGTGTCCCAGTCAGAGCTCAGACCTTAACCCAGTAGAGATTCTGTGGAATAGGGCTGAAACGATTAGCTGACATTAGTGAATTTGATAAATTTCACATATAGATCATATCGGCGTATACGTTTACTGATATGCACAGATATAAAAACTTTTTTTTCCAGAACATATAATGCAGAAAACAATGCTTTAGAATTGGTGTCATAACGTAGTTTGTCCAGCAGAGCACGCTCAGACTCCACTGTTTACAGAGCTGAGCTAACGGTGGTTCTGCAGACAGTGCAGAGTTAAGCAGTGTCTTCTTGGTATGCTGCTAACTATTTTGCGAAAAAACATACTGGAAAGCTAATAAAAAATGACCCCATAATTTTCCCTTTAGAATATAACTAATATAACGTTAACCCTGTCCCTGACAACCATGTCATTCATGTTTATCACATCTGTTTGCCATGTTACCCAGCTACAGTTTGTCAGAGCAACTTTTTGCAGCTCAGCAGACAACGGTGCGGTGGTGGATCGTGTCTGTTGAGTGTTGATTTCATGCTACATTTTTACCTAATTGGTGAGATGCAATGCTGGAAAGTAAATAAACAACGTCCATCTTTTACTCTCTGTGACAACGAGCTTATAGCTAACCACAGAGCTACTTTCATTGCTTGTCAGCGGAGTTGAAGCTAATGTGTAAACATGTATTCACCAAACTGTTTTGTGCAGGATTCAGTTTGGTACCCCTTCATCTGAACAATTCCAGTCAATGCATTTACAAAATGTAATGTTTAAAAGTCTGGTTTTCCACCGTTGAAAGTTTCCCCTGAACATGTCTAGCAGAATATGGAGTAACACCGCTGCCGCTGTTTATCTCTTGACTCGGCAGGTGTAAATGCTTCTTGTTTTACAACCTGCCCCTAATTGACTGGCAGAATTAATATAGTCAGCATTTGACTTATACTAAACAGTACTACTGATGTCTATTTAGCTATTTATTGCATTTTCATTTATTCTTTACTTTCTCAGTGTTAATTTCAAGAATTTGTTAATAATGTATAATAATAATGATGTAAAATATTCTTTGATAAAAATATTTGACAGCAGCCTTCAGAATACCTTTGCATAGTCATAAAGGTGCACAATCCACATAGAAAAGGTCTGTTACCATCCCAGCACCAAAATCAGCTATATCGACTACCATATTGTTAATCAGTGAATTTTCCCACTCTAAAATTGGTATTGGCCTCAAAAATACCATATCAGTCAGGCTCTAATCGAAGTTATCAACAATATCAAATTGTCGACAAAATTTTTTGTTGCCAAACAGTCATTTGATCTTATTTGACGTAACATGAGATCAAATGAAACTAAAGATGACACGTCAGAGGAGCATTTCAGCTTATTGCCTGATTGAGAAAAGACAGCTCACAGTCCTGATGCACTCCAAACAGCTTCAGCTGATGTAGATCGCACAGTATGAGGGAAATATAAAAAATTACAAAATAAATAAATACAGAAGCACTCTCGTAGTGGAATAACGTGTAGCCGGTGCTGCGTTTCGCATAAGCAAAACACGTGTGCTATTAAAGGAAACACGCTGGCATTATATCTTTAATGCATCCTTTATTAAAGTTCAAATAATAAGGAAGCAGGTCATGAAAATAGTACAAACTCGAAACTGGAATTTCTCTGTGTGGTCAGCGCCGCTTCTATGAGTCACGTGAAGTGACCCGATTTAAGGGGGAGAGATTGAAACAGCATTCCGGTTGATGCTCACTTTGGTGTGGGGACACTCGTCCCTTGAGCGCTTGCCTGCTGCAGCTAGATTACAATGTGATGGCTCATGACATATTGAATCATGATATATGTGTCACTGTGTGTTTCTTATTACATTCCAAATTGGGGGAAAAAGGAAAAAAGAAAAAAGTTAAAAGATGTATCGAAGAGAACAAAAGGTGAGAGAGGGCAGTCTTCGCCCCATAATACACTGCAACAAAACATGGTTTTGAATTGTTTTCCAATATAAATATCTAAAACTCTACATACATTTAAGAACTATACTGCAGATGCAACATTTGTTATCTGAAAATGTTGAATATAATATTAAAATATTTTTAAATATCTAGAATCCTTCAAAAATAAAGGATGCATTCACCTGAGAAGCATATAATATATTCAGACTTACATTCAAAGAATATATCTTTAATATGAGTATATATTTTTAAATGAAAAAATACACTTATATTCAAGACATACATTTACATTTTCTGAAAGCAATTCTTAATATATTATATATTGCTTCTTACGTAAATGCATTTTTTTAAGGATTTTTAAACAATTTAAATGGAAAACAAGACAAAAACACTTGATAACAATTGCAGGAATTTTTTATTGAATTAAACTTAATAAAAAGTATTTTCTTCCTTTTAATTCAGTGAATGTTATTTAGGGGTATTTTTAAATTACTTTATTGTTAGTAAGCATAAGTTTATAACAACCTTTTATCTCAGGGCACAAGATGAAAAGTTGGTTAAAAGCTAATGATTGCAATAATCACCAGAATAGTTGAATAATCTTTCTAATAATCATTAGATTAGTCGATTATCAAAATCATCGTGAGTTGCAGTTGTACCAGTGGAATGCCCTAAAAACAGACGTTTACACCAGACATCCTAAGACTATGGCAGTTCTGTAAGGAAGAATGGTCCAAAATTCCTTCTGAACATTGTGCAGGTCTAATCCGCAACTACCGGAAGTGCTTGGATGAGGTTATTGCTGCCAAAGGAGGATTGCCTAGTTATTAAATTCAAGGGTTCACTTACTTTTTCCACAGCACTGTTAATGTTTTATGGGATGTGTTCAATAAAGACATGAAAGATTATAATTGTTTATGTGTTGTTAGCTGAAGCACATTGTGTTTGTCTATACTTGTGACTTTGATGAAGACGAGATCACATTTTATGACCAAATAAATATAGAAAACCATAATTCCAAAGAGTTCACATACTTTTTCTTGCCATTGTATGTATTCAAAATTATGTTTATTTTTAGGTATGCACCAAGTGTTTGTTTTTAATACTGCTGTCATGTGATTTATGAAACTGCCTGCTTATCTGGTAATACTGCAGTACAAGGACAGAATGTAGTTACATAATAATACATACAAAATATTTGTGCGACTAGTGGGGACTTATGCTGAATTACAACAAATAAATTGCTCTGGCATGTATCTGCCAACTTTGTTAGGGGCAGAAGGTCCAGATACGTTGGCCTCAGCTTTCTGCACAGACTGCAATCCTGTTACAGAGGGCAAGATGGATAGAAGACGACAAATAAAACTGGTGCCTATGGCTAAATCAAAAACCTAAAAAAATAATTTAAAAAAAATCATGATCAAACACAAACAACAGGGTCAGAGCTCTGGAGTACATAAAGATCAAATGCCAAGTCATGGTGCAAAGCCAATTAACTTTGATGGAAGCAGTGACAGCTTGAACACAGCTGTGTACAGTGGCTGAGGTTTAGAATACAAAAAGTTGCCCGAGAGGTTAAACGCGTCTGATCAGAGATCCAGTGACTTTGCCCTGCTTACTCATTCCAATTTCTCTCTCTCATATGTCAAAGATGAACTGGTCCATAATGGGCGGTGTGTTCTCAAAGGGAGCGATGGCAAGTCACAGAGCAGTTGAAAGGATTTCCCCTGCACCGTGTCCTCACCTCTATTGTTAGATGTCACCCAAGCCATCCAGCTACGTGGGTACAATGGACCAAAACACTGCTTGCTTGCTTGTGTGTGTGTGTGTGTGTGTGTGTGTGTGTGTGTGTGTGTGTGTGTGTGTGAGACAAGCCAGGAATATTAAATGGTGCACCAAGTCGTTTTACAGCTTAATAAATTAATAGTAATTTTGACCAAAACATGATGTACACTTAAATGAGGAAGACCCCAGTTATATCAGTGTCCTGGAAAAAGCAGTTTTGTTTGATTTGGGAAGGCCCATCACATTAAATAAATTTTGAGTGACAATGCCAGTGAATGAAACCAGACAAACCTCGACAAAAGAAGTAATTAGCCTATATTGAGCATTTATATAAAAATGACATTTAACGCATTAGAGATACTTAAAATCTCATAAGCCACACAAAAGGAGTTGCATTACAAAAACTGAACCCACGAATTCTGACATCACCCAACCCTGCCTCTTGAGTCACGGTAATTGGTGCTTCCTGCCCTGAAAATGTGACAAAGCACATACATTAATCAGCTCAAGACTGTGCTGCAAAGAAAACGTTTATACCATACTATAATCAATATCAATCCTCAAAAGGCTTCCCTGCAATAGATGCCTACGTGGGTCCGCTGTTTAGTGCATCTACTGATGAAAGTATTTATTTGCTACAGGCTCTGAGACATCAGAGAGTCCTGATGCATGAGGAAGGTCTGTTTGAGGAGTCTTATGATGTTAGAGCTGCAGGTCAACACGTCCTCATGCGCAGACCTCTATTTTACTGCAAAACTTTTGAACTATGAGCACATCTAAACACCTGCACACACAAACATAAATGTGATAGCACATGACAAAAAGTCCCTGTATTTTTAATTGCATCAGCTAAGACCACACATGAAATAATGACCTTGGTTACTACAATGCCAATCTTTTAAGTCAGATTAGATTTTAACTATTTGAAAAACAGATACATTTTGTGTGTAAATTAATTGATAGAGACGTTGACTATATATTAGGCCTTGCAAATGCAGCCAAAGTTCTAACAATAAAGCTATGAGTAAAATATCTGAATAATATTTATGCACTTCTTAAAGGTATAGTTCACCCAAAAATGAAAATCCTCTCATGATTTACTCACGTGTATGACATACTTTCTTTCTTCTGCAGAACATAAAGTTTTTTTCTACACAATGCAAGTGAATGAGTGCCAAATTTTTGAAGCTCAAAAATTCCACATAAAACGAGCATAAAAGTAATCCACATGACTCAGATGTTCAGACACAATATGCTACATTGACTGAGCAGGTAGAATGATTTATAGTAAAAAAGGACTTAAATATTGATCCGTTTCTCACCTCCACTTATCACACCACTTCTGAAGATATAGATTTAACCACCAGAGTTGTCTGGAGTACTTTTATGTTGCTCTTATGTGGACATTCACTTGCATTACCTGGACCTGCAGAGATGAGATATTTTTCAAAAAATCTTGAGTTGTGTTCAGCAGATGAAAGAAAGTCATACACATCCGAGATGGCAGCGGGTGAGTAAAAGATGAGAATTTTCCTTTTTGCGTGAATTATTCTTTTAACTAAGATCACACCTTATGCCAAGTGGACACTGCATGACTCGTCTCCTTTGATGTTTTGAGCCTGCGACTGGTCGGCGAGGAGATCTCACACCGAAGGTTCTTGTAGTGTGCTCACTCCTGCGACAGGCCTAAACGAGTCCTAGACGCTACGGCTGTTTTCAAAACTACTTACAAAGAGATGACAATGAGACACAGCCAATGAAATATAGTGAGAGTGCAAGAGGAAGGCAAGGTATTACGAAGCAGACAAAAATAATTAGAATATAATCAAATTAAACATCACCCACATCTCCATTCCCTTTACCCTCTGTCTTTATTATTTTAATCTATTTTTCTTAAATGTTTCCATTTGCAAATAGCAAAATGGGCACGAGCCGTTCTTTCTTATTTGTTGAAAGAGGAGAGCAAGATTTGTGTAAGAGGTGTCAAAAATAATAAAACTCACCCACATATTCCTCCCCTTTTATTATAAGATAACAGGCTTTTTTTGTTTTTTTGATGGTTCTGTACGGATTTCAAGGGAATAAGCGTACGATAGGATATAAAAAAAAAAAAGAAAAAAAAAGCAAATGTATGAACGTACAATACGGACACAGATAGAAGCAACAGTTAAAGGTCTGCACTAAAACAACTAAAAATTCTGCTGTAAACGTAATTTTAGGGAATATTAAGAGAAACTATGCAGTTTTTAGTGGTTTTCTTTCTTGTCTTTTTTTTTGTGCTTTATTATCATTCAGTAAAACACAGACATAATGATTGATGCATGTCCTCAAGAAAATCCTAAATCCTCGAAATCTGAACAAAAGTGGTCAAAAGAGATGACAAGGTGTAACGGCGATGTCTCGCTTGTACATTTGTGATTGGATCACCCAAAACTCACCTTAATACCAGGTGTACACATGGTCTCAGTCGTGGACGAATGGCCATGTAGTTGATACACTACAATGGCATTCTGAGATGCTATTCTTCTCATCACAATTGTACAGAGCGGTTATCTGAGTTACCGTAGACTTTGTCATTTCAAACCAGTCTGGCCATTCTCTGTTGACCTCTCTCATCAACAAGGCATTTCCATCTGCAGAACTGCCGCTCACTGGATGCTTTTTGTTTTTAGCACCATTCTGAGTAAATGTTAGACACTGTTGTGCATGAAAATCCCAGGAGATCAGCGGTTACAAAAATACTAAAACCAGCCCATCTGGCACCAACAATCATCCATGCGATTATCTAATCAGCTAATAAAAATCTAATAAGGGAATTTGCTGTCACACCAGAGTGCATGGGTCTCACTTTATAGAGAGACACGTACATGTTTTCAAACAGACAAAATGGTTTGTTGTTATTGTTCTACTCATGTAGACAAGCAGCCTGATGGACTGAAGTAAGCCCTTTCAAGTACTGGTGCATTACCATCTAATACAGTCTAGATTTACAAACACAGAATTCAGTGGCAGCCTACAAGATTTCCACTTCAAAACCTGGCAGCTTTGTCAGCCAAAACACTCTCACACAGGAATATCTTGTGAACATATACACATTTCTATCTCTGGTGCTCATCATATGATCCAAAGGACAGTGCTCATATGACAGCTTAGCAGAGGAAGAGTGTTTGGCTGCATACAGAACGCAGGCTCTCTGCTCCTCATAATATCCCCATTGTGCCCCCATAGATAGAGGCTGCTGTGTACTGGCACTCTATTGAGCTCTCTTTAAGTCAACTGCGCCTTTATTGGACTTCCTCAGGGGCTCAGAGCCATAGCTCATAAATGCCAAAGCAAGTAGGGCTAGGCGATATGGCTTGATTTTTATCAAACTTATGGACGATTTACGATTCGATTGTTTTCTTCTTCAACTTTAAATGTAAAACAACATGATACAAATTGTATGTTCTTTATATAATAGAATAAGAAAACTGAATACCTACACTGTATAAGAATTATTTTTCATTTGATCTAAACCATGTCCATCTAGAAAATTATCAAGTTTATCTATAAAGTACAATTTGTGCATATTCATATACCCCTGCAGATAGAGAAGTGCCCTCTAGCAGTTCACATTGAGCAGCACAGCAATATGAAATAATTTATTACAATTCAACTAGCAGTTTGTCAAAATGGTTGCAGAACACTTGAAACACGTCATAGAACAAAACAATAATTAGCGATCTATCAATCATTATGGCAAATGGAGTGGTGGATGTTTGATTCTCCCATATACAGCCTCTCCATGATTTGAAATGAAGCACCCATAATGGTGCGTTCACATACAACGCGATGCGAGCATTTCGAGCAGTGCAAGTCAACAGTCATCACAAAGATGCGAATGGACACAAATTCTCGAATACACGAAATCACTTAAATCTGCATGATGCCTTTTCGCGAAAGCCTATCAGCATAGAGATTGTCTGGACATCACTAACGTAGTAGCAGAAGAAATCTGGAAATATGAATGAAAAAAAAAAAATTGAGAAACACAACGTCATACATGTTCAGAGATCGGATGAAAAAAGACATTGCTTGGAGCAAAGTGAGTGAGGAAGTTGGACTACCTGGTAAGCTCTGAAAATATGCACGTCTACTTGATTCCAGCTATTGGATGTACTTTACTATGAACCAAGTCGAAGAAGCCCCTCTTTCTGTCCTTTTCCAGAAGAGAAGGGGGAATACTCGCGGGTTTGCGTTACATGCGTGAACACGAGTTTAAACACACATTTATAATCCAGCGGTCAAAATCACGTGAGCAATGCGAGGGAAAAATTCTTCATATTGTATGTAAACGCACCATAACTGTCACGTAACGAACTCTATTTATGGGTAAAAACAAAACAAAAAGAAGACCATTCATCAACATGTGCATGCTGAGACCAGATCTTAAGCCGTTGTATACCAGCATGATGGACAAAGCTGAGCTACAATCACATGGTGTACATTTGTACTGGGAATATTACAGCCGTTTTTATATCAGTCTCAGTGTTGTTAACCTGTCACATTCATTTTGAGCGCACCACACATGCAGCTGATCAGATAGGAAGCGGCATTAAGACAAGCACTATGAATTATTTTTCCTCTATATTATTCAGCCTTTGGTGGATTTACAACATATCTAAATATAGCATTAGCAATATTTTTGGCCAAAATCTTGATTTCTCGATTTAAAAAATAAATAAATAAATAAATAAATAAAATTGAACCCAGTCATATAGGCAAGGGCACAAGATGTGCTCTAATTGCAAGATTTCACTCTCATTGTGGGTGCTCCTTGGTTTGGTAATCTGAGTTGAGTGGTGTGCATGGATATAGTTGCTCTGAACAGGGTTAGGCAGTCACATGAGGTCAGGCATGGACAGTTCAATCTTGGAAACATGCAATAAGAGGCATCTTAAAAAGCCTGGGACAAATGCTATGATGTGGACAAAACACTTTCTATCATTTTGTCCAATTGGATTTTTTCTAAATGCTCTCACTCTTGTCCCCAAAACTCTGTGCTGTTATGGTATTGGTTTAAATTAGCTGGTTGGAAGGGGGGGACCAATGAGCTGAGATGCAACAAGGGTGAATGGTCTTACATCCGTGGGTGTATTTATTTACATGTGTTTGTGGTGTGTGAATTGTCACTATTTGGGTGCATTCTATCCATGAGTTTCTCCTATTGTCTCTACCACTTTCCTCTGAGCAGGTACTAATTATTGCCTCCTGTTTCCTGTTACCATCGAGTCCTGCCTGTTGTGATTGGCTGTTAAGAGGACTGTGGCTCACAAAAAAAAGGGGAGATGGTCTGTTGCTGATTAACTATATTCTTAATGTCCTCATTTATCTGTAATAATTTAGTTATCTTTCATAAGAAGATTTGTTTATTATATTAGGAAGTTTAGTAGAGAGGCGGGTGCTGATTTTTTAAAATACTTTCTCCTATTTATTAATAGAGAGGGAGACAGGGGTGTGTGTTTTTCTTTTGTTTCAATTTAGGTAAGCTATTTTCGCTCTTAAGAGAAGATTCTTTATGTTTGTTGTTTTGGCTTATATCCCCTCCTGAAATGTATAATATTCCCATTATTGTTATACAAAATAAACAACTCAATATTTGAACTGACTGTTGTTTATTCATGTGTACAGTATGAAGTGCTGGGGCCGGTGACTAGAAATTAATTTCTTACTCCATATATCGATTTATTTAAATTTATGTTTGCCTTGTTACTCTATCCCCAGCCCCTAGACAGGGGAAAATTGTAACAATGGACAGCATCAAACACTACAGAATGTATAAACAAGAACTAGGAATGTCATGTTTCTTTAAGGAATATTCAGGAAACAATACAAGCAAAGCTCAATTGACAGTATTTTTGGCATATTGTTGATTACATCAACTCGCCACTCCATTTCATTAAAATAACAATCGGATTGCCCCCATTAATTTTCATTGTAAGTGCCTCACTGGAACTCAAGTTAGGCACGTACAATGAAAGTGAATGGGGCCAATTGTAAACGTTAAAATGCTCACTGTTTCAAAAGCATAGCCACAAGAAGTAAACAATATACGTGTTAACATGACTTTAGTATGATAAAAATCGCTTATCAACTTTTCTGTGTAAAGTTTTATCCATTTTTACAACTTGCCATGACGACGTAACACTTGTAAACCCTAAAACAATTGTACAAATGATGATTTAAATCAACTTTAAAGCTAAATAAAACACACAAGTTTTAACAGTTTACCTAATACATGTTCTTTTATGAAATTATAAGCCTCACATAGCCTTTAAACTCTCCAAAAATTGGTCCCATTCACTTTCATTTTAAGTGCCTCACTGTAACCTTGATTTTTCAAGATAAGTCTGAATTCATTTTTGTGGTAATCAACATTATGCCACAAATGCTGTCAATTTAGATTGACTTCTATTATTCCTGGAATATACCTTTAATATTAAGCTTGTATCAGGAAATCAGAGTTAAGAATAAACAGTGTGAATTTGGCCTAATAAAAAGTATTTTTGCTGAACATTACAGTGAAGGACACAATGTTGAAAAAATCTTTTTTGTTAAACTTCCTTGTGAAGGAAGCAGGATTGAAAGAACGGTGCACGTTGAGGTCTATGAAGTCACTCTGAAGTCTGACCACTATGACGTTACTTCAGGAATTGAGAAGAAGAGCGGGAGCCTCCGAAATATCCTGACTGGAGAAAGGAACTCAGGAAGCCCTTTTTTCCTGGTACATTCTAAGCCCTTCCCTGACATTTCCTTCCAGAGTCTAGAAATGCAAATGCAAACTGCAACCCTTAGTCTTAACAGCGTTGTAAATACTTCTGTATGCATGTCTTCTGTATACACACCCATATACCTTATTCATAAAATTCTGACAGCAGAGAATGTGCTGCAGAGAGAAAATTACCATAATGTCAAATAACTGGTTAAATGCTAGTGGGGCCATGGGGTATTCTTAAGGGACATTCTCACACAAAGGTGATGCTTGTTTCACAGTAAAGCACTAAATTGTTTAAGCTGTAATCATGTTGTCACATTAACAATTAATGTGGTTTTAGCATGTACAGAGGCATAGGACTACAGAAACAGTATTTTGCCCCTTGAATGTCCTAATGCAGTGTTTCCCAACTAGTGTGCCATGAAAGATTGTCAGGTGTGCCGTGGAAAATGATCAGATTCCACAAAATAAATCGGGGCTCCGATTTTCCTAAAATTGTGATTAAACTTTGCAAGAGGTCAAAGTGGTGCAACTACAACGTTGGCTGGCTCTCTGATTGTGCTCTGCCGCTTTTTGTTCCGTACTGAAATATCAAATGGCAAATGTTCCAAACGTGAAGGGAAACATCTTTACACGGAGCAGTCAATGCTGCTCAAAGGACAGATCAGCGCATACGTGCATTTACATGTGGACCGGTCTCGAGCGCTCAGCCATGCAGATCATCGTAAACAAGCTGAGAGAAGCACGGGCTGGGTCATGAATTCAGCATTGATTATTTTTTTAAAACCTCTATGAAAGCCCATAATGTGTCCATGATTAAACCAGTTTAAAATTGTATTAAACAGCCCCAACATTGTAAACAGCATTGAAAAGGAATAAAGGAGAAATCTGCACAATAAAGTGTCAGAAATAGTATGGTTTCAATCCACACATTACAGATATTTAAAAATATATATTTACCATGAACTTATATCAATATAGTAGTGAGAGAATACAATTTAAATTCTGGATGTGTTTTTCTTATGAAAAATGCCATAATTTGTTTTACTGCCAATCATGGTTTTACTTTTGGTTACTATGATCTTATTGCAAATGCCACAGTTAAAACTATGGATACAAATGGAACTTTCCTTCTGTGTAAAATCATTTTTATGTCCTCTGATTGTAGAAAAGTCGGCATTGCAAGAATTAATTTGCAAGAACATATATAAAAATAAGAAAAGATGCAAATTTGTTGTTTTATTCATTATCGAATTAGCATTCTTGCCACCTGTGATCTCATTATCACACGTGCCAACCTGACTTGCGTTTTTTGCATAGTCGAATTTCAAACAGTACAAGTAAACATGCAACTAAAATGGACAGAAAAAAGGAAGTTCTTGAAAAAGTAAACTATCAACAATGGTTATGTGGGACAGTGGGATAGGGATTATGTGGGATCCATGGGATTTGTTTAATTGTAAAAAGTGTGCCATGGCAGAAAAAAATTTGGGAAACACTGTCCTAATGTTATTGGTGGGCTAGTTTTAACAAATGATCTCATAATGACTGCATGACCTATATTATCCCTGCATATAGGTAGAGACAAATCACACAGAACACTACAATCGCTCAGTTAAAATGTATGCTGACTATGGCTGAAAGATTCCATCTAAAATCTCCTATTGTGTTCCAAAAAAAGTGGTAAATTATGACAGAATATTCTTTTTTTAGTTAAACTTAAACTTCTCCTTTAAGTTCTCCTTGTCTTGCTTTCACACTACAGCATTTTACAGTAGACAGATCATGTGAGCTCCAGTGTCTTCACTCCCACTGGTTATCACCAGATCACATCGCTGCTTATTTGCATGAATGTAACTTATGAATGTGGCTGAATCACATCTGCTGTGCAGATATAGGGCCTTACAGCACACTTGCTCGTGTGATAATGCTTTAATATTTCACAAATCACCGTAATTGTTATACCATCTGCTCTATCGAGATCCAATTAACACCACAGCTTCTGTTGATGGATTTGAACTTTTTACAATGTAATCGCATAAACTACGATCACAAACTGCTGTTTTTAATTTCCAAAGTGCAATCGCCACGACAGAGGCCAAAGGACCTAACAATGTGCTTACATGAACAAAACCCATGGAAGGAAGAACAGAACCCTGGCTCCACAATTGCCGCACATAAGATACTGATTATGAAAGGATATGCAAAAACTATTATCATAATGCTAAATTATGTATTTACAATTCAGTAATAACAACTGCAAAATCGAAAACAGTTGAAATTAAGTTTGAACGTGGAGTATGATAATATTGAAGTCAAATATTATTATAATACTGTATGTGGGTTAATAATTTAAGCAGTAAAGAAGCATACTGTATGACTGGTGGTAGTTTTCATTTTTTTATATGCCAGGATGTGTATTCATCAATCTGTTACATGTCCAACATAAGCATACAGGCACATTGAATCAAGATAAAACTTGTTTTCTGATTAGGGCTGGGTGATAAAACGATATCAATATTTATCGCGATAAAAAAACTCCACGATATCGACTATAAGCTTTTGAGTAATTTTCGATATTTAGCCTGTGTTCTACATCTAGACATGCGTGTTGCTAAAAACACTAGCAGTTTGGCTTTCTTGTCATACGTTTCCACTGGCGCGTAGTGAGCGAGCGTTTTCAATTACTTCTTAAGGAAGCAGAGCGTCAAGCTCAGGTCAAGCGGATTTCTCCCGCGTCAGTGGAAACGCAGCCTCAGAATGAAGTTGCTACTGGCCCCCGCTACGCAGGTCACCGCGTTCCCGATCCCAGATTGATTCCATCTTGACTGCAAGATATCATGACGAGGCTTGCGCCCTTTCATCGCCTCTAGTGAGCAGCGTGACAAAACAATAGTGCCGATTACATCATATCTGATCTTTCTGCGCTGTATTCTTGAAAAATTTTCTCTAGCACTGAAACACACTTCACAGATGCCCTGTCCCGGCCCGCACCCACTTCCTCTTTTCCCCGCATTTGAGTAAACATGAGGTGCGTGTTTCCAGAGCGCTTTAAGACCATTACGTTTTTTCTTTCTAAATGTAGTTTTATTAATCAGCATGTTCCAAGCCTTTAATAATATACAAATACATTTCTGTTCTATTTTTGTGAAATTATTCAGATTTCATCATCTCTGACAAGGATGAAAGACAAAACAATTCCTAGTTTGTAACTTAGTCTCTCTTACTTTAATGAAAATAGAAAAATGGTCCATTCAGACTTTTACATTTTCAAAAGTTTCTCTCAGGAGATACCCCTGAACCCCCATACAGTATCATTCCTCAGTCACAAGGGCTTCTATGCCCCATACTTGGATATCTGTATGTAAAGAAATATGAAGATAATTTTAATGTAAAAACACACATATATACACACAAAAATGAATGGATCATCTAATAACATTCATATCCAACTGCACTCAATTGATAAACTCTATAAAATATTGTAATATTTTCATAGAAGATCCCTCAGACACCACTGCATTGGCTGTGTCTGGGCCCCCAATGCAGTTTTGTAAAGACTATTTGATTTTTTTGTATTTTGTTTTCTCTTCTTTTTTTGGAAACTCAAAAAAATGTGCAATGTGCAAATGTGAATCAATATCGATATCAAATGATATGAGAAAGAATAATGTGATAATATTTTTTGCCATATCGCCCAGCCCTATTTCTGATTATTTAGAAATAACCTACATAATTTATTCACTGTAAACTAATATATATATATATATATATATATATATATATATATATATATATATATATATATATATATATATATATATATATATATATATATATATATAAAACTTTTATTTACATCAACAAACATGTTTACATCTTAAATCTTAAAACGGCAGCACTGCTCATGTTCACAGATTGAAATCTGCTGCTCAAAAGAACCTGAAAGCTTGCGGTGTGACGGGTGTGTGTAATAAACCCATTTCTGGGGAGGGAGAGCTACAGAAAAAGAAAGGCATCTCTACACTGAAAAAAAAATGAGAAAACGCAGGTTTAATCATATTAGGGACACATATAAAATCACTTTGAGGCTACTTAACAAAAATAATTATTTCATTACGTTAAAATAACGTTAACAAATTGTGTTTTCTGGCAAAGAATTAATGAACTAAGCCAAGAGGAAAAAATATGTTGATGTAACTTCATTGATTTACAGGGCACCAATATACGATTAAATCATGTAAATTAAAAGCATTTTTTTTTCAGTATGTCTTGGATAACATTCTCTTCTGTGGGTGTCCCAACAAACAGCTACCCTCAAAAAGAGGATTTTTGCAGGTTGTTCAGTTTACTTAATTAAAATGAACTAAAGCATCACGATTCTAGAATATTTTGTCACAACTTGATTTCATTGTATTCTATCCATTTAAATATGTAAAACTGAAGTGTACTTAGTTTGGACTACATTAATAATTTTTGTAGCATTGATGAGACTGGACAAGGGATTTCCATTACCCAGCCTGCTTTGCATGGGACTAGATGGGGTGATCAAATGTTGAAATTAAGAGTTATTTGATGAATGTTTGAGCAAGATGAGAATAGGAGGAGATGTTAATGTTTAATGTTCTGTTACTTTGGTATTTTAAAAGAGTGTCTGTTATGCTGGTGTTTTGGGGGTTACCATTGTGGTGTCCACTTGTGCTTAGGTTGAGGATGAACTTTAATGTTCAAGTGATGTTTGATTCGAGTGCTGCATTTTTTTAGCAATTGCCATCCAACTGACAGTGCAACAGTTTCACTGTCCTTACACTTGCTCACCTGATTAATGATTAATAAAATAAAGTTGGACCAACAAAAGAAAATTCATTAAAATACATTTTGTTTGGCGAACCTAATAAAATTGAGTTAAAACTACTACAGTATATTGATTTGACCTAATACAACCAAATTATGTTGGTGGAATGAAACGGACTTCATTGGAATTCAAGAAATTAAATTGCTTTCTCAAATTAAATTAAGTAAGGATAATGACTTTTTTGGTGGCACTTGCTGCACTGACCACATGAATGACTGGGCCACATGGAGTCATACTATCTCCATATAGGCAAAGGCTGTGAACGACGAAGTGCACTGTCAAAAAAAATGCATGTACATCATTGCATAATAAGAATGAACTGTAACTGACCCGTCGCTAAGCCCCACCATAAAAGTGTCTCTGACCAAGCCTGTCTTTACAAATGTTGTATCGCCACCATTTCTCTGAAACACATTAAGCCAATGTGTGTTTGAGTAGATTTAAGCAGGATTTTATCTATATTATCAAAAATAAAATAAAAAACATTGACAGGTCACTTGTAATAGTGACACAAGGTACTTAAAGAGGATACACATGTTTTTTCTTACTTTTTAAAAAATATCTTAAGAAGAGCATGCTATGGATTAAAGTGTCATTCCTTATTCCCAATGAATGTATAACATCAGCAAGCACATCTACATTTGCTCCAAGGTAAATTAAAGCTAATAACTTAACATTAATTAACTTGCATGCTGATTCAAGTCTTATTAAAGGTGATGGCAAATAAAGAGTTCACTGCATCAATGTTATATGCAGTTCTGTTCACGTACACTAATGTTATCAGGTGGGTATTCGCTATCAAATTTCTCTTTTCAAGTGACTGATATTCATTTGCCTCAATTCTGTTTCACATTCTGCCCAGATTTCAGTATAATTATAATAATACTATATGCTTTACAATATCACTCTTCATTCCAGCCCACGTAGAGTGATGGCCAAATACATTGGCACCCTTGGTAAATATGAGCAAAGAAGGCTGAGAAAAATATGTCCTTATTGTTTATCCTTTTGATTTTTCATTCAAAATATTCACATAAATATATCCTCTAATGGATATCAAACAATTGCAAACACAACACAAGTTTTATCAAAAAACAAATATGTGTGGCACAATTATTGGCACCCTTTTATTCAATACTTTGTGCAACCTGCCTTTGCCAAGAATCTTCTCCTATAATGCATAAAGGGGTTGGAGAACACATGGCAAGGGATTGGAGACAATTCCTCCATACAGAATCTCTCCAGATCCTTCAAATTTTGGTTTTCTATGGGCTTCAGGTCAGGAGACTGGGATGGCCATGGCAGAACCTTGATTTTGTGGTCAGTGAAACATTTGTGTGTTGATTTTGATTTGGATCATTTTTCTATCTGTTAGCATTTGATAGAGTCCATGATGCCATGTATACGAACAAGATGTCCAGGGCCTTTGGCATAAAAACAGCCCCACAACATTAAAGATCCACCACCATATTTAACCATGGGCATGATGTACTTTTCCATATGGATACCTCTCTGTGTGCGCCAAACCCATCTCTGGTGTTTGCTAGGTCTGCAACTAATGATTATTTTTATAATCGACTAATCTAACAATTATTAGAATGATTACTCGACAATTTGGGCAATTATTGCAATGATTAATCATTAGCTCTTAGCTGACTATTCAGCTTGTGTCCAACTTAAAAGGTTGCATTAAATATGCTTACTAATAATAGAGGACAAAATCATCATTTTAAAAGACCTCTAAATGGCAAAAAATCCTATTGTTATCAAGTGTTTTTGTCTTGTTTTCCATGACAAATTGTCTAAATATCCTGAAAACAAGATACATTAACCTGAGCAGCAACAGGCTTAACCTGAGCTTGCTTTAAGAGAATGTATCTTGAATATAAGTGTATTTTTATAAGTGTATTTGTTCACTTGTTCATACTTCCTCCAGTGCAGTAAAGAGAACATATACTCATATTGAAGATATTTGCTCTAAAAGCAAGTCTAAATGTCTTATATGTTGCTTCTCATGTAAATGTATCTTGTTAAGGATTTTTCAATATTTAAATAATAAAATGAATTAAATATATTCAAAATTCTCAGATAACAATTTTTTCTTCTGCAGTATAGCTGCTAAAGTAAATGTACATATGAGTTTGAGATATTTATATTAGAAAACAAACCAATATGACAAATAAAAAAATATTTTTTTGCATTGTATATTGCATTGTGGCTGACTACACCCTCTCACCTTTTTGTTCACTTGATTTCGGCCACAAAAAACAAACTCTTTAATCTTTATAGAGCTGGGTATTGCCGATTTTCTTCACCATATGATACACACCATGACACTCATATTAAAATTCACTGTTTTTCACATGACTCATACAAGCTGCTCTGACCGCACAGACAAATGCCAGTTTCAGAGTTTGTGCTTATTTATACATCCCACTTCCTTATTATTTGAACTTTAATAAAGGATGTATTAAATACAGTATATAACGGTTCAGTGTTTCCTTTATAGATGCTCTGACAGGCAAGTATTGCTCAAGCGGAACACCAGGTTTGGCTCAGCTGTATTTCATGACGACACTGCTTCTGCATTACAATACTCTGCGATCTACATCACCTTAATCAGTTTGGAAATTTTGCAGTGCGTCTGGACCGTGAGCTGCTCTTTCTTCCTCTCCTCAATCAAGTGCACGCTGAAGTGCTGCTCTCCTGCGTCATAATTAGCCTATCAAAAGATCTCATGTTGTGTTAAATGAAATCTGACAACTATTCGACAACGAAAGGTTTTGTCAACAATTTTTTGTTGACGTTGTCGATAATTTTGACCAATCGTTTCAGCCCTAGTGTTTGCTCTATTTTTGTTTCCTGACCATAGAACCCAGTCCCATTTGAAGCTCCAGTAGTGCCTGTAGATGCTTGAATTTGGTGTTTGATGAGAGCAGAGTATTTTTTCTTGAAACCCCCCCCCCCCCCCCCAAAAAAAAACTTGTGATGTCTGATTGTAATTTTGGAGACTTTCTGACCCCAAGACCCAACTCAGTTCTGCAATTCTCCAGCTGTGATCCTTTGAGAATTTTTGGACACTTAAACCATCCTCTTCACCTTGCTTTTAGACAATATAGACACACATCTAGATCAAGAGGATAAACAAATAAGAAAACATTTTCACAGCCTTCTTTGCTCATATCTTGGCCACCACTGTACATGGGCTGGAATGAAGAGTGACTTTTTTTTCTAAACTAAATTGTTAAGTTGTAATAATATTATCCATTCAGTTCATGAAAATATTTTGCCAAAAACCACACAGTTCACTGCAATCTCCCATTCATTCCTATGGCGAGTTCTGCTGAGCTTGTCAGAGCGAGCAACCGTATCCAGGTTGGCGGAGCTTAGAGAAGGGACCATTATAACAGAGGCCCCCTATAGACAATGCACTTAAAGGAAAATTCCGGCTTCAATACAAGTTCAGCTCAATCGACAGTATTTGTGGCATAATGTTGATTACCACTAATATTTATTCCGACTTGTCTCTTGTTTTCTTTAAAAAAGCAAAATCAAGGTCACAGCGAGGCACTTACAATGGAAGTGAATGGGGCCAATTTTTGGAGTGTTTAAAGGCAGAAATGTGAAGCTTATTATTTTTTTAAAATGTTTTTATATTAGTTCTCCTGTATTATTTGAGCTGCAAAGTTGATAAAATCTTAATTTTAGGGTTTGTTGACATACAGCGGCTATAACATTATATAATGGCTATAACTTTACACAGAAAATGTTAGTAAGTGATTTATCATATTAAAAGCATGTTAACACGCACATTGATTATGTCTTGTCACGGCTATACTTCTGAAACAGTGAGCAATAAGCTTTTTTTAAAGAAAAGGAGGGACGAGTCAAAATATATTTGTGGTAATCAACTACAAATGCTGTAGATCTAGCTTAACTAGCATTGAACCTGGAATTTTCCTTTAAATTTCAAGATGTGTGCATAGAAAAGAAAAAATATTTTTCATTTATGCATGAAATGTTAACTATCTGATGACAAATGACAAGACATGACTTGATAGCCTTATTATAAGCTTTGGGTGTGTCATCTTCTCCAACTCATTGGGTGTATTCCAGCAATATGTAACAGACACCTCCCAGCATGAGCCGAGACGGTTTCCTTCATACATGTGATGACCTGACACATCCAAGCAGAGTTTCCTTCATACATGTGATGACCTGACACATCCAAGCAGAGTTTCCTTCATACATGTGATGACCTGACACATCCAAATGAAGGCGATGCAGAACTCTGATGTAATGTGACCACTGGAAACTTTCTGCATGAGTCTGTCCAACAGGGAGGTTATTTTTGACTAAATCGTAGTTTGGCCAGCTATACTTACACTTTGAGGGTTTTGTCCCATTTTGCACCATGTACTCAATAACTTCATGCAAAGTTTACATCCAACCCTGCTCTAACTCACCTGCCTGTCATTTTTAGGTGAACCCAAACACATTGGTGAGCTAGTTCAGGCGTGTTTGAATGCAGTTTTATACATCTTGATGTAGCAGATCTGCAGAAAAGTACATCTCCAGGTAAAGAATGCACCACTAGGTCATTATAAGCATTATTGTCACACTTTAAGGTTCTAGACTGCAAAAAAAAAACGGTTTGTGATTTTGGATTTATGATCATGAGTCATTAAACAGCTGACTTCCTCTAACACATACTGCTCTGAATCTGAGATTGACTTTTGTTTATCTATATAAACAAATGCATAACTTTGACACACACACAGCTTCAGCATCCACATACGAGTGATATTATCAACTTTTAAAGCCTGCAGAACTCCATTAGTGGCCTAGTTTGCCTCATGTTGTCAGATGTCAATCTCTTTATCTCACCTCTTCGGCGCTCTTCCTCAGCGCTTTCTCGCGTTCATACTGTGTGATGAGCTGCTCGTTGTCCTCCTTCAGCAGCTCCAACTCCACCTCGTGCTCCTGGTTCTCCGCGAACACCGAGTCCAAGTTCTCCAGAACCGCCACTACAAGTGGCATAAGTTCCTTGACCACGTCCTCGTCGTATTTAAGTATCATCCGCTCGAACTCGCGGTAGATGGAACTCGCCAAGCCGGACACCCGCTCGGACATCATCGCCGAAGTTCCCGGGTCCTCCTGGTAAAGGACGCCGTCCTCTAACTCCATGTTTACTTCGTTTTTTTCTCCGTTGTTCGGGTCGTCTCGAGTACTTTATAAAGCGCGCACGCGGGCTGTCTTAAATTTAAGCTCGCGCTAGCAGTCAGCTAGCGCAGTCAACTGTCGAGATCACTGTTTACTTCACGACGTCTAGTAGTTAGACTACATTTACGAGAAACTTTTTGAAAGGGACTTCAAGATGAAGTGACAGCAAATCTGTTCAATTACAACACTAACCCGTTCTAATTTGACAGGGATAATCTACTCCAAACAGCAGTTGTTGTTAAATACAGTCCGGAGAGGAGAGTAGTGGACCTGAACGTCACATAATGACATCACGCTTTAAGAGCGGGATGGGCGGGAAAGAGTGAGGGAAAAGTAATCCTGATTCCCTTATGACTCAGTACACTTGACATTGCGTCACTAAACTGATTCTATGGGGAGTGTCCTTCTACAGGACCTAGTTGAAACCTTTCTACAGTAACGCCAGGATTGGTGTTTAAGCCCCGCCCCACAATATCCTCCGCTATTTTATACAGCACCCATTGTGTAATTAATCAGTCTGTTGTGTCTCTCAGCTGCAATGAGCCATAATGCTGACGTTGTTCGTTTAAAGTCGTTTAAAGCTATTTACTAGCTTTAGTAGTGTAGTGTAGGCAAGCAATCACAAGAGCTGTTTTATAGACACTGGCTGACACAGATTCACTTCACATCACTTAACTGGCTCATATTACACACAAAAATTATCTTTTGCCACCACCTTCTGGCTAACATATGTAATGTCAAAGAATAAAAGACAAGCCATAGCTCTTAACAGATCTGCACTGCTCTTGCACTTTAGTTCAGAACAGCACGAACACAAGCGGAGTGATGCACACACAGCGAAGTGTCTGAGTTTACCATTAGTTCCGGTCCTCGAATCTGATTGGACGAGAGACGTTCCATGAGCACCGATAGTGTAACAGCATCAGCACTCGGACCTTCACTCTGTGTGTTTCACTCTGCTTGTGTTCATGCTGTTCTAAACTAAAGTGTAAGAGCAGTGCTGGTTTGTTAAAGGGTTACCAATTCACCCAAAAATTTAAGTGATCCCATCATTTACTCACCCTCAAGCCATCCTAGGAGTATATGACTTTCTTCTTTCAGCCAAACACAATCGGAGATATTAAACAATATCCAGGCTTTTCCAAGCTTTATAATGGGAGTGAATGGTACCTTAGCCCAAAGTCCATTAAAAAAGTAATACGGCTCCAGGGGGTTAATAAAGGCCTTCTGAAGCAAAGCGATGCGTTTTTGTAAGAAAAAATCCATATTTATTTAGTATTATTATTATTACTATTTCTGAAGTGACATTTTTTAATTACTAACAGAGGCTTGGACACATCATTTGGTTTGAACCAGCAACAGCAGATTCTGATCCATCACGTATTAAATTGTTTAATATAACTCAGATTGTGTTTGGCTGAAAAAAGAAAGTCATATTCAACTTGGATGGCTTGAGGGTTCATAAATTATGAGATAATTTATGATTTAATCATTTTTGTGTGAACTAACCCTTTAAGAGCTATGGTTTGTCTTTTGTTGTTTCTATAGTGATCGACTGTTGTGCACCGGCTACCGCGAAATAGGGAGGAATACCCCGCTTGTACACTATTTTTCCACTGAGAAAGCTGACCTTCAGAAAGCTGACAGCATCTCTGCTTGGGTGTGGCAACAGGTGATCACACATGCGCTCTCTCTCTCTCTCTTTCTCTCTCTCTCTCTCTCACACACACACACATCCATCTGTTTATCCTTGTTTATCCAATTACTTGTTAGAAACAGCACAAGCTGTGATACATTTCTGAAGTGACATTTTTTAATTACTAACGGAGGCTTGGACGCATCATTTGTTTTGAACAGCAATGGCAGATTCTGATCAGTCACGTAATAAAGTAGTTCCATACACAAATGCTCTTTTTATGACCATACTTAGTTTTCCTCATTTTTAAAAATGTACTTGTTCATTGAACTGTTGTATAAAAGCAATATCACACTGCTGTGATTACCTACAGCATTTGGCCTGTGGCTGATGTAGGGCTCTTGCCTGAGATGAAGGGAACAAGACATTGCGGAAGCTGGCTGTACTACAGACTCAGGGTTTTTTATTTTATTTATTTTTTAGGTGCGAATGATGCACTCTTTGTCCATCAGTCAGAAAAATCTGAGGAATGGTGTTTGCGCAACCGCTTCTATACCAGACAGCTTCACGCCTAAAAGGGCAGGGCTTAACACTATAGCCAGTACTGCCGTTATTGTAAAAAGTTTTCAACTAGGTTGTGTAGGACACTCCCCATATCGTCAGCTTAGTCACACAATGTCTCGTTCCCTTCATCACATACGTAACAAGACTTTATTGACACCCACTTACTGTATGCTTTTGGTTTTTGGTTTGTTATTATGGCATTATTTTCTTTTCTCACAGTTGATGTATAAATATTTGCATGTAAATATACCATTTAATTTTTCTGCATGTCATGCATATACCATAAGTTAACGCAGGCCTGGCTCCAGCTCTAAGATGTAAGGTGGGCCAAAGGACCCTCCGGGTGGGCCAAACAGTTGGAGGGGTGGGTGTGGGTGTAGGTCTCAAGGTGGGCCAAGTTCATGAATGGGTGGGCCAGGCCCACCCAGGCCCCCCTTTGGAGCCGGGCCTGAGTTAATGTAAACCTTACTGCCAGTTTTACAAACTAATTCAGCTGATTAATATGGAGGCCCATTTCTGCCACATAAAAAAGTCGTGCTTTGGTAAATCAAAGTTGATGACAAAAAAGTCGTAATTATGAGATAAAAAGTCATTATGTTGAAATAAAAATTCGAATGGTATACAAAGTAATTATTTTGAGAGAAAAAGTAATTATGAGGTAAAAATAATGAGCTACTAAGTCATAATTATGAGATAAAGTAAAAAATAATGACATAAAAATTCAACAATTTGAGATCTGTCTTAATGACATAATTATGAGATGCCAAGTCAAAATTTTTAGATAAAAAGTCACAATTATGAGATGGTCATAATTATCAGGTAAAAAGTTACAATGAGATGAAAAGTCATAGGCTGTGCTCCATTAAAAATTAGTATCTCTTTCTCGAGTCTCATGGACTCGGATGTACGTCACTATGTACATTGCGCGAGTGTCCAATACTGGTGGAAGACGCTGCCCATTTATTTTGTGATTGTAGTATAACAAATAAATTTTGGATTGACTTAGCTCCACAAATGTGACCCATACCTTCATCCTCAAAGAGATGATCTTTTATTATGAAAACCCAAAGTTGTTGTCCCTTGAATATGTTGCTAATTTCTTTATCTTGTATGAAAAATTCTTCATCCACAAGCAAAAATGGCTGAAGTCTCCTTTATGCCTTCCTCTTGTTCTTGCTGAATTTAACTCTTTTATTTCATCCCTTAGACTTTTAGACTTTTTTTTTTTTTTTTTTTTTTTGTGTACATAATTTCATATTTTGATGTCTGCATATCCATAATATTTGTTTTCTGTTATTATGATGCTTCATTTCCCTGATCTTGTATGTATGTGTTATAAGTTCTGCAATAAAAAAAAAGAATTTAAAGCAAAAAAAATAACTACTGGCGGAAGACATGCAGTGGGTTTAACTGGAACACACTTAACCCTTCATCACTTGGAGCACGTTGAAGGCCGATATTTTTTATTTATTTATTTTTTTTTGCACCTGATAAAACAATGTTTTCGGAGATTGATTTCAGAGGTGAATGTATAAATCTTGTGTTTAATTTATTTTTTCTTTAGAATAAATTGTTAGAAAGGATTAATCAAAATTTACACAAATTAAAATGTTAACATAACAATGATGAACACATAGGCTATAACTGTGTGATATACAGTTTAAGGTAGCTACAAGTAATATGCTGTTGACATAACTTCACTTCCATCATACATTAGAGTTGTGTGGGGGTGGAGTTGATGAAGCGCAATCGTCACAGTCAAGTTTTATTGTGGGATATGGAGCTGCCTGAAACGTACATGAGAGTATTGACTCGCTCCCTAGGTACTGTACATTTTTATTTACCAAAACACAATTTTTTCCCTTTGTGACAGAAATGGGCTTCCATGGGGTTTTGCACATGAACTGCTTTAAATCTAGTGTAAATATATACAGTATATATTTTAATTTAACTTTGTATTTGTGTGCGTGTGTGTGTGTGTGTATTACTCTACAAAACAATATACAGTAGGATCAAAGTCAAATTTATATTTTATAAATATAAAATGTTCTACAATATTTCTGTCTCTAATCAAATAAGCATATTTGTGATACCATTTTAACTCTTTTGTACAAAAGGTCAAGAAATTCATTTTGTTATGCTGCTAATATAATTTGTAGAGAAAATGTTTGTATTAAAAAATGCCAAATGTAAAAAACGTCACTAGTGATCTCAGACGTTTGAACCCCACTGTGTATTGTAGCAAGTTACATTAAAATGTATAATAGTATGTGCTTCAAGACTCAACAGATTTTCTAAAATGTTTTCCCTCTTTTAATGACAATAACAAGTAAATAATTGACATGCACTCAATGTAATTTCTTGTCTCGCTTGTTGCAACATGTAACGGAGCAGAACTATTTCTCCTCACCATATTTATTTAGAAAAAAAAGGCAAATGTTATCTGGAACAAACTGAAAAGGTGTAATGGAGTTCATGAACAGATACACTTAAAGCTCTTCAAATGTTCTCTTGCATTTGAAGCAATACATATCTTATCTTCGAGATGTTTTTCTCTGATCTATATTCTGTCAGTTTTATATTGCATCATGTTTGGCTAGGTACCGTTTACCCTTATATTCTCATTACATGTGGCTGACATACATTACAACGCACCATCATTACAAAGCTTACACTGATTACTTCCCACTGATGTTGTAATCACCCATTTTGAACAAATTACAAAAATTAAAATGTTCACATTACAGTGGAACAACACTGAATTTAAGATGTACATGTACAGACTTATACTGATGAGGGGAAAAGCGGTTCATGATGCCATTAAAAAGCAGACAAGCACAGCAATGGCATAATAAATACTCAAATAAATAGGCAAGAGCTCTAAATAAAATGACTGAGGGAGGAGTCCAATACAGTCACGCTCCTTGCAGTCTGGTTGTGCATGTACAACCACAGTCAGTTTGAAGAGAAGGCCCCGGGACCAGGGCACCAACAGCTCAAATGACATTCAGGTGGCTGTTGCTCATGGAAGAGGGGCAGAGAGCAAATGGACGGTCGCGGGTGAGACTGTGCAGGGCCCGAAGAACCACATCAGGCATGTGATCAGCAATCATCCTCGGGCTGATCAGAACATTACGGAACGCCGCCTCACTGAACCACTCAGCACGGTACCTCACCTGAGAGAAACAGTGTCTATGTAGAGAGGTAGAGAGAGAGAGAGACTGTCAGAACAGCAAAATTCCCATTTTCGACCATTTCAGAACTAATAGCAAAAATAAGACTAACATGCAATGTGATACATATAATAAAAATAAGTTATAAGTAAATATATACATGCTAATTTGTTAGTATTACCAGTGGTTACTATTGTTGATTACCACAAAAATGTATTTAGACTCGTCCCTCCTTTTCTTTAAAAAAAGCAAAAATGGCGGTTACAGTGAGGTTCTTACAATGGAGGTGAATGGGGCCAATTTTTGGAGGGTTTAAAAAGGCAGAAATGTGAAGCTTATAATTTTGTAAAAATCTGCTTTTATTTTATTCTGCTTTGTAATGCATGCTGAATCGAAGACAGACTAGCTTTAAGTTTGACACTTTTAAGTCTTGTTCTAGGGACCTTTGGTCTACAGACCTGCGTGTGGGTCCCTCCTCTGTGATGTACATGATACGACCAGGCAGGTATAAGGGTAAGTGAGTGGGGTGGGTGGGCGAGTCATTGCATGATTGCTGATAAGTGGATGAGCGCTGAAACAACAGGCTCTCCTCGCCTAGCAACGGCTGATTTAGCTCTTCCTCCTGCCGGTTTTCCATCTCGGTGGGGAAATCACCAGGGGTTCCTCCAAACACTTCGTACCAGCAGCCATGCATTAATATCTTGTACTGAGCGAGAGAGAGGAAAACAAATTACTGTTACTATTACGAATCGTTTAGACTGAATAGATACAGTAAGTATGGTCATGACTGTTGACTACTGTAGTCAGTTTTTAGTGAGGTTGACTAAGTTTGTAGTGAGGTTGACTAATTTATCTAGATTTTGTCATTTCTTTTTTCAATTTATGATATTTTCAGTGGCAGTTTGGAGATAGTTGGATGTCTTTAGCCATTGCATCTTGTCTTGGGCAGTTTTTAGAGAATTCCATCACAAGTCTTGCATTTTCAAATTAAACCTATGCGTTCTGTTCCATTCTGTTGCATTCTGTTGCACTCCATCTAGCTATTTTTGAACACAAGAACACACTTTATGTAAACACCCCCTAAATTAATCGATCCAGATTATGTGAGTGAAGTGGCAACAATTTCCCCTCTGCACTCAAAGCATTTTAGAATAACTAAACGCTCCAGCTTCACTCCAGGTTTTCAATTTCTGGCTCCTTGTTCGCTCCATGCTCACTGATAAGAGAAACACCGCTCTGTGTTCAATCCATGGCAAAATGTGCACCTAACTACTCTCCACTGTAAAGTTATTTCAGTATGCTTTTAAATATCACAAATGTCCATGCAGAAGATGTATTTAATGTGCACGGTGGCATGGTGGCCAAGACCATACAGCAGTTTAACAGGACAGGTTCCACTTAGAACAGGCCTCGCCCATGGTCGATCAAAGAAGTTGAGTGCACATGCTCAGCGTCATATCCAGAGGTTGTCTTTGGGAAATAGACGTATGAGTGCTGCCAGCATTGCTGCAGGGTTTAAGGGGTGGAGGGTCAGCCTGTCAGTGCTCAGACCATACGCTGCACACTGCATCAAATTGGTCTGCATGGCTGTCGTCCCAGAAGGAAGACTCTTCTAAAGATGATGCACAAGAAATCCCGCAAACAGTTTGCTGAAGACAAGCAGACTAAGGACATGGATTACTGGAACCATGTCCTGTGGTCTGATGAGACCAAGATAAATTTATTTGGTTCAGATGTTGTCAAGCATGTGTGGCGGCAACCAGGTAAGGAGTACAAAGTCAAGTTTGTCTTGCCTACAGTCAAGCATGGTGGTGGGAGTGTCATGGTCTGGGGCTGCATGAGTGCTGCCGACACTGGGGAGATACAGTTCATTGAGGGAACCATGAATGCCAACATGTACTGTGACATACTGAAGCAGAGCATGATCCCCTCCCTTCGGAGACTGGGCCGCAGGGCAGTATTCCAGCTTGATAATGACCCCAAACACACCTCAAAGACGACCAATGCCTTGCTAAAGAGGGTGAAGGTGATGGACTGACCAAGCATGTCTCCAGACAAGCTGTACACTCACTACTTTACATTGTAGCAAAGTGTCATTTCTTCAGTGTTGTCACATGAGAAGATATAATCAAATATTTACAAAAATGTGAGGGGTGTACTCACTTTTGTGAGATACTGTATGAGATACATACATACATACATATATATATATATATATATATATATATATAAAAACACCAGTCAGCTACAACATTAAAACCACCTGCCTAATATTGTGTAGGTGCGCCTCGTGCAACCAAAATAGCACCCACCCGCATCTCAGAATAGCATTCTGAGATTATATACTTCTCAAGTGGTTATACGAGTTACCGTATACTTTCTCCATTCTAACCAGTCTGGCCATTCTCTGTTGACCTCTCACATCAACAAGGCATATGAGTAAATTCTAGAGACTGTTGTGTGTGAAAATCCCGAGATCAACAGAAGGTCAAACCAAATACATGTGCACCGTTTACCTGGGGAAGTTGTGGCACCAGGTTGCACCGTGGGAAGAGGTAGCTGGTTGAGGGAGTGTGATGCTCTGGGAAATGTTCTGCTGGAAAACTCTCAGTCCATCCATTCATGTGGACGTCAACTTGACATGTGTCACCTACCTAAACATCATTGCAGACCACATACACCCTTTCATGGCAATGGTATTCCCTGATGGCATTGGCCTCTTTCAGCAGGATAATGCGCCCTGCCACACTGCACACATTATTTGGGAATGGTTTGAGGAACATGATGAAGAGTTCAAGATGTTGCATTGCCCTCCAAATTCCCCAGATATCTGTCCAGTTGAGCATCTGTGGGATGTATTGAACCAACAAGTCTGATCCATGGCAGCTCCACCTTGCAGTTTACAGGACTCAAAGGATCTGCTGCTAATGTTTAGGTGCCAGATACCACAGGACACCTTCAGGGGTCTTGTAGAGACCATTCCTCAGCAGGTCGGCACTGTTTTGCGGTACGTGGAGGTCCAAAAGCATATTAGGCATGTAGTCACACTGTTTTGGCTCATCAGTGTATATTATTAGGCCTATGTATTTTTGCCCATTCTTTATTTATTTCATATTTCTTATTTATTTAATTTTTATTTCTATTTATTTAATTATAAATTAACCTGGTCCTATAATTCTGTGAACGAAAAAGGTTGGTTGAATGACATTCTCAGAATGTTTTGCACTATTTGTTTTTATCAAGACTAGATAAGACTATGAAAACTATTTGTCCAATGCAGAGTTCACTTTCAGAAATATTGGCTTTTGAATCTATAAAATCTTTTAAAGATTTTAAATCTACCCCTCTCTACCATGGCTCGTGTTCGCTGAGCTTCTTCACCTGCAAATCACAGAAATGATGGCACATAAATTAGTTTTAGATGTCTATCGATTAAGTCAAACTATGCAACAATAACAAATTGATAATATTGGGAGGTTGAGTTCAGGTGGTGTTTTAGGTAGGTAAAAGTTTTTTAATGAGGGACAATATAGCTGAGATAGCGATGCATTAGATCAGAATAAGAGGGGAGTAAGAGATATGCATAACTGGCTTTTAGATTTTCTTTCCACATGTGAATGGATATTATCGTGCTTTCATGAAACATGCTTT
The DNA here is from genome assembly GCA_032164185.1 of Moxostoma hubbsi. Lineage (NCBI taxonomy): Eukaryota > Metazoa > Chordata > Actinopteri > Cypriniformes > Catostomidae > Moxostoma > Moxostoma hubbsi. Next base: position 25,735,118 of record JAVLUX010000035.1, read on the forward strand.
TTAAGATTTCACAACAAACCTTTGGTAGAGCCAATCACCTATCCACTATTGTTCTGTTTTGCCATCATTAAAGGTGTTGTAAGCGATTATAGCTGTTGGATTAGTCACGCCCTCTTCTTCCAAAACTCCACACCCCAAAGATACCAAATGAGCTTTATTGAGAGTGACATTGAGCAGAAGTGGATGTCAAAAACAACAGCAGAAAAATAGCGCCCTCAACTGACAACTGTTATGAGCAACATGGCATAAAAATGGCATTATGCCTCAATAATTCGCTTCAACTACAACACAATAAGAATATGAAAAAGTCAGTGAGACAGAGTCTAGAGCTGTCACAGTGAGCAGTGAGATATCTCACAAAATCTATTTCATTAATATCTTTCAAGGAATAGGAACATTTTTTGCATACCTTTCCATAAAAAAAATAACTTACAGCACCTTTAACTTTCGATATGAATTATTTATTTATTTTCACAGTCTTTCTGATAATATCAGGAATTCCTTCTTTCTTTCATGGCAACAGCATTTAATGCAGCTTATTACACATCGGAATATTCTGATTGGTCAATGGCACCATCTAGCAGTCACGTATTTAACAATTGCACATCTGGTTTTAAGACATAAGAATGGTTAACTTATCTAGGTATTGAGAGTCATCTTTCCTGTTCTCGTATCACTCTGGGAGGAATCTTATAAAATAAGTTAAACTCAAATCAATGTTTCATGTCTATTTATTTATTTACTTGGTAAGTAATATGTTTTGTAATAAGTGGGATAATGTGCAGTCAGGCAGTCATTCAGTTTCACAAAATAAACACCAGTTTGAGTTCTGTTGGAGGCAGAATTCAGCTGTTCAATTATTTATCTCTTCTCACATTATAACAGTTTCAACCAAAATCAATAATTCATGTCCATTTATTCATTTATTTGGTTAATAGTCATTTCATAAGCTGGATGATGTACACTCAGCCGGTTATCACATAATAAACCCCTTCCGTTTCATGGGGGTTCTGATCACCATAGTTTATTTTGTGATAACACCCGGCTGACTGTACATTATCCCTTACATAACACATGGTAAATTCTTGCTGCATTATGGGCTGTTAACAGGTGTTGTGCTTGTGATGGACCATTAGTGGGGCGCTCTTGGAGTGCAAGAAAACAATGACGCTACGTTTTAAAAAAAAACCTGCACCTTACTCCACTCCTGGCTTCACTTCAACTACACTCCCATCTAAACCACCCTAATTACACAGAGATTAAGTAGGCTATTTAGTCAACTAGTCACTCAGGCAACCCACTGACTAATACATACAAAAATGTGTAGTTTTGCACATGCCTTACACAAAGTCTTATTTAGGATTACTTGATTCCCAAAAACAAATTAAATAAATGTACCTTTGATTTACTGCAATTAGATACCATTTTTAATATTCTTCTTTTTAAGTCCTCCATGTTTGGAATACTCAGTCTACAGGGGAAAAAAAAATTATGTGTGAGGCCACTCACTTGGAAGTGATACCAGCAATTCTATACAAATAGAAGACTGAAGTTAGCTGTACCACCCACGAGGTGTAGCGCTAGAAACAGGCTCTCTAAATATAGCTACACTTTTACATAAACAAATGAAATCAAGCAAGCCTCTGCCTGAGTACAATGTAACAATTCAACTAAATCTCACCTGGGCACAAGGTCTTTTCCAAGCACCACTGAGATAACAAACTGCTTTGAGTAATCAGCAAGTGCTTTACTGAGGAGAGACGTTAGATGAAGTTAGATAAGCAATAAAAGCAGTTACGGGTATTTTTAATACTGATTGGTTATGCATGTTCTTTTCTTTCTCCTTGAACTAACAAAAAAGTACCTACCATGGTGTCACCTTGTTTTTGTTTTTTTAGCACAGTCCCATAGTAATGTCATGGATATTTGAGCATGTTCTATGGTGATACCACTCCACTCTCTAAAGTAACTTGGAAGTACCATGTAAATACCATGGTACATGAAAACTTTGTAACAATGTATATATCATGGTATTGCCATCTGATTCATCACTGTACCATCACAGTAATTTTTTGTAAGGACAGAACCTGAGCTGTATGTTGATGTTGTATTACCTCATGAGGCCCCCTGGTGGAGAGAAAGAGTAACACTCCAGCGTCGGGTGTGTGCTGCGTAGAAGCACAGCCAGCAATGATGCTGTTCCTGCACCAAGACTATGTCCTGTGATCACCAGCTTATAGTCCTGCAAATAAACACAAAAACGTACATGCAGTCATCACAGGAATATTCACTTCAACAGGAAAATTGTGTAATTCTATATTGATAGTGTAAATTCAGTAGAAAAGCCAAAAGGTCTTACTGGTGCAATGTTGAATGCCTGGCTCAAAATACCATCATTGACTAGTTTCTTGTAGATGTAGTTTGCAGCTTGAGACATGCCCTATGATACAGACAGAAAACTTTCAATGCAAATTTCAGCACTACAATTAAAGATAAGTAAGAAAGGAGAGCCACACAGACACCATGCAAGGTTCGGATGTGTGAATGGCGAGTTCTGCGCACCTAGTTTTAAAACTGTTAAATGTCATAAACCGGTGAGATTCGATACACTCTGTTCCATAACTGTTCTAGGTTGACAATATGTCAAAGAATTCAAAATCCTCGAACTCTGGAGACATTAAAAGACACTTACATGCTCAAGCTGACTCCCCCATTGAGGCCCCAATCCCATAAGTCGATTTGGTTGGAGAAATGAGGGAAATTCGGCAAGAAATGTTGAACAAGACGGTAATGTTGCTGAAGGTCGCTGCTGACTTGGAGGATCTTGCTGCAATATGTCGATCGATCACTGCCATGGAGATGAAATTTACTGAGGTGGTTACAAGAGTGGGGGATGTTGAGAAATGTCTAGATTATCTGGAGTCATCTGAGAGGGAGATTATCTGCTAATTCACTAGTGACCAAGGTGGATTTGCAGCATGTCTGGGAGAAGTTGGAGGACATAGAGAACCATAGCCAGTGGAATATCATCCATATTGTTGGAATTCCTGAGGCCGAAGAGAGTCAGGATATGGGGAAATTCCTGGACGGGCTCTTTCCGAGTCTGCTCGACATAACAGGCCACAAAATGAAAATTGAGCGAGCTCACAGAGTTCCAGCTCGGCGATCCACTGTGGGAGACAGGCCTCAATCCATTCTGGCCAAATTTCTAAGATCATCCAATAAAGATCTCGTTAAGCGAGGAGTAAAGGAAGGCTTTCTTGTTCACAGACTTTGCGAATTTAACAAGAGAGAAACGTGATCGATTCAAGGAATGTAAGAAACTCTTACATCAATGGAAGTTTGCTTTTGCACTGATGTTCCCGGCCAAATTGAGAATAGATGCTAAGGATGGCCATAAAACATTTACATGTCCCCAGCAAGCGATGTCCTTCATAAAGTAAATGGAGTGTGTAAGTTATTTTGTGGTACTCGCGTTGCAGCCGAATGGACCGACTCAAAGAACATTCACTTGACTGTCTGAGGAAACGGGCACCTTTTATGTTTCTTTTTGTGCTGGTTCCAAATAGCTTCTTGAGTTTGTTTTATGAAGTAACAATACTTCGGGACAGTGTTGTGGATGAATCTGCAAGTTCTTTGTGCTTATGCCTCCTATTGGCTGGACTTTGTTTTGTGGAGTATTTCTTGCAAGTCATTAGATTGATTAGGTCATTTGTTGCACTCATGTAACAGTCGAATGGGCCAGCTCACTGAACGTTTCTTTAACTGTCTGAGGAAACGGAGTGCCTTTTTTGTGTGTTTATTCCACTTATTGGAATCCATTGATATTAATAATGCTTTTAAAGAATTCTATCTTGATCTCGATAGTTCCACGTCTTTGTCTACTGATGAAGATATTAGAAACTTTGTGGAACCATTAGAACTCCCTAAACTGATGACTGAGCAAAAAAAATATTTTGATTCTGATATAATCTTGGAGGAGCTTGGTGAGGTAATTAAGGCTTTGCTGCTGAATTTTTTTTAGATCTTATACTACAGAACTGGCTCCACTTTTGTTAGAATTTATAAGGAATCATTAAAGAATGGAAAGCTTCCGCCAACCATGATGCAAGCCCAGATCAGGCAAGGCTGTGCCTTAAGCAATTTAAGATTTTACATTGATTCTATTGGACCCCCTCTAGATTGTATAGACTTGAGCTTAAAGACACACCCACCTGCTGACTATGCCAATCAGAAGATGGAGACACAACCCATGTTTTTTTGGTGGTGTGTTAATTTTGGTTGAAGTTTCAGAGTTTTATGTGTGCTGTATTGGACACTCAATTTTCATTTTGCTCCAGACACAGTATTTTAGGCGATGGGGCAGTCATTAATATAGGGGATAGATATATAAAAAGTTGGGCCCTAGCCGGAGTTATAATCGTCAGATGGATCATTCTTAGGGGATGGAAGTCGGCTGGAGCACGATCATTTCAAAACTGGTGCACAGAGATGAGCGGTGTGGCGGCATTCGAGGAGGTGATATATAGAAGGCTGGGGAAAATGGGATTTGTTTAATAGAAAGTAGGGTAGATATTTGGCCTTCTTGGAGGGTTCACGGGGAGAGGCAGTGGAGAGGGATTTGCAATTGTAAATGTGTATGTGCATTCTTATTGTTTTTTGAAAGTATACTTGTTTTTTTTTATCTAAATAATTATGACCACTGGAGTATGTGTTTGTGTTGGATAGGGTGGGGTATTAATTCTGTATTTACTGTTATGTTTATTTAATTCGTAAAATCAAATCAATAAAAATGGTTAATAACAAAAAAGATAAGGGAAAACATACAGTAAGCTGGTCATTATAAAAAGCGGTCAAAAAATATATAACTGTCAATATTTATATTCATGGTAATAATGCTCAATCACATCATTTATATATTTTCTTCTTTGTTTTGGTGATCTTTGCACAACCTGTTACACTGTTACAATGTTATTAATAACACCTGTAAGCCAAACATGGGAGTAATCGTAAACGTACACTTGTGATTTTGTTTCATACCTTGTGAGCATAGCAGGTTCCTGACACACCTTCAACAGACAGATTCTCACATTCAGCAGAGAGGTCTGTCAACAGATCCTGCAAACAAGATGAACACAGTGCAATTTAATATTGTATAATAAAGATTCATAAAGCAAGACCAAGAGAATTGGTCTAGGGATTGGGCAAGGGTGCTGTGGGTGGTTGGTCACTGGCCTAAGTCAATATAGTTTACCAGCATGTGTCTTTGACAATCTGGGCCCTAGATATTGTATAAATCTGGTCCCTCGTACAATGCAATTCTATGGAATTTTTCACCAGGATTATACTCTTCCAGGCCAAAATATTTTGTTTGATCACTACTAAAAATAATAGCACATCTCCTCTCAACAAGCTGGATATTTTTAGGTATTATTCATGATAAACATGTGGGACAAGTAACTTTTGTACCTAAACAAAAAAAAATACTAACTCGAAATATAAGATAAAGTAATAGTGAAGCTTGCCTCAGCAAACACAGCACAATTTTAGGGAAATAACACCTGACAATCCTGTACAAACAACCTTGTAGATTTGGGTACACAAGGTTCAGTAAAGGTTGGTTTTAGAGATGTATCAAACTAATACCTCTGATACTGATGTTTTTAACCGGATCAGGTATCAGTCTGACGAGCCCGATACAAATCCGGTACTGTGTGTTAATCATGGTCATTACCATCAAGTATCACTTGTCAAAAAAGCACTATTAAAGCTGATGTAACTTGTTCAGTGTAAAAATATTTTCTTCTAACCCAGCTTAATATGCATGAGACATCTATAGGTAAACAATTTGTAGGTTAATTTCTCAAACTAAACACTGTCTCTATAGTGTTATAAAAATGTATGTGTTTGTTTTGAGAGACCCGCTTAGACCCACCCCCAACAACATTATTCAACCAATGGCGTAAGTTGGGGGGCAGGACTATCTGATTGTTTGGGGGGGAGGGTGTATATTCATAAAGCTGTTTCGGAAACATTGTTTATTTTTGCCATTCCGTTCAGTGGAGCTAGTGTTACAGAAATTACATACATCTCCATACAATGGAGAATAACATTTTCCTTCATATTTAGACATATAAGAGATAACTATAGTATAAATACACACTGTAAATTTCAGAACACAAAACTTTCTCCCCAGTCTAAAAAGAGTATTTATTTTTGCCACCTAGCCGAAACGTCTCGTTTTGAAATCTGTCTGTTCATGACATCATGACACTCATTTGTATTTACACATCCCGCAACGTTGCACCCTTGGCCCTGCCCACTGGCACACAATTCATATACATATGTGTACCCCCAATCATTTCCCACACAGTGAGGTATAGATATTCTTAACTGGTTAAGAAAAAATAAACACTCTGGTATCGGATCGGGAGCACATTTATCTGAATCGGATCAGCAGCACAAAAATGTCATCAGTGCATCCCTAATTGGTTTGTCCAAACACGTTTACTTCTTGCTTACTTTAAAGCATCCCTATACTTATCGGTGTTTAAGAGCTATTTCACACTCACCTTGAGAGACAGAGTTCCCCTCACAGCAACCAGGACGGCCTCTCTTTTATGATCCAATGCCACGAAAAATGGGATCTCATAGATCTAAAGAATAAAAAGATATTCCAAAATCAATCTGAAATTAGTATGCATTTCTTGACAGTGGAGAGAGGAAACTATGCAATTCCACCTGGTTATGAAAGCTGATGTGGATGAAATCTCTGTACTGCAGTCCTGTGCTCTGTAAGATGGATGTGAAATGGCAGCCAAGGCTGTCTCCTCCAACTACGTCATACTCTACTTGACGGTTTCGGCAGCTGAAACCCAGAACAATTACTGCAATTTCTAATCGAAAGTTAAAAAGGAATCTAATTGATCTTTATGTTGTTGAAGGGGAAGGGTGTAGTTTCTGGGCAAACTACAGTTATCTGCATCAGTATATTGTATCGTCACACAAATGTTGTATTTGTGCAGCACTAATTTCCCTTTCCCTAATTTACTTTCCCTTTAAGCCATCAAATGTTATACCCACCAATCTCCACTGAGTTTGCAAAGTCCAGTGAGGGGGTTTGAGTAGATGTACATTGGCCAGCCATATGCAGCTGCAGCAAACTGCATACAGTGAGCAGCTTTCTCAAGCTCAATCTCCAGATCTTCTCTCTGGACACAGACACAAGAAAGTGCTAGGGTTTACTCAATGCACATGTCATATTTTACATCCCTTAGTCTTTTCTCTTTTAACTCCTGCATACATCCTCTCCAATTTAAATTGACTGTGATGACAGCATTTATCAGAGATGCATACTCACTATGGGGGAGGAAGGGCTGTGAAGCAGGACCTCATCAGGGTCTCGACATTGCTCCATTTTATCCTGTTCCTGATGCAGAAGGGCCAGACCAGCAGCGATGTCACTGGGCACCAGGTCTGTATCCTGAACACAGAGATCAAGATAGTGGTAAGTTAGCTTCATATTACCCTCAGCACAAGAACTTCCATTGTAAGTGCATTTCTGTACGCTTTTTTTTTTTTTTTTTAAACTGAGATGTGAGAAAATAATTTACTGTGTTAATTGAAAGTATGCCACAGAAAAAAAAGTATTGTGTCGTTCCATACCAGTTCACTTTCTGTGGATCGCAAAATATGAAATGTAAAAAAATATCCTGGTTGTTCTTTTCCATATAATGGAAGTGAATCCCATAAAAGTGGTCCATTCAAATTGTGTGCTATATTCCAAGTCTTCTGTATCCATATGATAATTTGTGTAAGCAGACCCAAATGTAAGATGTTATTTCCTGAAAATATTGCCCTCCGGCTGTAGCCATTAAATCAATTATGACATTATTAGACACATCAGGTTTGATGGCAGTATGGCTGCATGGTATACAGTTAATAATGGAATATTGCGATATCAAAAAATGTAAAAGGTAAAATATTATCTTGTTGTTAATTTCAGTACCATATTAAAGTATGCTGCCATTAGCGAAATGTAATGTAATAGTTTTCAGATGAGATCAAAGACCATTTTAAAATAATAATAAAAAAGCCTCTATATTGTATGTCCAAATGTGATCATTAAACAGCAGAAGGATGTAATACAATTAAATAATATACAGTCACATGCGTTGCGCGCCAGAGTATGAAGTTGAGGCGCCTCTCTACACTGTCATCTCCTTTACACACACACACACACCCACACACACACTCGCAAAAAAACACACTACTAATGCTTGATTTTCATGAAGTGTGTCCAATAGTGTCCATCTGCAGAGCCACAGATCAATGTGTTGAGTGTATAAACAGTTTTGAACTCTTAAATTAACTCTTCCTCCATTGCAGCTCGGAGAATTCAGCTCACGAGTCACAGTAAGTTTGATATAACAAACTCTTCGCAAAGAGGAAGAACTTCAAAGAACTTAAAAAATAAAAGTCCCGCTGAAATGAGAGCTCTATTCAGCTGATTGCGTAAATTGAAGACATTACAACAGAAAATTATTACTATTGAATAAAAGTTTAATTCAAAGCAGTCGCAATAATACTCATAGTAAAAATAACATAATATAAAATGGTTATATTATTAGTAATAATATCTGAAAGCAATATCACTTTAGCAAGTGTCATCAGCATGTTGTGATTCAGATATGGTAACCTTTTTCCTCAGGTAATCAAATTGTTTTCATTTAATGTTTTCATTAATACTGTAAAGCTCTGTTTTTTTTTTTTGTTTTTTTTTTACAAAAATGTATTATAAATATATTAACGCAATTAATCGCATGGTCCCGGACCATAATAGGGAAGAATCCTGAGAAATGCAAGCTTGTAGTACCACCTGTTTACTCCAGAGGGCAGTAATTGAAATTTCAGCTGTGTGGCAACGCAGTTTATACAGTGAAGAAACAACATTCAGCAGACACACACAACACAAACATGCGTTACGTTCTTGCATTCAAAACACTTGAAGAGCTCTCAAGATGTGTTTAAAGATTGAGAATTAAACTATATTTAATTTGACAGAGTGACCTAAACATTTTATGTTTATGATGCAACACACCCGAGACGCTACACAAGCATGTCTGACGCAGGTGTACATTGACGGGTCCTTAAACAAGCCCTCATAATAAATCTTCAACTGATTGACAAATTCACTTGTGAAATGGATTGCTGTGAACTGTATGCCAATGATTGACTTATGATCAATAATATGGTAGTAAACAACACATTGTATTCTAATGCCACTTTTTGTATTGTCTTATCAATGATTAACTCTTCTGCTACAAGAATGTAATGCATTTTATCTGAATATGTTTTATTATATATATATATAAAAAAAAATATTTAAAAGATAACTGTATAATTATATATTGATATTAATATGTATAATCTTTATATATTGAATTATTTTTATATGAGGGGCTTTCTCAGCAAATATTTGTATATGCGATTAATTAATCGGGGCACCGTGTAATTAATTCAATTAAAAAAATGTAATTGATTGACAGCCCTAATATATATATATATATATATATATATATATATATATATTTTATTACTATATTTTCATTTGATTAAAGTTGTACCGTACGTATTTGATTACTCAATTTGATCATAACATTTAATTAAAACATTTAACATGAAATCCAGAAAAATTTAAACAGAAAAGGCATAATTTGTATCTATATGCAGTTATTTTCTGTATAATTTCATCAATAATCTGATGTTTAAATTGAGAGCTAATAGCTTCAAAGACTTAGCATACAAACTGTATGAACAGCCTTTAAAGTGCATTTTTTTTCCCATTTTGGAGCTTGACAGCCCCAGTCCTAATTCACTTTCGTTATATGGAAAAGAGCAGCCAGAATTCTCTTGAAAAATTCCCCTTTTTTTTAGTTACACAGAAGTTAGTTATATGGGTTTGGAACGACATGAACGGGTAAGGTGCATTGTGGCACTTCTCTAACCATGAAGAAGCTGCTGACGAGCTGGGCGATGCTTGAGAAGGCTGCGCGGTGGTTGTCGTCCTGTGGCAGGCAGCAGCAGAGTAGACGTAGCCGACACTCCCACACCCGTGTAGCCATCGTGCGTGCAGTGTTAAAGAGCTGAGAGGATTCGCTGCTCTCCATGTCCCTCAGGCCTGAGTGATCATCCATCAGAGCAGTCAGTCTCTGGCTGCCCAGAGGGTCAAACACAATGAGCACACCTACTGCCATGGAGAGAAGGATGATCCAGCTAAAGAGAGCAAGAGACCACAATCACATCATTCTCAAAATTGTTAAAACCCTAAAAGTTAATACCGGGTGTAAACAGAGCTTATTACAAAATCTAGTTTAACATGTTTTACATTCAAAAATGAAAATCATTTACTCAACCTTATGTATGACTTTTTTTCTGCAGGACACAAACAATTTGTTTTAGAAGAATATCTCAGCTCTTGGAGCAAAAATTTGAAGATCCAAAAAGCACATAAAGGCAGCATAAAAGTATTCCATAAATCTCTATTAGTTTAATCCGTCTTCAGAATCAATCCAATCGGTTTTAGATGAGAACAGACCAAAATATAACAATTTTTTCACTATACATATTGCCATTACAGTCTCTAGGCATGATCATGATTTCAAGCTCGATTACACTTCCTAGCAGTTGACGCATGCGCAGAGCACTAGGAAATCCTGTAGGTGTAATCAGGCTTGAAATCCTTAATGCCAAGGAGACTGCTGATGTCAAGATTTAGATTGAAAAAAGAGGTACATTTTGGTCTGTTCTCACCCAAAACCAATTGGATCACTTCAGAAGTCATGGATTAAACCACAGGGGTTTTATGGATTACTATTATGCTGCCTTTATGTGCTTTTTTGAGCATCAAAGTTTTGGACCCCATTCACCTATATGGAACTACGTAGTTGAGATATTCTTCTAAAAATCTTAATTTGTGTTCTGCAGAAGAAACTAAGTCATAAACGATGAGGGTGAGTAAATGATGAGAGAATTTTCATTTTTGGGTGAACTGTTCCTTTAAGTTACCTGGAAACCACAGCTCCAATCACAGCTCCAACATCTGCTGGCGCACATCCCATGCTGTTGTCAGAGACCCATAAAGCTCCAAGACAGGCCCATATTAACTCAGGGATGTACAGGAGGGCGCGGAGATACACCAGGGCTGGCATAGAGCGGCGAGGCTCTGGATTCATTATGGTTCCTAAAACAAATAATTGCAACATTAAATTGTTTGACAAATCAGACCAAATATAGAGAAATCATATAACCCGTTTGGGTTTTTGACTACTCTAGAAAAGACACTTACCTTGAGCACTGATGTAAACAATTGCACACAGTGTCAAGATAATGACTGCCAGTAGCACAAGAAGCACAACAAGGTAATTATGCAAAACTGTTCCACCTTGACAGTCAAATTGACCCTTATGGTTGGTGTACAGAATTAAGGTCCCAATCCAGCTAAGAGACAAAATAATGAAATGTCAAAGGAGGATTTGGTGTCATGAAAAACGACATAATAAATCTTACCGATATCACACATCTCTGAAAATATACTCCCTAACTCTGTGTCTAGTAAGCTCCCTATCAAGACAGCATGTTTGGGCATCACAGTACTAAGAAAAAAGAACCAAAATGTACTACCCTGTGTTTTTTTCTCTCTCCACCTCTCTCTCTCTCCATGGCATCATTGCACAGCCGTAGTTTTTGGACATGCACAATGGTGATACTAAGTTTTTGGAACATGGTACAATGATAATATCACCGTTAATAATTTTGCTTAAATACCATGTTATTACCATGTTTAATGGACATATACTTTGAAGTGCCCTGGAGTACCATGAAAAATATTGTTATATCAACTTGCCACATTATAACACAAAACAAAAAAAAAGCATGTAAAAACTGATTTAAAAATAAAAGCAACCTTCAGGTGAACATTCAGTCAATCTGTCAGTCTGTCAATAATGAATGAAATAAATGAATAAAAATACACATAACTACATAAAACAAACGGAATATAAAAAATAAACTCATTTAATAAAAAACCTGTAAACTTAATAAATTAATAATAAAGAATACATTTCCAAAGACCATCTGACTTTTAAGCACCAAAATGACAGACTGTCATTCAGACATTGGTAACTGTTTCCAAAGAACACTTTCACTACAGAATGATATACAGGCTGAGCACCAAGTAGTCCATAGGTTAATTAGACTTTTTATTAAATTAGTTATATATAAATAATTTAATAAAAAGTCAATGAAAAAAATAAATGAATAAAAATACACATAACTACATAAAACAAACTGAATATATATATATATATATATATATATATATATATATATATATATATATATATATATTCAGTTTGTTTTATGTAGTTATGTGTATTTTTATTCATTTATTTTTTTCATTGATTCATTATTGACAGACTGACTGAATGTGAAATGTTCACCGGAAGGTCGCTTTTATTTTGAAATCAGTAATAACACGCCTTTACCATAATGAATAACATAAACGCGTACAGGAAAACAAGTCGGGGGCTAGTTTAACCAGTGGAGGCTAGTCTGGCCGCAGTATTTTACTTCGGAAGGAGTGTTTAACCAAAAATGCAGTCTAGGTAGTCAGCTCAATAGGTTTTGAGACAACCTATATGTTATTCAAATTAAAATAGATTGTAAAATAATTTCTTACCACAGAGATCTGACAAATAATTCAAAGGCACCAGGAAACACAAGATCATCGCTGGCGATCCGCCACCGTCGTCCAAATACCACCATCCCAGGCATCCTGACAACACCGTAATGAAATCTTGATTGCCAAATGCTACCACCGCCCAGACCACAGAAGAGCTACACTATTATCTGTCCAGATATACAGTAAATCGCTCTTGATCTGTCTGCTAGCTGACCTGACACTGAAAGTCTGTCATATTTTCTCTACTGATACTGCAGCCAAATCATTAACAGATGAATAGCGGATATGTATTTTTTTTATTTAAATCTTGATTTTCTTACGCGATCGTACACGACAGTGAATATTATAAAAACCCATTACTCTGCCTACTTGTAATCACGACATTGATTTTACTACATTAATGAAGTCGGCTATTTCTTCTTCTTCTTTTATTTTAATGGCGGGCTGGTATCATGAGCACATGCCGCCACCTACTGTTCAGTTTAATGCATCGTATTCCATGCCTTGATCCATAAAAAAAAAGGATGCTGATTACTTCTTCTGATTTTTTTATGGCGGTTGGCAATCCAACTTAAACGTGCCCCGCCACCTACTGGATTGGAGTGTGGTTGGGAAAACATCGAAAATGCACAGTAAATATAAGATTTTTTATGAAAAATTAGTGCTATTGTACACGATAGTGTACATTGTGTAAAATGTAAAAAATGGCATATTGGATGAAACGAGAGACTTTATATTTTGACTTAAACAAGTTTCAATGTAAAAACTTAATTAGTTCTCTTTCATTATTTCATGTTCAAGTTCCACCGATGGAAAGGGCATACACACCTGACCTCTGCAGAAGCATCAGATTGCACCGTCTGGACCCGCCCTTACCGAGGGCATAAAAGGCCATGTACGTGCTAATTTCCACAGTTTACATTCACTTCTCGTGACCTCTATGCGGAATACTCACAGCTCGACTGGTTTCACATTTGGCTCTTAGTCAACAGTCTGTAGAAGGACACATCTTTGAATCAGCCTTCACTAGGCATGACTGTCAAAAGAAGTTCTGTCAATAGCCAGACACCTTAACCCCTCGTGGGGAGGTTTGCTAGATTTTCTAGGTCAAAAGAAGGGTGGTTCACTGCACCCTATATCGGATATCAGTGTTAAACAAACATTTGAGAAAATAGAATTTCAAGATGATATCATACAACACTCTCTCTCGTTTAATACATCAGAACGATTGGTTCATATCAATCGATCTGAAAGATGCTTTCTTCTATGTTAGCATTTATTACCCATACAGAACATTTCAATCACAGCATTTGTTATGACTTAACGGTCCTGCCGTTCAGTCCCCCCCTGAGCCAGTACGTATTTTGTCTGTGCCTTTCTCTAACCCTTTCTCCCTCACACTGTGTACTTGTCATCAAATAGGTTTCACACCAAGCGCATTGCATGGCCTTTTCTCCCTTCTTTGTTATGTGTATGGGTTATAGAGCCTTCTAATATTACATAGGATGAGTCAGTCACCGCCTTTAATTGGGAGACCATCCTTTTTGCTGACAGCATCTCCCTGTGAGTCTATAGGACAATTGGGGAGTTGTCCATATCTTCCCATGGTGGATCTCGAACACGTGATGATGAAAGAGAAGGATAGGTTATTGTGACAGATCACTAACACTCTTATGTTAGTGGGGGAATATACAGGAATGCACACATAGGCACTGCTGCATGCGTCTTTTTCTCTCCCCTCCGGCAGTCTGGACTGCCCTCTTATCCCTCTCATTCTCACTGAAACACAGAACAACTGTTACAGATCATTTCCCACAAGTGTCAATCATTACCAGTCTTCCTCTCCCAGCCTCGCTCTCCACAGATGTCACACGGCCATGCCCACATCACCAAAGTTACCTATTCTGTAACTCCAGTTCTCTGAAACATTGAGTGAAAAGATCTACCAGTTTGCCCCACTTGCTTCACAAGAAGCAAATATGCTCACTGAGGAAAGTAGCACGTACATGTCCTTTTATGCCCTCAGGTAAGGGCAGGGCCTTACTGCAACATTGGACACCCGCTCCTGTCTGTCAAGCCAGACTTGTTGCAATTGGATGCTTCTGCAGAGGTCAGGTGCGTTTGCCCTTCCCATAGGTGGATCTCTCCACTAGATGTTTCAGAGAACTGGGGTTACAGAATAGGTAACCTATCTGTTTTTGACCAGATGTAGTTTTGTTGCCGTTTCTCCCAAAAACAAATTCCACTGTGACAAGCGCCATGTTGTTTTGTCACATAACTCCCTCTGTCAAATGTTTGACCCTTTTCTGACAGCCCAGAGTGTCCTGAACTGCGATAAGTCTGTTTAAATGAAGTACAATTTTGAGTTGCGTATAGCAAACCCTTCTTAAAAAAATCTGGCTCTTCGCCAATAGTGGTGAACATCCGGCAAACCTTCTGCAACAATGGACAATTTGCTGCAAGTTTGCCAAAATACAACATCCACGCATGTGTACGGTGGGTTGCACGTGGTTAAAGTGCACAGTATTTTTGTTTATTTCATCTTGGACTTACACTGACTGACACCTCAGATCATGGATGCAGCATTATTCAAACACAATAGTTTTCAGTTACCGATGCCATTGTAGAAATTCACAAGCAGGTATGTTTAATTTAATCCACGAGTGTCAGATAATAGGGCAATTAGCCAGTAACTCATTATTCGGCTGGTCATGGGATCCTAATATGGCAGACCCCATGAGGGGAATCTTTCCAAATAGAATAAAACCACTTTTATGATTCAAAATGACAATGTATTTATTTAGGAGTGGAACTTTTTTTAATATGAAAAAATACTCTGTGCACCTTTAAAAGCCAGAGACAGAATCTGGTTCTCCATATGTTGAAGATATGTTTCCAAGAGTTGATGATGTCAAGCCTCATTTCATTTGTCTATTTAATAAATGCTAAAATAAATTCCAGCTCCTTTTCAGTATATTTTGCCGTGACTTTGATGAATGAGCGCCTTCAAGACTAAATCAATATATTGAAACTATTATTTTATATCAAAAGTGACATTTTCAAAACAAGTAGTGTTTCCCATAAAATCTTTATTTGAGGCTGTGGTATCATGCAAAAGTGGTTTAAAAAACAAAAACAAATCAAAAACTGGCTATAAATAATCTTAAAGTGGTAATTGTTGGGATAAATAAAATACAAAAGGATGGTGTCTGCTTAGTGAAAATCTTTAACTATGCCCATTCCACCAAATCTCTTATGGATTATATAAAGCTCAAACAAATATCATGACGATACTAGTATGGGCAGCACTGGTCAAGTTTCAGCAAATTCCATCCTATCAGCTTACACAAATAAAAACGTCAAAAAAAAAATGGAATCAATGGAATTTGGGGGTGAATTCATCAGAATAACAGAACAAATTTGATTTAATTAATTTTTTTTGGTTTAAAAATAAAAACTGATTTGCAGTGCCATTTACAGTGATAAAGACTGTCAATACTGTACGCTGACAGACAGTGATGAGGATTCCATGTGTTGAGCTGCTTTATAACTACAAATAAAACATCTAATTAACATTGCGATTGTTCCATTTAATCTAAATGGAAAAGCAGACCACTGGTTGGGTAACCACTGTATTATGATTCACCTTCTTTAACAAAGAAATATTGCATTAAGAAATTGAGCAAACCCCCCCTTTTTTATCATAAGAAGCAATGTCCAACAAACATTTCCTTAATCATTTTGAAAACATGTACATTTAATAAGTTTGAAAATACTCTTACAAACATAATCAATATTCATCATAAGAATCAGTCCCTGACTTTTAACATTGCCAGATTCAAGGCATTTTTCAGCTCCATTATGATGCTGCCAGTCAAATCATATTACACATTACATGTAGAAAACTTTTTTTCTAACTTTTTCCTTTATACAGAATAATAAAAAAAGGTAAGACAAGATGCGTAAAACAGGAATCCGAAGACTGTAGAAGACTGGTCACTGCTGTAATCCAGAGCATTTGCTGTGAACGAGGGCTCAGGATGAACAGAAATGGATCTCTTTCGCACTCCGTCTCAGGCATCTTACTCGTCCTCTGTGGTCGCGGTGTCCCGAGCCCTTCCATGGACTGCCAGGGCCCCTCTCTTTGGCACTTAAGCTGGCAGACTCAGCTTCTTTCCTTTCAACACTAAAAATGGAAAGACACACATGAATTGCTTCCAACTATCAGATTACAACAAGTAACAGTGAAGTTTATTAAGATGATCACAAAAGGCCTAGATATTTCCATTGATTCCAGAATTTACTGTTAGGAAGGGTCAATTAGAATCAGTACAGATAACAATCAAAACCTCAGACTAAACAAAGGATAATACCATGATGGCCTGACAGTTATGCCTGATCATTGCTAAAGTCTATCCTTTGACACGACGACTATACTTCAATAACTGTTGAAAAGCAATTCTTCCAATCACTTATGTGGCTGCAACATCTAAAGAGAAGCATGATCAAAATTTCAAGCTTATCGGTTTGACTTTCCCCCAAAGGTGTCAAACAAATCTCAGAATTGCAAAATAACCACTGTTTTAAAACAGGTTTTTTGAACACTCGCCCCATCTGCCATTGGTTAGATAGTCCCACCCCAAACGAATACCTACGAAAATCCTACTTATAGTTGATTCTGCACATTAAGTTGGGGTAAGAGAAAGTATTGTTTAACATCGAAACAAATACACACTTGACCTTTAAGGAAAGAAACCTGTACATTTCAAACATAAAACTAATCCAGCGCTAACAATGCGCAACACATACGAGAATTTCTTAAGACCAACTCACCTTTTGTTACATATAAATAAAAGAAATCACAGTAAAGGATTGTCTGAACGATGCCTGCCACGATGGCTATCATGTCAAAGAAGCCCTCGATGTAGAAGCGCCAGATCCAATTAAAGAGATAAAGGGCACGGTAGAGGCCGAGAAAGAACAAGTAGTGAGTGGTTATGGTCTCGGCTTCTCCGGTCTTGCTGATCATAAACAGCTGAGGGAGGATGGACACTGACTCCAGATAGATGGAAAAGGTCCACAGGATCTGTAATGAAGAGCACAACGACATTAACAGATAAGTTGAGGCAGCTTTCTATAAGCAGCTAATCTCTTCAAAAGGCATGTTTAATTTCATGCAAAATGAAAACAACAGCCTGGATCTGCTCTCTTACCTCTAACGGAGAGAAATCATGGTTAACGAGGAATGCCAGGCCGCCAACTGGGACGACCAGGAATTCCACCCTGAAAGTGTCATGGTTGCCATCATACGTGGCTTTAAACTTCATGTAGATCAGGTACACTGTGGCGTAGGCACATCCAATATAGATGACCTGAAACATGAAATGAGGGTTCATATAAACAATAATACTAGTACTATTCTTCTCTTTGTTAATTGCTTTGTGTAGAAAGATGAACTTCAATCAGTCTGTTCATCATCACCTTCATGCTGGTATTGTACAAGGAAATGAAGGAGGTGAGAAGGTCCAGATAGCGTGTGGTGAACACCAAGGCAAACAGAATCTGACTCTTTCCAGATATACCTGAAAAACATGCAAATGGGATCTAACAATATTATGTGTGAACAGTAACGTTTATTCAAATGAGACCCCATTTCACACTCTCATTTTGCTTTGTATATGCACTCGTGTTATTTTTTACATTCAAATTTGTCAAAAGTGAAGGATATTATTATTATTATTATTTGTAGTTCGTAGGAATGCAATCTTTGTGTCTGTGTTGGTTTCATACATTTACATTTATGCATTTGGCAGATGCTTTTATCCAAAGCGACTTACAGTGCACTTATTACAGGGACAATCCCCCCAGAGCAACCTCGAGTTAAGTGCCTTACTCAAGGACACAATGGTGGTGGCTGTGGGGTTCGAACCAGCGACCTTCTGATTAGCAGCCCTGTGCTCTAGCCACTACTACATATACATATACACATATATACATATATATATACACACACACACACACACACACACACACACACACACACACACACACACACACACACACACAATATATATATATATATATATATAAAACTCAGGCCTATGCCAACATTTTTTTTATCCAAAATGTTAACTTTCATGTAATACTTTTATTTATTTTTACCTCCCAAGAGCACCATTACACCATTTAGACAATTTGACTTTTGGTATTAAAATGACTGTGTATTCAAGTAATTGTTTTGTGTAGCATTTTAAATTTATTTTTTAGTTCCAGACAAAAACTTTTTTTAAAATAAATGAATCACTGGCCTACATAATCCCTATATGTCCATTTGTGATATTTCATCACTCTACAATCACCATTTCTTTTAAAAATAACAGTAGTTTTGTCCAAATTCTGACTAGTAAATAAACTATCAGGTCTATCTAGTGCACAGTTCTTGAGCAACCTTGAACAGATATGAAAATCTGGTCAGACACAGTAAACTTAACCCATAATTACAAATTCAACTACTTTTTTAGCTGATGCATCGTATCTCTATTATGTCTGCCCGTCTAAATGAAACAAGCCAATATTATAATGGCATCCTGCTGCCACGTCACAGGTCACAGCATGCGATCAGAATGAATGAATGAAGTCATCATGAAGTTTATCTACAGCCTTATTATCTGCATATGATGCAAAACTCATGCCACAAAGTTGAACATGGTTTCAAAAAGTGATTTTGTTTAGATTACCACTTCTTTTTACTGTAGCTTGATTTATATGTCATGCATCTAGTACCAAAACAAACTTAAGTTCAACTGTGGGTGGCAGGACTGGCAAAGACGTAATTAATTGTATTAAAGTGCACCAATTGTACAGTAAAACATAAAGCTATCATCACGAACAAACACTATTCATATATCATCATTCCGTCTATTTCAGTCAAATGAGGCCTAGTGTAAGAGTTCACACACAAATAAACGGATTATCTGCCCAGATAAACACATCTGTAAAACAGACTAAATGCACACACTCCGAAAACAACCGTAAACGGTGCAGAGTGCAACTGGCGTGTCAATTTCTCGTACAATCAATGCACAACCCACCTGCACACGACCTGGTTTTCCATATTTTCAGCAGCAGGATGATGATGGCTGCTAAATGGGAAAGATCCCCCGTCAGTCTGAAAATGTTCATGTTTCTTTAGAGCTGATGAATGGGTGAATGAAATGTATCTGGTGGACAGGCTGTCCGATACTTCAAAGTGCTGAGCTTTCCCCCAACAGCGCAATAAAGACGGCTATTCCCGACCGAAAGATGGCGAGAGCAGCGCGACGTGGCCCGGGGACGTGGCCAACACGACCGTTCAGTACGGGCTGACAGCGGGTTGGCTGAGCCTCGTGATGATGTTCAGAAGAGTTCATCGTTGGGCGGTATATGTTGCTTGGAAATAACTTGTTTATATGCGGTAGTGTTGTCTTCCTCAAGGGGGCGCGTGACGGCTCAGACAGTCGAATTCCCCGTTGAGCTGCATTCAAAACTTAGGAGGCTTTTTTTGTCGTATTTGACTCGAGATATTTTTTAACTAAAAAGTTACATTTGTACATCTACTAATTCCAAGGATTTGGTACGTGACATGCAATTTCAAATCATCCGTAACAGTCTCATTTAAATTTGTAAAAATCACCAGTAATCGAAAGCGACTGTGATTGGCCCATCTTCCTCAGCGCTGAGAAAAGGAACAGCATTCATGTGAAAACGTTTTTTTTCCCTTTTTTTCTGACACTTGTGACGTGTTCTGGACAATAATTTACATCACAGAAATTACTCTACTTTAATAACCATCAAAATAAAATTAAAATAATTCGTAAACTAATTCCATCATAACCTTACCAGTTAGTTCGCCTTACCAAATCGCGGAGCGCTAAGCCCCGCCTTTTGTTAAATACATCTTTCAGGCTAATGGCCGTTCTACCCGTTTATTCTGTTTCTTTGGCGTTCGGACGCTTGTTAAGGGAGTTTCTATTGAGTCAGCGGTGCGGGATCCTGCTTATGAGGATGTACATCTCTGTACAGTTTAAATCCTACTCGTATTCAAACACACATGAATCAGATGATTGGAATTCGCAGGCAGGTGTGTTGGTGTAGGATTAGCATAAGAATATATAAACATATTTATCCATACAATGTCAACTTTTAATGCACCAATATATAACTTCATTGATGGGGCTTTTGGCAGGTTTAAAGGTGGCCTCACCCGGATTTAAAGTAACTATTAACCCCAAAATTAAAATGCTCTCGTTATTTAATCACACTCATTCCATTCCACATGTGGGATTTAAATTTTTTTTTTATTTTATTTTTTTTTTAGAAAAATATCTCACCTCTGTATGTTTATACAATGCAAATGAATGGTGACCAAAATCTGAAGCTCCAAAAAGCACATAAAGGCAGCATACAAGTAATCCATGTCTTCTGAAGCTATCCAATCAGTTTTGGGTGAGAACAGACCAAAATATAACTCCTTTTTGCCTGTACAACTTGCCATTGCAGTCTCTAGGCTTGATCATGATTTAAAGCTCAATTACACATCCTAGTGCTTGACAGATGCACTAGATAGAACTAGAAAGTGAAGAGCAGGTTTAAATCATAATTTTTTGTCTGTTCTCACTCAAATCCAATCGTACCACTTCAGAAGACATGGATTAAACCACCGGAGTCGCATGGATTACTTTTATTCAGACTTTGTGCTTTTTGGAGCTTCAAAGTTTTGGTCACTATTCACATGTTGTATGGGCCAACAGAGCGGAGATATTCTTTTAAAAATCTTTGTTCTCTGATAAAGAAATATTTACATGCCTGTGATGCTTAAGCAGAAGTAAATTATGAGATCATTTTTATTTTTTGGGTGAGCTATCCCTTTAATAGGATTTGATCCCACAGTTAAACATAAGTGTTAAAGCCTACAATTATCCTGCTTACCCCATAATGACACAGATTGGCAATAATGCATCACATATCAGGGCTCAAAGAAAATACTGAGACCAAAAGAGTTTTATTGCACAGTAATGGTTTAGCCACGTGATTGATTTGATCAATGTCAGGAGAATATATTCACCACTGGAAAAATAAGTAGCTACACTAAAAGAGCATCACACCCACCCATGTAATTAACTATTAACTACATATTGTTATATTCAGACACGTTGGACCTCATTGATGAATCATGCGCAGAACGAGTTTCTGTCTAAATCTGTTAATTCATAAATTGTTGCATGTGAATTGAATGCATGAATTTACATAAGAATGGTTTAGTTCTGCTCATGTTTCATGAATTAGTCACCTTATGTCGAACAACAGACATAATTTTATTCAATATTTTTAATACATTAAGAAAAATTATGTTTTACATTGGTCCTAAAATGTTTCAAACAACTTTCACAGACACATGGGCAACACAAACACAGAACACTTAGAGGGAGAGGCACATATGTCACCAAGTTAACCACAGTAATGAGATTTGGAGTCCTTAATGCCTCCATATTCACAGAACTCATAATTTGAATACTTTGTGCTTTTTCAACTACATGAAATACCTCCTACCAATAGTACTCCACCTGCAGTGCAATTGCAGTTCAGTCCATAAAAAGTTGCTGAAAGTTGTAATTTTCCTGAGGTGTAACAGACAATGAACCTAATTCATCTATACTTACTGGTAAATTAAGCCCTTTCATTTAATTTAAATGTTAAAATTTGATTACCTAAAATAATTCAGTTCTAGAGCAGAAATTGATTTTGCTTCACTGCCACAAGAGTTAAATATGTAAAACTTCAATTCTGAGATTTTAACACAAATACTGCATCATCCAGCACATAGTAATCCTTGTACATATCTCCCTCACACAAGTACGGCAAGCGTGTGACCGCCTCCACCTCAAACCCCATCTTCTGGAACACTTCTGTGGTCAGGTGTGTCACCTGCTCTTCCCACGTCTTGCCTTTGACCTTGATATGCTCCTTTGGTCGTACCCAATTTCCACCTGAGAGCATAATGATAATAATAAAATCCCACATAAACCACTCATATTGAAATTAATATGAGTAAATTACAAGATTTTACATTAGGAGATACAGTGGCCTTAAAAGAATTTGGATACCTAAGCCACACTTAAATGAATGCCAATGCATTAGACTGCAAAATATCTAAAGGTACGGCACAATGAATTTCGCGATGCGGAAAACATGGACGTAATCGTGAAGTCCAGTCATAAAAACAGAATTAACAATTAAACACGGAATGTCATGGAAAGTTACATATTTGGGATAAAATAAACGTATTAATGCTCAATTATTCAAATTAAAATTGTGATATGTCCTTGTGTGATGATTAAACCATGAAAGGCTGAGATTTATTTAATATACTCTGCATGTGCTGCACACTTCAAATGTAATGTGTGAAGCTGGCCGCTCATAAAATATGAACTGATAACATCTCATCATAAGCACAAGCATCATGTGCGCACCATGTTTGTAATAGATAACAAACAGCAGAGCACACATTAAGATTGAAGTGTGCAGCACATGCAGATTATACATTTATATAATGAACTTTTATGGTTTAATAAGCAGATTTAAGCCATATAGCGAACTGCTAATGCGAAGGTTTAAAGCTGTTGTCAAAAACATTCAAACTCAAAGTGCTTCATTTGGCTTTTCGCCAAAATAAAAGCCGGATTTAACTAGACACGTGAAATTGAAGAAACTGCGACAGATATATATACTCCTACTGTGCAGGTTAACACAGCGTTTCCTATCAGAGGTGCCCTCTGGCGAGTTCAGGGGGTGCAGTGTGAAAAATCCTTCAAATATAAAAAAAAAAAAAAATGCATATGCATATCTTATATTTAAAAAAAAAACTGAATGTCACACTTTTTTCAATAATAACAAGCAGTAATAATAATATTACTGCCACTGTGCCTCGCTCGCGCAGCATTCCACAGCTCAATGGGCTCAATGGATGTGAAGCGCATTGATAAGTGTCTCAACGATAAACAACTGCTCCTCTTTATAATCAATGGAGAGGTCTACAATGAAAAACATTCAACATCAGAGAGATCTTTTTGCCTAGTCACATTGTCGTGCTTCCTCATATTACAGCTGCTTTGATAACAAAGGTAGAAATAGCAAAAATTATGTGTGTAATGGTTTAATTAAAGAGAAACACTTCAGACTTATTCATTGCCCTGTTATACACATCTCTCAACTCCATCTGACCTGTACAGGTATATTTTCTGCGTTGTGAATTAGTCGCTTGAATAACTAGGCCTTTTGGTATCTTTGGAGTGCAGGGTTTGGGAAAAAGAAGCGTGGCTAATCCAACGGCTCAGCTTGGATGATCACCGTTTTCAAAATGAATAAATCTTGTAAAACTAAAACATCCAAAATTGAACAAATTTCATCTAATATATTATATTTGCCTATATTTTGCCATTTTTAATTATGGAAGAGAGCAGAGCAGCACCTCTTGTTCATTCTGCAGCATGCAGTGCATGCAGACTGTATACAGTTTTATTTAATTAAACAAAATCCTTCTGCTGCATTGATTTAACGTAAAAAATGTCACATGTAGTAAAATTGGCACTATCCTGGAGTGTGGTACTGAAATTAGAAACCTAGATGTTATCATAACATTTTACATTTTTGGTATCGTGATAATTAATTCAAGACTTCTCATTAATAACCCTAACATAAAACACACTTTTCAAGCAAACACTTCACAAAAATAAGTTATATTAGGTTTCAAATGAATACATATATATATATATATATATATATATATATATATATATAGTTCACACAGATGAAAAAGTATCCCAGACAGTATTAACTGAACTGTAGTTTTGGTTACACCTCTCATCTTACCTGTCTCTACATAAGGCTGAAAAGGCAGCACAGCTGCAAGGATGAGTCGCCCTGTTCCAGGCACCAGGGATTGCTTGATGTACTGCAGTAGTTTCACTGGTTCATCACACCGGTCCAGCAGGTTCAGACAGCTGATCAGGTCATACTGGAACCCCGTTCTCTGCCATTCATCTATCCCTAACAAGCTGCCAAATGAAAGTCAAGCACAGAGGACTCAAATTCACCTCCATGGATAATTCAAGGGCCGGTAGATGTTGCATTGTATTACCGTTAGACAGCAAGCCAATAGCCAGAAATACAGGAGATGGGAGCATCCAAAGGTGCCATTACCTGTAATTCTTTCTTTTGAGGTGCCATTTCATAGGCGTAGAGACTTCTGTGGCATATATCTGATTAAAATGAGATCCCATCACTTCCGTGATACCCCCATCGCCGGCTCCCAGATCCAACAGTCTTTCTGCTTTCCAGTCTGGACCGATCCGGAGGAGCCGTCGAAACTGGTCCTTTGAAAAGACAAACATGGAGCCCCGTCCCAGAAAGCTTTGGACAAACACACGGCCAGGACAAAGTCACTTTATGAGCCAAAATGAGAAAATCAGAGACAATTCAAAACACTGAGGATTATAAAATGAGTGCAGAACACAGTTACCCATTGATCGATGTTCGAGAAATAATGGGGCTTAAGACGGTGGAGAACAATGAGTGGTACAGCTGGGTGAAAAGCCAACTGGATTTCTCTACACTCCTCCGGAGAAAATCCTGCGTCTCAGCATCCAGGTGGCTCTGCACAAACACAGACTGGACTTTTTCTCCAAGCTTGTCTGGACAGCAATCGTACCACTGTAAAGATAGTTAAACTTGCACTTTAAATCACTCAACAACAAGTCAATAAAACACAACAAAACGTCATCCACTTTTATACTTACCTTCAGGGCTTCATTTCCAGTAATATCACTCTCAGTCACCATGTTCATTAACAGAGAACGAGCAAGTGGACTGCGAACATACTTTCCAGTCCACATCCTTCGCATTGCCAGTAGAAAGGACACGTAAAACACCACCCAAGCGCAGAAGATGAGCGTCTTCATCTGTACATTACACATAGAGACAGTGCTGTGAGTCAAACAGACCGACGCCTGAACAGATGATGACACATGTCAAGAAAAAACGACCTGTACAAGAAGAAACATCCCCAGCCCTCCAATTCAACGAACCAATATTCAAAGCAAACAAACAAACAAACCTGAAGGTGTGGTGCGGTTTAGACGGCCACATCTTTTTAAGTGTAATCCGCAAGACAAATACATTTGCCACAAATCAGTGGAGCTTCATTTTAGACGTTTACTTCCTGTGTTACATGTTAAAGAGCCCGTCAATCCACGAGAACCACCTGCCATACTCGATACTACCACTAGGCGTCGATCATAGGTTCTGTTTAACTCCAAAGGGGGCGGGGCCTACAACCATTGACTGACAGCCACGCTGAACTTCTAAACTTCTTCTGTTAAGCACAATGGCGGCACGGGAGGTAAGCTGGTGAAGAGACCACGCGTTATGATAGTACATGTTAAGTACTATTAGTGTTGGATTTAATCGAAAATACTTAAGCGTCCTGTCCTTCTGATCTGGTGTAAAGTTGGCATTGTTCATGTTAAGGAATAAAAATAACATTACGCCGTCAAACAAGACGATGAATTGGCGGTGTTATGGATCAACTGGGGATGTGCACGTGCATAATTTTACTTGCCTTTTCAGCAGATTCGTTCAATGTGAATTGTCATGTTGCAAGGAAATACGTTTTGCACATTATAAAATATGTTGGTATCATTATTAATCTGCTTGGTTTCATCGATGTCTGTACCAATTATATAATAAGAGTGATTTTATAATGGTTTCACAGAGTAACAACTGGTTGCCCATGTTAATGTGGAACATTATGTGGGCTGATATGTGCCAATAATCAGGGTTGGTGAGTAACGGAATACATGTAACGGGATTACGTATTAAGAAGCAAAATATAAGTAACTATTCCACTAGAGTTACAATTTTAATTATTGGTAATTTGAATACTGTTACATGATTACTGAAGAGATTACTTTGCATTTTATTGTCATTTGTTTCATTTAATATTTAGTCTTTTCAGATGGAAAACATGTATACATATAAATGATGCGATCCAAAGTGCATTTTGAACAGAATGTGTTACATTCATACGAGCAGACAGAGAAGTAAGTTTGAAGTAAGTTTGGAGCAGAAGAAATAGAAATAAACCTTGTGTAAATTGTCATCTTTATGCAGAGCTAAAATGCTATTTCTAGCCACTTTACATGCACATGTTACCAGGCACAATCATATATTTTATCATTAAAATTCACGTTGAATCATAATTTTTTTTTCTAGTAAGACCTTTGATATTAGGGCACAAATTGTTTTGATAATAATTGAGAATGTATTTTTAACATGTGTATTTTGTCTTACTGTACTGGAAGTTTTTATAGTCAAAACAAGAGAAAAAAAACCTACCAGTGCTGAAGAAGTAATCCAAAGTATTTAGAGTAAATTACTGACCTTGAGTAATCTAATACGTTCAAATTACATTTTACAGCATGTATTCAGTCATCTGTAGTGGAATACATTATACAAAAGTAACCATCCCAACCCTGCCAATAATAGGCATATACTCTTAAATTAGTACCATTTATTTATATAAAAAATATTAGTTTTGATAAAGTTGGTTGGTGTAGTGGTAGTGTGTTTTTTTTTGGAGAGCCTGTACAAAGGCCAAATTGACCAATGAGTTAGAATAAATGATACTCTGAGAAAACACGAGAAAGTTCTTAGGAAACATGATTAATATTGAGATTACAATTTTCAATTTTAAAAAGACTGTAAACTATGGACAATGTAGTTAATATTATATTTTTCTCAGTAGCTAGATTGTACTTTAATTACATCTGTCATTTTGATTTGCAATTTCGATTTATTTAAAACAATATAATAAACTGTGTGTGTTTTACAAATTGGTTTTCAATAGACCTGTTAAAAATACATCACAAGCTGCCGCAAATATATAAATGTATCCTAATTGATCTGGATTTGAACCCCAGTCTCTTTGAATACTGCCAGTAATATTATGACTTACCACTGGACCAATGTCCAAGCACCAATAATTTGTTCACTTTGTTCATTTTCAACAGTAGGAGAAAGTTACTCAAACTGTTATGGTTAATCAAGCTATTAGTCATTATAAAGAAATAAAAGCAATTGAAAGTATATTATGGACACACATCAGCCCATAATGCTTTAGTGTTGCAAATAAAAGAATTCCACTTGCGATTTGATGCTCTGACAAGTGTAATTGCCAGTTCCCATTCAAACCAATGTCCTACATGATTTTAAATGCTTTAAATCGCTTTAAAACGGTGTCATTGATGAAACGGCTTGGGTTAATAACGATACCAATATATTATCTATAATGTCAAAAACTCCTTGACAATTCACATTGAACAAATGTGCTGAAAAACCAAGTAAAATGTTTCACATGCACGTGCACGTCCCAGTTAACACGATCCCCAGAAGATCCATAACACCGGCAATATTAATGCAGTTTGTACCATGGTTTGTCCCTCTTTTTTTGCTTGAGAAATTAACACAATACACCATGATGTGTGCTGTATGCAATAATAATAATAAGTGATGAATTAGTGTAATAATTCCACATGTGTAATATTTTGACCTGATTTTATTAGGTACATGTGTCAATCGTTTTGTCTGGGCAGAAACTTTCCATACAGCATAAGGCTGGACGCTTCCACTGTCCTGTCTGTCGTTTCCAAACTGGACATGAGGCTGAGGCAAAAGCACACATTGTTTCGCATTTAAATATATTTGTTGACCATAAAGGTAAGAGCTTTTTGCATAATGATATATACTTAATATCTCCAAGAATCACTTTTAGACAGTCAGTTGCACATGACCTTAAACATCACCAATACTTTATGTTTTGCACTGTGCTGCAAAAATATATATTTTTTACCCCTGTGTAGGTGTCAGAGTATACAAATGCCACCAACACTGCAGGGCATCGCCACATTTCCATTGCCCAGGCTGTAAGAATACTAGAATAAGGAGAAAAGATTTCTTGACTCACTTATCGAACTGCCCTGGCAGTGTCAAAACACCAAGCCCTGGCAATTTCAAGACACCAAGTCCTGGCAATTTCAAGACACCAAGTCCTGGCAGTGTCACCACACCAAGCCCAGGCAGTGTCACCATACTAAGACCTGGCAGTGTCACCATACCAAGCCCTGGCAATGTAGAGGAGCAGCCTGGCAGTCTTCTTTGCAAGAATGTGATCCAGAGGCCTGCAAGAGTTAATACATTAAGCCAAAGGCGTGTAGAGTGTCCTCACTGCAGTATGCCTATGCATCGGAAAAATCTGAAGCGCCATATGCAAAGAAGACATTCTGAGTTCCCAGACATCACAAAACAATGCCACTTACAGAGTCTTCCTACTGACCCACAATCAGGCATTTATGTGGTGGCAAAGGCATTTTGTGGACCTCCTATTCCTATTCACATCAAATATAGTTTTCAGAGCCCAAAACAGCACACGGAGTGTGTAGGGTTGGAAAATTAACTAAATTATTTCTGTTACAACTCCCATTTCTTTGTGAAAACAGTCCTGTTACGTTCCAAGACATACAGAGGGTGCTGCTAGTGATCTAGCAGCCTATTGGCTGAGGTGTATGTGTATTGGAGCTCTGTAAATAGTCACAAGTTGAGTACAGTGGGGGTTAAAGGTGGTCAGTCTAAATGTATCTGGTCTGGTTCTAGTCACATGGTCAGGGAAGGAATAAAAGTTTGTAACTTTTGCACTGGGCTTTTCTTTCTTTTCTCTGACTTCTCTCTGGGTTCTGCTCTTGGGAGAGCCATCCCAGCTCTCAATGACCTCTTTACAGTCTCTCTTTCTATCTTTCATTCTCTTCCCCATAGGTAATATGCATTCGGGTTTCATATACATGTTTCATACATTTAATATGTAACTTTTACATCTAAATTGTAACCACCTGATGTAACTTTTGGAGACAGTTAATAAATATTTTCTCCTTAATCTATGTCTGGTTCCTATCACTGTGTAAACTATATACTTTTAAGTGCAACATACTGCATTAAAACAAGGTCATAGTATGGTTCTAAACAATGCTCTCCCACATGTTTAGCTATTTTAACTGCGCTTATTTTAGTCATTGGTATAATTAGCAGAAGGTGTATGGTAATAGACAAGAAATGGTCATTTGGTGTAACATTGAGAAAGATTTTTGACTTAACAATTCGTGACATTTTTGTAATTAGGGGTGTCCATGGTTAACCGATTAACCGTTAAATATTGCGTAACCGAGTGAAACATTTTGCTCGGTTAAGTGGCGTCAATGGCGTGCATTGAATTTAGTTGTAATACATTTTTGCACCACCAGAGACTGCCAGAGCGCTCCCAGACATTTGTAATGTCCACAAGAAGTAGTCTTGACCAATTTTCTAATATGAAGCGGGCAAAGAAAAGCACAGCGTGGGAGCACTTTAAAATCGAGAATGACGGGGCAAAATGCAAGTATTGCTATGCAGCATTAAATTCTAGGGCCTTGTTCACAGGCCACGAACGCAAAAGTCAGTGACCTACTTTAACTGCTCTGTCCTTACCACTGCGTTTTATTTCTATAAATTAATTTCGTTTCAAATGTGGTCCAACCAGTTATTAAAGGTGTTAAAAATGAACTATCCCTTTCTCGTGTGTCTGTATCTCGGGGTTGCGGCGCGCACACCAGGGATGGAAATTAGCACCCGCCACCAGCCAAATGCGGGTGACTGTGTTGTGGCGGGTAAACTCGCTTCACCTACCGGCCACCGTGGCGGGTAAATAAAAATAGCATCATGCGACGTTCGTCTGTTAAAGGACAAATTAGTTTGAATGATTAGCAAGACAACTCAGTGAGTGTGCTTTCCATTAAATGAATCACACACACAGTAAACAAATCCTTAACAAAAAAACAGGGCTATTCTGGTGGGTGCGGTGACGCGCTCATGTAAGGGTGGCGGCGTGGCGCTGCCAATAAAGCTCCTAAAATCTGTCACAAAGAACCGGCAAAAGTAATGATTATGAATATGTAAAATATAGCAAGGAGATATTTTAATTATTTATTAATAAACAAGTCTTTTCTTTGTCCGTGTCATTTGCAAAGATGAAGTTGACGATGCTGACTCGCGGTCTTCGCAGTAACGCACCAGAGAGAAATGCACATTTCTTACGGATTACATAAGCAGAGAGCAGTCTGTGTCTGTTTTCTTTAGTTTTGAATTATTTGTGAGGTAAGGCTACCTTATACACTGAGTTTCGGTTCATTTATGAGACGAGCTCCAGTTCACGTGCCGGCGCCTCCGCGATTATATCGTCTGCTATATTTAATTCTTATTTATTAAATCCAGGCAATTGGTTGATGAAACAATGATTAAAATTACACAATTAATACAAAACGAAATTCACTTTAAAGAAAGGTTTTGTGCTTTCTGTTTGATGTCTCTGTGGAAGTTTTAAAGCATCTTTCAGTGCCGCTTTCAGAGCGCTCACGTCCGTAACATTGTGTGTTCCTCGTATGGGAACTGAAATGAATATCAGTTCATGGATTGTGTGTGTAGGCTATAAGAGAGAAAGAGAAAATGCCAGTATTTCATTGAGACTTGAGATTAAATAAACGGCTTAAGTATTGTAGATCTTGTAGTATTAATTTTCACATGCAGTTACACATTGTCGGTTAAAAACAAGAAAGTGGCTGGTAAAAACATTGAGTGGCTGGTAAAAACATTGAGTGGCTGGTAGATTTTGAAATCCACAGTGGCCGGTGGACAAAAAAGTTAATTTCCATCCCTGGCGCACACTATGGTTAACCGAGTATTAACCGTTAAGGGCCTCGGTTAACGGTTAATGAAAAACTTGAAAACGTGCAGCCCTATTTGTAATATATATATATATATATATATATATATATATATATATATATTACTGGTGGCCAAAAGTTTGGAATAATGTACAGATTTTGCTCTTATGGAAAGAAATTGGTACTTTTGTTCACCAGTGGCATTCAACAGATCACAATAGTCAGGATATGAATAATGTGGAAAACTACTATTACAATTTGACCTTTTTTTTAGAACTTCTTAAACTACTTCAAGGAGTTCTCATCAAAAAATCCTCCACGTGCAGCAATGACAGCTTTGCAGATCCTTGTTATTCTAGCTGTCAGTTTTCCTGATACTCAGATGACATTTTACCTCACACTTCCTGTAGCACTTGCCATAAATGTCTTGTCGGGAACTTCTCACACTTCTTACAGTCTAGCTGATCCCACAAAAGCTCAATGGGGTTAAGATCCATAACACTCTTTTCCAATAATCTGTTGTCCAATGTCTGTTTCTCTTTGCCCACTCTAACATTTTCTTATTGTTTTTCTGTTTCAAAAGTGGCTTTTGCTTTGCAATTCTTCCCCACAAGTCTTCTCTTTACTGTTGTACATGAAACTGGTGTTGAGCGGGTAGAATTCAATGAAGCTGTCAGCGGAGGACATGTGAGGTTTCTATTTCTCAAACTAGAGACTCTGATGTACTTATCCTCTTGTTCAGTTGCACATCAGGTCTTCCACATCTCTTTCTGTCCTTGCCAGATGTCCTTTGTCTTTGAAGACTGTAGTGTACACTTTTGTATGAAATCTTCATCTTGAAATCTGCAATTTCAAGCATTGTTTAGCCTTCATTCCTCACAACAATGATTGACTGATGAGATTCTAGAGAAATCTGTTTCTTTTTTGCCATTTTTGACCTAATATTGACCTTAAGACATGCCAGTCTATTGCATACTGTGGCAACTCAAAAACAAACAAAAAGACAATGTCAAGCTGCATTTAATGAACCAAATAGCTTTCAACTGTGTTTGATATAATGGCAAGTGATTTTCTAGTACCAAATTAGCAATTTAGCATGATTACACAAGGATAAGGTGTTGGAGCGATGGCTGCTGGAAATGGGGCCTGTCTAGATTTGATCAAATATGACATTTTACAAATAGTGATGGTGCTGTTTTTTTACATCAGTAATGTCCTGACTATACTTTGTGATCAGTTGAATGCCACTTTGGTGAATAAAAGTACCAATTTCCTTTCGAAACTGCAAAATCTGTACATTATTCCAAACTTTTGGCCACTTGTGTATGTTTCATCTTGAAGCTATTTTATTACCTTGTTTACACCATATGACATTTTTTTTATATCATTAAATCATTTTCGTGGTAGAAAATGCTATAAATGTTTTTAAAAAATTTGTGACAACAACATTAACTTAAGATTACTTGTCTATGAACTTGACGTGTTTTAAACTACATTATTAAAATATAATATCACCTCGGACAACCTTGATTTGTCAATGTGTCCTATACTACCACTAGGTGGCGCATTTCAGCTGTAATATGAACTGTGTAGGGACCATTTAATTGTAGAAATAGAGCATTATTGAGAAAAGAATATTGTAAAAATACTTTTCTGAATACATGTCTCAAAATCAGCTCATTCTACCATAACAGCAAACATTCGCACACAGCAACCACAGCTTGTCATTCATAACACAATGACCTTAAAATACTACATACTGAAAATGATATTTCACTATATACTATATTTACTATGTTTTCCAGAAACCAATATTTACAAACATGTAGGCCTACAGGATGCACTACAGCACGTTACATGACCAAAACACAAATTATGTGATGATTTCGTTCATTTATCTTTTCTGAACAGAGTAGGCCAACAAAAACACAAAAAAAATTCCTGCTGAATTCAATTAAAAAATGTAATTACTAGTTGTGCTAGTCAAAGCGGTTCTGTGCATTTGGCCACAAGTTCCTAATAGGCCGGAGATCTCCAAATGGAGAAGGATATAGCTGCAGGCAGTGCTCCCAAAAGGGGGTTGCGCCAACTGCTTTGCATTTACATGTTTCCATTAATCGTGGTATAAATATTGGGTGTACTTGCTTGTTTTGATTAATCTACTCCCTTGTGCCAGTCTACCTGCACACCCTCTTCTGGAGTAACTCTGCCCTCTTTTGGAGATTTCACCCCCATTTGGAGGTCTCCGGCTGGCAGCCATACCTACTTGCATCCTTGTGCCAGTCTAACTGCTCTGCCAGCCATGTTTGCAATGCAATCATTACAAAGTTGGCCCCATTTGTAAATATGGTAAAAACATTGATAAAGCAAAATAGCCGAGTAGGTCATTAGCTAAAAGAGAAACAAGCTGAAGTAGGTTTTAAATGTAATTTTTTATGTATTGTGTATTTTTCATTATTCAATTATGGTAGAAATAAGGTATATGCTGTCTAATCCAGCTAGCGTAAGTTATAGATACACAGAGTTTATCTAATAGTTGCTTTTGAGTGAGAAAACATTTAATGAATTTGAAAGATGTAGACATTAAATGCATTTTGTATCAAAGCAATGACATGATGATCCACAGTTCAGTCCACAGACACTGATGTTGTGTTGATACTAGTATGAAGAGTTTAGAAAATGTATTGAGAAGAGCATCTAACCCATTACCAAAGACATTGTAAATTAAATGATAATTTTTTTACATCCATGCACATTTCACAGTCATATCTGAATAAGATATTGTAATATAGATGCTAATCAGAAATGCCATGTACACATTATACAAAAGCTCAAAGGTCATCTAAAGATAACCGATAGTTGATAGAGAGAGCATACACGTTAAAGTATGTATTATTTCACAACTTTTTCAGGCCTATTATTATAAATGTATATGTAGGAATTTGTAAATGCTAGCCTATATTTATAGTAGGTCTGTTATTTTATCTATTTGGGCTTTTACTTATCCATCATTTAGATCTTTTATGGAAAAATCAGATAAACATACAGTTCAAAGGAAAATCATCACCAACCGACTGCAACCTGTGATTAGGTTACACGTAGAACTGCAGAGATCACTTGGCAGGGAGTGCATCCATACGTCACAATACCATTAGATTACAGAGAGCGCGTGCAATGTTGAGATCCTCTTCCTGTGCGCACTGCTGAGGAGAGCAGAACAGATCTCTTCTCATTCAGTTACTCAGAGACATTTCTCATACTTCGTAATGAAATAATTCTAAGAAATGTAAAAGGAAAAAATATATAATGTGAATTTTCTAACAGGATCTAAACTTGAACTAAACTTAAGGTCTTAGTTAAGCGAAAGATCTGACTAAAGATGCTCACAGACATGATAGAAAATGAATTTGATATTAAAGAAGAAGAACCGTGGTATGACCATCAAGATCTGGAACATGGTAAGTTATTCTTTATCTGACATACTGGTACAATATGCACAGAAGTTAATCATTGCTACTTTTCAAGCGAACATGTGGTAGTCTGTGCAAAAATCTCTATACTTTGTTGTCAGTATATTGATATATTTAGTATGTAGTCTACTTGCATTTCATCTCTGGGATTTGTCTTATCTCTAAAACAACACTGATTAATAAAGGAGCATGTTGTGAACATGTCTGTTGTCTGTTCATGGCCCTTCATAACATCCTGTGTGGCAATCAGTTTCAGTAAACTGCAGCTTGAAACTGATGTTCGTAAAGCAGATAAGTAAATGGAAGCTTCCTAAATTGTGAAAAAGGAGAACTAAACACTGCCTGATAATGTAAACTGAAACATAATCCAAATTAATGCATAATCCAGATTATTCATACTTCTCAAGTAAATGTATTGTTGTAAATATATTTATTCTAATAGAAATGAACTGAAAATGGTATTCCACATTTTAAAGATGAGGGTAAGGAAAAGTACGTGGCCGTAATGGGGTCAGAATCTTTATTCTTTAAAGACAATTTACAGCCTGTTTCAGCCTGGAAATCAATATTATTACACTAAAAAATTATAGTAAGATTTAGTTTAACTTTATGGTATAAAACTAAGTAAAATCGACATAATATTGATTAAAGTGAGTGAAATAATTTTCAACAAATTTGGTAACTTTTACTTACAAATATGTTCTACATTGTACTTAAATTAACTTAGTAATTAAGTTATTTAACGTAATGCATGCTATGTGTATGAGACAATGTCACCCAGCATTACCAGCAATAGAAACAACATAACATGCAATCGCTGTTGCTAACTTAAAAACTAGCGGGTTGATGTCCCGTGTCGCAAATCCAGTGACATTGGTAGAGACAAATCTCTTTAAGCTTGGAACCTTGACTGAGTTGGTACTAAAAAATACCAGGTACTATCCACCTTGGAAAACTCGATTGAAAAAGCGAGCTGAGTCGAGCCGCACCGTGCAGTGGAAAAGCCCCATTAGAGCTGTGCATGCACACCTCAACACTTTTTGCACAAAACACCATGACGGTGACAGTCAACAGATCATTTTTATGATCATTAATAGGTAATTATGAGTA
This sequence comes from Moxostoma hubbsi, assembly GCA_032164185.1. Lineage (NCBI taxonomy): Eukaryota > Metazoa > Chordata > Actinopteri > Cypriniformes > Catostomidae > Moxostoma > Moxostoma hubbsi. Next base: position 25,771,279 of record JAVLUX010000035.1, read on the forward strand.
GAAAATTAACTTACAACTTCATAAAACAAGAAGTTACAAAATATAACAATAAAACAATGTAAATAAACTTGCAAATAGTGAATTAGTGAATTGCAAGTTGATTCATTATTCAAGCCCAGTGCATGCTGGAAACACCAACTTTGAAAAGTTAAGTAAATTGCACTTATTCTTTTACCAGTGAAATTGACTCAAATTAGCAAATAAATATGACAAAGTTTTCTACTTTAGGATTAATACATGATAACACATTGTAAAAATAAATAACAAACACTTATAAGCTTATAAGCTAGAGCACAAAGTTTTACATATTTGAATGTAGAAAGTACTAAATCTTTTCTTTTATATTTACTTAACCACAGAATAATTTTTTTCAGTGCTGGTCTGTATCATTTCAGCACTTTAAAGAACACATTGGCATGTAATTTATTGCTGTTAGTTTTTTACTCTTGGCATCATCAACTGCATGGGCCATAGCTTATATTTACTCAAGCAAGCCTTTAAAATAGACTACCCATCATGGAAATCCAATGACAATGCCTTGATTTCTCCTACTCATTGTGCAGATCTTCATTTGGCTGCTGAATTGGGTAAAAGTTTACTGGAGCGGAACAGAGATTTAGAACAGGGACTTCAACAGATGTATGCCACCAATCAGGAGCAGCTACAGGAAATAGAGGTATACCCCATTTATTCAATTATCTGTAAATAGAATGTTTCTTTTCTTTTCTGTGCCTTCTATCTACTATATGTGCACAGAAGGTGTGCATAATGAAATCATTTGACTCAAAATCATTACAGACTAAAAAGCAGGATGACATTTTGTCCTGGATGATTAAAAACCTCCATAGAAAGAAGAACAGACAAATAACTTTTATTTAGAAAGTTAAATAAAAGTAAAAATTAAAAATAAAAGAGCAGTTGATTTTCTCTGCATAAAGGGCTGAGTTATTAACTGGTGCATATTACTTTATTTGAGTTTATTGAACTTTATTTGAGTGTAATTATTAACTGGGTTTATAATCATTGTAACGTTTAGAGGCCTGATAACCCGCCTGATTTTCAAGCAGCGCTTGATAGACAAATGTCCGGATTTACTGTATGCAGATGACAGGATGTGCAATAAGAATCCATTACTGATGAAGCAACAGTCAAACTGTTCAAATAAAACCCTAACTTGAACTTGACTCATAGGCTTCTCATAAAAAATCAGTAAAAATCTAAT